>OX376216.1:11035992-11492992 GCA_947363905.1 Lithophane semibrunnea | reverse complement strand
ACAGAAGCGCGGCAATCGCAACAATAACCTGAATGCGTTATTGTATTGGATACGCAAAGCATTGCAGGCCTTTTGGGTATATGTGAACCACAGGGCCCCCGAGTACAGTGCTGTGCAGTATGCCTTAAAAAGGGTTATTTTAATTGCACCTGTACATCGAGAAAACCTGCGGGCCAGCATATTCGCCCTGACCGACAATGCTCTGCGCTCCCTTTCGAGATCCATGTCATCTTTTAGGTCATGAGTAACCAGATGGCCCAGGTATTTAAATTTATAAACCCTGTTAATCGGGTGACCTTTCATTAGGAGAGGAGGGACATTAGTGGGACACCTGGTGCCAGACCCAAAGATCATGAATTCTGTCTTACTGCTATTGTATATTAATCCGTGAGTCGCAGCGTACGACTCACACACTTTGAGTAGCTTTCGGAGAGCACCGATAGAGGGAGCCAGCAGCACCATGTCGTCTGCGTAGCTTATGTTGTTAAAGCAGATTCCATCCACGTAGCAGCCGACACGTGTGCTGCTGAGTCCCTCAATCAGAGCATTAACATAAAGACCGAAGAGCAAAGGCGAGGACAGGCCCCCCTGCCTCACCCCGCACTCCGGCCGGCATGGCTCCGACAGTGCTCCCGCCCACCGAACCTGAGTCTCTTGATTCAGGTACCAGTGCTTGAGGAGTAATACAAACTCTGGCGGCAGCGCTGTCTCTTCTAGCTTTTTCCAAAGAAGATCGTATGGGACAAGGTCAAAGGCCCTGGACAAGTCAAGGAAAACCGCATAGACAGGTGTATCTCTATCCGTGTAATACCGGACAGCGTGCTTCAAACTAACAATAGCAGTCTCCGTTGACAGCCCAGGCCGGAATCCAAACTGGGCATCACAGAGCTGCACATGCTTATTTAGATGTGAGTTAAGCACGCTGTCAAGCACCTTGGCTATGACGGTGGCGAGTGAAATAGGCCTGTAGTTTGACTTGTCCGATACGTCTCCTGTCTTGCTTTTGACCACCGGCACCACCAGAGTTCGCAGTAGCTCTGGCGGAAGATGTGAATGACACAGACACAGATTAAATAATAGTGCCAGCACCCGGGGTAAGTGGGAACCAGCATGCTGCAGGTGCTCAATGCTGAGTCCGTCATGCCCAGGGGATTTGCCTCTTGTCATCTTCCTCAATATGTGCCTGATCTCCTTTGCAAGAACTACAGTGGACAACTCCGCGCGCTCAGGGCCAGCATTGAACACCCTGCACGGCGGTCCCAGTGTCGACTTAATAGCGAATTGTTTTTTGAACACCTCAGCTATATCCCTAGGGCAGGAAACCCCGTCGACGCTCACAGGAACGCCAGGCTTAGGATTCATTTTATTTGTAGCTTTCCAAAATCCTTTGAAATTTGAATTAGCATGGTGCTTGGCTAATAAATCCATTTTAATTTGTTCCTGGTGTTTTTGGCACCACTTAATCTTTCCCTTAAAGATTTTCCGTGCCATCATCATGGCGTCAAATATGGGACCCGTGGACGGTTGACCGTACCAACACCATATATTGAACTCCAACCTGGCCTTCCTGTGCGCTTCGCTCACATGCTTGTTCCAACCAGCCAAAGGTTTTCGCTTAACACGACAGCTTTCATACGTGGCAGTAGAACACGAACTTAAAATTTTCACAATATCACTGTAAAAAATATTAATTATCTCTTTATGACTATGATCACTACAATATTTTCCACAGCAATTTTGCAAATCTACTGATAAGTCAACATGTTTTAATTGTGAATTACACATATTTTCATAGGCGATACATTGATCTGCATTCCTCTCTCCCCATTAATAGCAAAAACCCCGAATTTAAACGGCAGAATTTTGAGTTAATCGAGGTTATCGAGTTTAAAATAAGTGAAATTTTCGAAAAAATGATTTTTTATTTTTAAAGAAAACAGGTGGATTATTTTAGGTGGAAAGGAGAGGCAGAGCCCAATTAAGATTAACTGCACCGAAACCGCTTCAAATTCCGTCTCCTAAGTGCAAAGATATCGTAGTTTGTGTTGAATGCTGGTTCGCTGAGGTAAACTTTTATTGTTGGTATAATTTTCCGTTTTTCCGAGCTAGGTACGCGTGTGAGGTGTCAAAACACGCGTCTGCGCGCGGGCTAACGAACAACGGAGTATTTAGAGGTAAGCGTAGTACAATATTTTGAATTTATGGTGAAAAAACGTAATTAGCAGAAAAGTAGGTGTTTATAGAGTATTTAATTCTACCAACCAACGAGATAGATCACGAAACGCGCTCCAGCCTGTAGGTGTGGCAGGTGAGTATTTATTAATAGCAAAAACCCCGAATTTAAACGGCAGAATTTTGAGTTAATCGAGGTTATCGAGTTTAAAATAAGTGAAATTTTCGAAAAAATGATTTTTTATTTTTAAAGAAAACAGGTGGATTATTTTAGGTGGAAAGGAGAGGCAGAGCCCAATTAAGATTAACTGCACCGAAACCGCTTCAAATTCCGTCTCCTAAGTGCAAAGATATCGTAGTTTGTGTTGAATGCTGGTTCGCTGAGGTAAACTTTTATTGTTGGTATAATTTTCCGTTTTTCCGAGCTAGGTACGCGTGTGAGGTGTCAAAACACGCGTCTGCGCGCGGGCTAACGAACAACGGAGTATTTAGAGGTAAGCGTAGTACAATATTTTGAATTTATGGTGAAAAAACGTAATTAGCAGAAAAGTAGGTGTTTATAGAGTATTTAATTCTACCAACCAACGAGATAGATCACGAAACGCGCTCCAGCCTGAAGGTGTGGCAGGTAAGTATTTATTAATAGCAAAAACCCCGAATTTAAACGGCAGAATTTTGAGTTAATCGAGGTTATCGAGTTTAAAATAAGTGAAATTTTCGAAAAAATGATTTTTTATTTGTATAATTTTCCGTTTTTCCGAGCTAGGTACGCGTGTGAGGTGTCAAAACACGCGTCTGCGCGCGGGCTAACGAACAACGGAGTATTTAGAGGTAAGCGTAGTACAATATTTTGAATTTATGGTGAAAAAACGTAATTAGCAGAAAAGTAGGTGTTTATAGAGTATTTAATTCTACCAACCAACGAGATAGATCACGAAACGCGCTCCAGCCTGAAGGTGTGGCAGGTAAGTATTTATTAATAGCAAAAACCCCGAATTTAAACGGCAGAATTTTGAGTTAATCGAGGTTATCGAGTTTAAAATAAGTGAAATTTTCGAAAAAATGATTTTTTATTTTTAAAGAAAACAGGTGGATTATTTTAGGTGGAAAGGAGAGGCAGAGCCCAATTAAGATTAACTGCACCGAAACCGCTTCAAATTCCGTCTCCTAAGTGCAAAGATATCGTAGTTTGTGTTGAATGCTGGTTCGCTGAGGTAAACTTTTATTGTTGGTATAATTTTCCGTTTTTCCGAGCTAGGTACGCGTGTGAGGTGTCAAAACACGCGTCTGCGCGCGGGCTAACGAACAACGGAGTATTTAGAGGTAAGCGTAGTACAATATTTTGAATTTATGGTGAAAAAACGTAATTAGCAGAAAAGTAGGTGTTTATAGAGTATTTAATTCTACCAACCAACGAGATAGATCACGAAACGCGCTCCAGCCTGAAGGTGTGGCAGGTAAGTATTTATTAATAGCAAAAACCCCGAATTTAAACGGCAGAATTTTGAGTTAATCGAGGTTATCGAGTTTAAAATAAGTGAAATTTTCGAAAAAATGATTTTTTATTTTTAAAGAAAACAGGTGGATTATTTTAGGTGGAAAGGAGAGGCAGAGCCCAATTAAGATTAACTGCACCGAAACCGCTTCAAATTCCGTCTCCTAAGTGCAAAGATATCGTAGTTTGTGTTGAATGCTGGTTCGCTGAGGTAAACTTTTATTGTTGGTATAATTTTCCGTTTTTCCGAGCTAGGTACGCGTGTGAGGTGTCAAAACACGCGTCTGCGCGCGGGCTAACGAACAACGGAGTATTTAGAGGTAAGCGTAGTACAATATTTTGAATTTATGGTGAAAAAACGTAATTAGCAGAAAAGTAGGTGTTTATAGAGTATTTAATTCTACCAACCAACGAGATAGATCACGAAACGCGCTCCAGCCTGAAGGTGTGGCAGGTAAGTATTTATTAATAGCAAAAACCCCGAATTTAAACGGCAGAATTTTGAGTTAATCGAGGTTATCGAGTTTAAAATAAGTGAAATTTTCGAAAAAATGATTTTTTATTTGTATAATTTTCCGTTTTTCCGAGCTAGGTACGCGTGTGAGGTGTCAAAACACGCGTCTGCGCGCGGGCTAACGAACAACGGAGTATTTAGAGGTAAGCGTAGTACAATATTTTGAATTTATGGTGAAAAAACGTAATTAGCAGAAAAGTAGGTGTTTATAGAGTATTTAATTCTACCAACCAACGAGATAGATCACGAAACGCGCTCCAGCCTGAAGGTGTGGCAGGTAAGTATTTATTAATAGCAAAAACCCCGAATTTAAACGGCAGAATTTTGAGTTAATCGAGGTTATCGAGTTTAAAATAAGTGAAATTTTCGAAAAAATGATTTTTTATTTTTAAAGAAAACAGGTGGATTATTTTAGGTGGAAAGGAGAGGCAGAGCCCAATTAAGATTAACTGCACCGAAACCGCTTCAAATTCCGTCTCCTAAGTGCAAAGATATCGTAGTTTGTGTTGAATGCTGGTTCGCTGAGGTAAACTTTTATTGTTGGTATAATTTTCCGTTTTTCCGAGCTAGGTACGCGTGTGAGGTGTCAAAACACGCGTCTGCGCGCGGGCTAACGAACAACGGAGTATTTAGAGGTAAGCGTAGTACAATATTTTGAATTTATGGTGAAAAAACGTAATTAGCAGAAAAGTAGGTGTTTATAGAGTATTTAATTCTACCAACCAACGAGATAGATCACGAAACGCGCTCCAGCCTGAAGGTGTGGCAGGTAAGTATTTATTAATAGCAAAAACCCCGAATTTAAACGGCAGAATTTTGAGTTAATCGAGGTTATCGAGTTTAAAATAAGTGAAATTTTCGAAAAAATGATTTTTTATTTTGAAAGAAAACAGGTGGATTATTTTAGGTGGAAAGGAGAGGCAGAGCCCAATTAAGATTAACTGCACCGAAACCGCTTCAAATTCCGTCTCCTAAGTGCAAAGATATCGTAGTTTGTGTTGAATGCTGGTTCGCTGAGGTAAACTTTTATTGTTGGTATAATTTTCCGTTTTTCCGAGCTAGGTACGCGTGTGAGGTGTCAAAACACGCGTCTGCGCGCGGGCTAACGAACAACGGAGTATTTAGAGGTAAGCGTAGTACAATATTTTGAATTTATGGTGAAAAAACGTAATTAGCAGAAAAGTAGGTGTTTATAGAGTATTTAATTCTACCAACCAACGAGATAGATCACGAAACGCGCTCCAGCCTGTAGGTGTGGCAGGTGAGTATTTATTAATAGCAAAAACCCCGAATTTAAACGGCAGAATTTTGAGTTAATCGAGGTTATCGAGTTTAAAATAAGTGAAATTTTCGAAAAAATGATTTTTTATTTTTAAAGAAAACAGGTGGATTATTTTAGGTGGAAAGGAGAGGCAGAGCCCAATTAAGATTAACTGCACCAAAACCGCTTCAAATTCCGTCTCCTAAGTGCAAAGATATCGTAGTTTGTGTTGAATGCTGGTTCGCTGAGGTAAACTTTTATTGTTGGTATAATTTTCCGTTTTTCCGAGCTAGGTACGCGTGTGAGGTGTCAAAACACGCGTCTGCGCGCGGGCTAACGAACAACGGAGTATTTAGAGGTAAGCGTAGTACAATATTTTGAATTTATGGTGAAAAAACGTAATTAGCAGAAAAGTAGGTGTTTATAGAGTATTTAATTCTACCAACCAACGAGATAGATCACGAAACGCGCTCCAGCCTGAAGGTGTGGCAGGTAAGTATTTATTAATAGCAAAAACCCCGAATTTAAACGGCAGAATTTTGAGTTAATCGAGGTTATCGAGTTTAAAATAAGTGAAATTTTCGAAAAAATGATTTTTTATTTGTATAATTTTCCGTTTTTCCGAGCTAGGTACGCGTGTGAGGTGTCAAAACACGCGTCTGCGCGCGGGCTAACGAACAACGGAGTATTTAGAGGTAAGCGTAGTACAATATTTTGAATTTATGGTGAATAAACGTAATTAGCAGAAAAGTAGGTGTTTATAGAGTATTTAATTCTACCAACCAACGAGATAGATCACGAAACGCGCTCCAGCCTGAAGGTGTGGCAGGTAAGTATTTATTAATAGCAAAAACCCCGAATTTAAACGGCAGAATTTTGAGTTAATCGAGGTTATCGAGTTTAAAATAAGTGAAATTTTCGAAAAAATGATTTTTTATTTTTAAAGAAAACAGGTGGATTATTTTAGGTGGAAAGGAGAGGCAGAGCCCAATTAAGATTAACTGCACCGAAACCGCTTCAAATTCCGTCTCCTAAGTGCAAAGATATCGTAGTTTGTGTTGAATGCTGGTTCGCTGAGGTAAACTTTTATTGTTGGTATAATTTTCCGTTTTTCCGAGCTAGGTACGCGTGTGAGGTGTCAAAACACGCGTCTGCGCGCGGGCTAACGAACAACGGAGTATTTAGAGGTAAGCGTAGTACAATATTTTGAATTTATGGTGAAAAAACGTAATTAGCAGAAAAGTAGGTGTTTATAGAGTATTTAATTCTACCAACCAACGAGATAGATCACGAAACGCGCTCCAGCCTGAAGGTGTGGCAGGTAAGTATTTATTAATAGCAAAAACCCCGAATTTAAACGGCAGAATTTTGAGTTAATCGAGGTTATCGAGTTTAAAATAAGTGAAATTTTCGAAAAAATGATTTTTTATTTTTAAAGAAAACAGGTGGATTATTTTAGGTGGAAAGGAGAGGCAGAGCCCAATTAAGATTAACTGCACCGAAACCGCTTCAAATTCCGTCTCCTAAGTGCAAAGATATCGTAGTTTGTGTTGAATGCTGGTTCGCTGAGGTAAACTTTTATTGTTGGTATAATTTTCCGTTTTTCCGAGCTAGGTACGCGTGTGAGGTGTCAAAACACGCGTCTGCGCGCGGGCTAACGAACAACGGAGTATTTAGAGGTAAGCGTAGTACAATATTTTGAATTTATGGTGAAAAAACGTAATTAGCAGAAAAGTAGGTGTTTATAGAGTATTTAATTCTACCAACCAACGAGATAGATCACGAAACGCGCTCCAGCCTGAAGGTGTGGCAGGTAAGTATTTATTAATAGCAAAAACCCCGAATTTAAACGGCAGAATTTTGAGTTAATCGAGGTTATCGAGTTTAAAATAAGTGAAATTTTCGAAAAAATGATTTTTTATTTTGAAAGAAAACAGGTGGATTATTTTAGGTGGAAAGGAGAGGCAGAGCCCAATTAAGATTAACTGCACCGAAACCGCTTCAAATTCCGTCTCCTAAGTGCAAAGATATCGTAGTTTGTGTTGAATGCTGGTTCGCTGAAGTAAACTTTTATTGTTGGTATAATTTTCCGTTTTTCCGAGCTAGGTACGCGTGTGAGGTGTCAAAACACGCGTCTGCGCGCGGGCTAACGAACAACGGAGTATTTAGAGGTAAGCGTAGTACAATATTTTGAATTTATGGTGAAAAAACGTAATTAGCAGAAAAGTAGGTGTTTATAGAGTATTTAATTCTACCAACCAACGAGATAGATCACGAAACGCGCTCCAGCCTGAAGGTGTGGCAGGTAAGTATTTATTAATAGCAAAAACCCCGAATTTAAACGGCAGAATTTTGAGTTAATCGAGGTTATCGAGTTTAAAATAAGTGAAATTTTCGAAAAAATGATTTTTTATTTTTAAAGAAAACAGGTGGATTATTTTAGGTGGAAAGGAGAGGCAGAGCCCAATTAAGATTAACTGCACCGAAACCGCTTCAAATTCCGTCTCCTAAGTGCAAAGATATCGTAGTTTGTGTTGAATGCTGGTTCGCTGAGGTAAACTTTTATTGTTGGTATAATTTTCCGTTTTTCCGAGCTAGGTACGCGTGTGAGGTGTCAAAACACGCGTCTGCGCGCGGGCTAACGAACAACGGAGTATTTAGAGGTAAGCGTAGTACAATATTTTGAATTTATGGTGAAAAAACGTAATTAGCAGAAAAGTAGGTGTTTATAGAGTATTTAATTCTACCAACCAACGAGATAGATCACGAAACGCGCTCCAGCCTGAAGGTGTGGCAGGTAAGTATTTATTAATAGCAAAAACCCCGAATTTAAACGGCAGAATTTTGAGTTAATCGAGGTTATCGAGTTTAAAATAAGTGAAATTTTCGAAAAAATGATTTTTTATTTTTAAAGAAAACAGGTGGATTATTTTAGGTGGAAAGGAGAGGCAGAGCCCAATTAAGATTAACTGCACCGAAACCGCTTCAAATTCCGTCTCCTAAGTGCAAAGATATCGTAGTTTGTGTTGAATGCTGGTTCGCTGAGGTAAACTTTTATTGTTGGTATAATTTTCCGTTTTTCCGAGCTAGGTACGCGTGTGAGGTGTCAAAACACGCGTCTGCGCGCGGGCTAACGAACAACGGAGTATTTAGAGGTAAGCGTAGTACAATATTTTGAATTTATGGTGAAAAAACGTAATTAGCAGAAAAGTAGGTGTTTATAGAGTATTTAATTCTACCAACCAACGAGATAGATCACGAAACGCGCTCCAGCCTGAAGGTGTGGCAGGTAAGTATTTATTAATAGCAAAAACCCCGAATTTAAACGGCAGAATTTTGAGTTAATCGAGGTTATCGAGTTTAAAATAAGTGAAATTTTCGAAAAAATGATTTTTTATTTTTAAAGAAAACAGGTGGATTATTTTAGGTGGAAAGGAGAGGCAGAGCCCAATTAAGATTAACTGCACCGAAACCGCTTCAAATTCCGTCTCCTAAGTGCAAAGATATCGTAGTTTGTGTTGAATGCTGGTTCGCTGAGGTAAACTTTTATTGTTGGTATAATTTTCCGTTTTTCCGAGCTAGGTACGCGTGTGAGGTGTCAAAACACGCGTCTGCGCGCGAGCTAACGAACAACGGAGTATTTAGAGGTAAGCGTAGTACAATATTTTGAATTTATGGTGAAAAAACGTAATTAGCAGAAAAGTAGGTGTTTATAGAGTATTTAATTCTACCAACCAACGAGATAGATCACGAAACGCGCTCCAGCCTGAAGGTGTGGCAGGTAAGTATTTATTAATAGCAAAAACCCCGAATTTAAACGGCAGAATTTTGAGTTAATCGAGGTTATCGAGTTTAAAATAAGTGAAATTTTCGAAAAAATGATTTTTTATTTTTAAAGAAAACAGGTGGATTATTTTAGGTGGAAAGGAGAGGCAGAGCCCAATTAAGATTAACTGCACCGAAACCGCTTCAAATTCCGTCTCCTAAGTGCAAAGATATCGTAGTTTGTGTTGAATGCTGGTTCGCTGAGGTAAACTTTTATTGTTGGTATAATTTTCCGTTTTTCCGAGCTAGGTACGCGTGTGAGGTGTCAAAACACGCGTCTGCGCGCGGGCTAACGAACAACGGAGTATTTAGAGGTAAGCGTAGTACAATATTTTGAATTTATGGTGAAAAAACGTAATTAGCAGAAAAGTAGGTGTTTATAGAGTATTTAATTCTACCAACCAACGAGATAGATCACGAAACGCGCTCCAGCCTGAAGGTGTGGCAGGTAAGTATTTATTAATAGCAAAAACCCCGAATTTAAACGGCAGAATTTTGAGTTAATCGAGGTTATCGAGTTTAAAATAAGTGAAATTTTCGAAAAAATGATTTTTTATTTTTAAAGAAAACAGGTGGATTATTTTAGGTGGAAAGGAGAGGCAGAGCCCAATTAAGATTAACTGCACCGAAACCGCTTCAAATTCCGTCTCCTAAGTGCAAAGATATCGTAGTTTGTGTTGAATGCTGGTTCGCTGAGGTAAACTTTTATTGTTGGTATAATTTTCCGTTTTTCCGAGCTAGGTACGCGTGTGAGGTGTCAAAACACGCGTCTGCGCGCGGGCTAACGAACAACGGAGTATTTAGAGGTAAGCGTAGTACAATATTTTGAATTTATGGTGAAAAAACGTAATTAGCAGAAAAGTAGGTGTTTATAGAGTATTTAATTCTACCAACCAACGAGATAGATCACGAAACGCGCTCCAGCCTGAAGGTGTGGCAGGTAAGTATTTATTAATAGCAAAAACCCCGAATTTAAACGGCAGAATTTTGAGTTAATCGAGGTTATCGAGTTTAAAATAAGTGAAATTTTCGAAAAAATGATTTTTTATTTTTAAAGAAAACAGGTGGATTATTTTAGGTGGAAAGGAGAGGCAGAGCCCAATTAAGATTAACTGCACCGAAACCGCTTCAAATTCCGTCTCCTAAGTGCAAAGATATCGTAGTTTGTGTTGAATGCTGGTTCGCTGAGGTAAACTTTTATTGTTGGTATAATTTTCCGTTTTTCCGAGCTAGGTACGCGTGTGAGGTGTCAAAACACGCGTCTGCGCGCGGGCTAACGAACAACGGAGTATTTAGAGGTAAGCGTAGTACAATATTTTGAATTTATGGTGAAAAAACGTAATTAGCAGAAAAGTAGGTGTTTATAGAGTATTTAATTCTACCAACCAACGAGATAGATCACGAAACGCGCTCCAGCCTGAAGGTGTGGCAGGTAAGTATTTATTAATAGCAAAAACCCCGAATTTAAACGGCAGAATTTTGAGTTAATCGAGGTTATCGAGTTTAAAATAAGTGAAATTTTCGAAAAAATGATTTTTTATTTTGAAAGAAAACAGGTGGATTATTTTAGGTGGAAAGGAGAGGCAGAGCCCAATTAAGATTAACTGCACCGAAACCGCTTCAAATTCCGTCTCCTAAGTGCAAAGATATCGTAGTTTGTGTTGAATGCTGGTTCGCTGAGGTAAACTTTTATTGTTGGTATAATTTTCCGTTTTTCCGAGCTAGGTACGCGTGTGAGGTGTCAAAACACGCGTCTGCGCGCGGGCTAACGAACAACGGAGTATTTAGAGGTAAGCGTAGTACAATATTTTGAATTTATGGTGAAAAAACGTAATTAGCAGAAAAGTAGGTGTTTATAGAGTATTTAATTCTACCAACCAACGAGATAGATCACGAAACGCGCTCCAGCCTGTAGGTGTGGCAGGTGAGTATTTATTAATAGCAAAAACCCCGAATTTAAACGGCAGAATTTTGAGTTAATCGAGGTTATCGAGTTTAAAATAAGTGAAATTTTCGAAAAAATGATTTTTTATTTTTAAAGAAAACAGGTGGATTATTTTAGGTGGAAAGGAGAGGCAGAGCCCAATTAAGATTAACTGCACCAAAACCGCTTCAAATTCCGTCTCCTAAGTGCAAAGATATCGTAGTTTGTGTTGAATGCTGGTTCGCTGAGGTAAACTTTTATTGTTGGTATAATTTTCCGTTTTTCCGAGCTAGGTACGCGTGTGAGGTGTCAAAACACGCGTCTGCGCGCGGGCTAACGAACAACGGAGTATTTAGAGGTAAGCGTAGTACAATATTTTGAATTTATGGTGAAAAAACGTAATTAGCAGAAAAGTAGGTGTTTATAGAGTATTTAATTCTACCAACCAACGAGATAGATCACGAAACGCGCTCCAGCCTGAAGGTGTGGCAGGTAAGTATTTATTAATAGCAAAAACCCCGAATTTAAACGGCAGAATTTTGAGTTAATCGAGGTTATCGAGTTTAAAATAAGTGAAATTTTCGAAAAAATGATTTTTTATTTGTATAATTTTCCGTTTTTCCGAGCTAGGTACGCGTGTGAGGTGTCAAAACACGCGTCTGCGCGCGGGCTAACGAACAACGGAGTATTTAGAGGTAAGCGTAGTACAATATTTTGAATTTATGGTGAAAAAACGTAATTAGCAGAAAAGTAGGTGTTTATAGAGTATTTAATTCTACCAACCAACGAGATAGATCACGAAACGCGCTCCAGCCTGAAGGTGTGGCAGGTAAGTATTTATTAATAGCAAAAACCCCGAATTTAAACGGCAGAATTTTGAGTTAATCGAGGTTATCGAGTTTAAAATAAGTGAAATTTTCGAAAAAATGATTTTTTATTTTGAAAGAAAACAGGTGGATTATTTTAGGTGGAAAGGAGAGGCAGAGCCCAATTAAGATTAACTGCACCGAAACCGCTTCAAATTCCGTCTCCTAAGTGCAAAGATATCGTAGTTTGTGTTGAATGCTGGTTCGCTGAGGTAAACTTTTATTGTTGGTATAATTTTCCGTTTTTCCGAGCTAGGTACGCGTGTGAGGTGTCAAAACACGCATCTGCGCGCGGGCTAACGAACAACGGAGTATTTAGAGGTAAGCGTAGTACAATATTTTGAATTTATGGTGAAAAAACGTAATTAGCAGAAAAGTAGGTGTTTATAGAGTATTTAATTCTACCAACCAACGAGATAGATCACGAAACGCGCTCCAGCCTGAAGGTGTGGCAGGTAAGTATTTATTAATAGCAAAAACCCCGAATTTAAACGGCAGAATTTTGAGTTAATCGAGGTTATCGAGTTTAAAATAAGTGAAATTTTCGAAAAAATGATTTTTTATTTTTAAAGAAAACAGGTGGATTATTTTAGGTGGAAAGGAGAGGCAGAGCCCAATTAAGATTAACTGCACCGAAACCGCTTCAAATTCCGTCTCCTAAGTGCAAAGATATCGTAGTTTGTGTTGAATGCTGGTTCGCTGAGGTAAACTTTTATTGTTGGTATAATTTTCCGTTTTTCCGAGCTAGGTACGCGTGTGAGGTATCAAAACACGCGTCTGCGCGCGGGCTAACGAACAACGGAGTATTTAGAGGTAAGCGTAGTACAATATTTTGAATTTATGGTGAAAAAACGTAATTAGCAGAAAAGTAGGTGTTTATAGAGTATTTAATTCTACCAACCAACGCGATAGATCACGAAACGCGCTCCAGCCTGAAGGTGTGGCAGGTAAGTATTTATTAATAGCAAAAACCCCGAATTTAAACGGCAGAATTTTGAGTTAATCGAGGTTATCGAGTTTAAAATAAGTGAAATTTTCGAAAAAATGATTTTTTATTTTTAAAGAAAACAGGTGGATTATTTTAGGTGGAAAGGAGAGGCAGAGCCCAATTAAGATTAACTGCACCGAAACCGCTTCAAATTCCGTCTCCTAAGTGCAAAGATATCGTAGTTTGTGTTGAATGCTGGTTCGCTGAGGTAAACTTTTATTGTTGGTATAATTTTCCGTTTTTCCGAGCTAGGTACGCGTGTGAGGTGTCAAAACACGCGTCTGCGCGCGGGCTAACGAACAACGGAGTATTTAGAGGTAAGCGTAGTACAATATTTTGAATTAATGGTGAAAAAACGTAATTAGCAGAAAAGTATGTGTTTATAGAGTATTTAATTCTACCAACCAACGAGATAGATCACGAAACGCGCTCCAGCCTGAAGGTGTGGCAGGTAAGTATTTATTAATAGCAAAAACCCCGAATTTAAACGGCAGAATTTTGAGTTAATCGAGGTTATCGAGTTTAAAATAAGTGAAATTTTCGAAAAAATGATTTTTTATTTTGAAAGAAAACAGGTGGATTATTTTAGGTGGAAAGGAGAGGCAGAGCCCAATTAAGATTAACTGCACCGAAACCGCTTCAAATTCCGTCTCCTAAGTGCAAAGATATCGTAGTTTGTGTTGAATGCTGGTTCGCTGAGGTAAACTTTTATTGTTGGTATAATTTTCCGTTTTTCCGAGCTAGGTACGCGTGTGAGGTGTCAAAACACGCGTCTGCGCGCGGGCTAACGAACAACGGAGTATTTAGAGGTAAGCGTAGTACAATATTTTGAATTTATGGTGAAAAAACGTAATTAGCAGAAAAGTAGGTGTTTATAGAGTATTTAATTCTACCAACCAACGAGATAGATCACGAAACGCGCTCCAGCCTGAAGGTGTGGCAGGTAAGTATTTATTAATAGCAAAAACCCCGAATTTAAACGGCAGAATTTTGAGTTAATCGAGGTTATCGAGTTTAAAATAAGTGAAATTTTCGAAAAAATGATTTTTTATTTTTAAAGAAAACAGGTGGATTATTTTAGGTGGAAAGGAGAGGCAGAGCCCAATTAAGATTAACTGCACCGAAACCGCTTCAAATTCCGTCTCCTAAGTGCAAAGATATCGTAGTTTGTGTTGAATGCTGGTTCGCTGAGGTAAACTTTTATTGTTGGTATAATTTTCCGTTTTTCCGAGCTAGGTACGCGTGTGAGGTGTCAAAACACGCGTCTGCGCGCGGGCTAACGAACAACGCAGTATTTAGAGGTAAGCGTAGTACAATATTTTGAATTTATGGTGAAAAAACGTAATTAGCAGAAAAGTAGGTGTTTATAGAGTATTTAATTCTACCAACCAACGAGATAGATCACGAAACGCACTCCAGCCTGAAGGTGTGGCAGGTAAGTATTTATTAATAGCAAAAACCCCGAATTTAAACGGCAGAATTTTGAGTTAATCGAGGTTATCTAGTTTGAAATAAGTGAAATTTTCGAAAAAATGATTTTTTATTTTTAAAGAAAACAGGTGGATTATTTTAGGTGGAAAGGAGAGGCAGAGCCCAACTTAGATTAACTGCACCGAAACCGCTTCAAATTCCGTCTCCTAAGTGCAAAGATATCGTAGTTTGTGTTGAATGCTGGTTCGCTGAGGTAAAGTTTTATTGTTGGTATAATTTTCCGTTTTTCCGAGCTAGGTACGCGTGTGAGGTGTCAAAACACGCGTCTGCGCGCGGGCTAACGAACAACGGAGTATTTAGAGGTAAGCGTAGTACAATATTTTGAATTTATGGTGAAAAAACGTAATTAGCAGAAAAGTAGGTGTTTATAGAGTATTTAATTCTACCAACCAACGAGATAGATCACGAAACGCGCTCCAGCCTGAAGGTGTGGCAGGTAAGTATTTATTAATAGCAAAAACGAATTTGAAGCGGTTTCGGTGCAGTTAATCTTAATTGGGCTCTGCCTCTCCTTTCCACCTTAAATAATCCACCTGTTTTCTTTAAAAATAAAAAATATTTTTTTCGAAAATTTCACTTATTTTAAACTCGATAACCTCGATTAACTCAAAATTCTGCCGTTTAAATTCGGGGTTTAATAAATACTTACCTGCCACACCTTCAGGCTGGAGCGCGTTTCGTGATCTATCGCGTTGGTTGGTAGAATTAAATACTCTATAAACACCTACTTTTCTGCTAATTAGGTTTTTTCACCATACATTCAAAATATTGTACTACGCTTACCTCTAAATACTCCGTTGTTCGTTAGTCCGCGCGCAGACGCGTGTTTTGACACCTCACACGCGTACCTAGCTCGGAAAAATGGAAAATTATACCAACAATAAAAGTTTACCTCAGCGAACCAGCATTCAACACAAACTACGATATCTTTGCACTTAGGAGACGGAATTTGAAGCGGTTTCGGTGCAGTTAATCTTAATTGGGCTCTGCCTCTCCTTTCCACCTAAAATAATCCACCTGTTTTCTTTAAAAATAAAAAATCATTTTTTCGAAAATTTCACTTATTTTAAACTCGATAACCTCGATTAACTCAAAATTCTGCCGTTTAAATTCGGGGTTTTTGCTATTAATAAATACTTATTTGCCACACCTTCAGGCTGGAGCGCGTTTCGTGATCTATCTCTATAAACACCTACTTTTCTGCTAATTAGGTTTTTTCACCATAAATTCAAAATATTGTACTACGCTTACCTCTAAATACTCCGTTGTTCGTTAGCCCGCGCGCAGACGCGTGTTTTGACACCTCACACGCATACCTAGCTCGGAAAAACGGAAAATTATACCAACAATAAAAGTTTACCTCAGCGAACCAGCATTCAACACAAACTACGATATCTTTGCACTTAGGAGACGACTACAACTCCTCTTGGCGCGTACCGAGCGACCCCGCATTAAATAATCCAACTTTTAGATTTCTAGTGTTATTCATTTTTGTAAATAGTAGTGTATGGTATAATAGTGGAAAGTTCATTGTAGAAAGTATCGGAAGTAGTATTTAATGTAGTGTTTTGCATAATAATGCGTGATGTCAATGTAGTGAAATACATAGTGTTAGGTGTAATTCGTAAAATTATAAAGTTAAGTATTGTAAATATTGCAGAAATAAATACAGTCAGCCAAAGTGTTATAATATATAAAGTCCGTAAAAATAAATATATCATAGTGAATATTAAAGGCGTGGAAATAGTGAACGGAAGTGTGATACATATAAAATGTACATAGATAGTCATCGGTCGAGCAGCTGGGCCACTATAAGAAACCAAAGTATACTGAGACAAGAAAATAGCTGGCCTCGCACGAGGAGAACGTAAAAACTTAATTATAAACAGAACAGATATAAAAAGGTAAGATGTAAGAAGAACATTAACTAAATTGTGATGCTGGCTATGAACAATGCTATTACACTTCCTTTTCAGAAGGAAGCTCGCAACCAAAAACACGCGCCAAGTCTGCCTCTGAGCGGATGCAGTGGGTAGGCTTGCCGTCACTCTGCTTAGCCAGAATGCGCCCGAATTTCGTCCACGTATACCTCCAACCCAGATTTGATGAGAATGTCAGCACGCAGAAAGCTTCACCTGGCTACCCTACTCTTTGGCACTATTCTCTCAAAGAAACCAGACTATCTTTATAAGAAACTGTCTTGGTCGCGCGATGTCAATAAAATTAAAACTAGAGCATCTTCATACCTCATGTTAGCCTCATCGCACAGAACTGCTGCATTTCGTGGCTGCTTCAAATTCGCTGCCTCCCGCTGCTGGAATGACTTGCCACCACCTTTTCGTGCTATAAAAACAGTTGGCACTTTTAGAAATAAATATAAACAACACTTACTACAATTACAAAAAGAAAACAGTCACTAAACTCACCCTGGGACTGCACGCAGTTAATATTGGTGACCGTAGCGAAGTGTTGCTTCTATCAGTGTTTATTCATGGTTATTGCGGTGAGGGTGATTGACATTGAGTCGTTTTCCTCGACTTACATATCACAACATAAACAGTCAGTCTTAGACAACAACGATACATTTTTTTATCATGTTTACACCACATTCATAACTTATATATTAATATTTAATCGACTCTTACTCTTTTGAACGTTCATTGTATGATAAAAATACTTAATTATTATCACAGATCAATGTCCTGTACTTGTTCAATCCCAATCCCAAATATATTTATTGACAGCCATTACACTCATTACATTACATTACATCATTGCATCGCCTGCGCCACAGAGCATGTAACTTTAGCCTGCGCTCGCGTCCCCTCGTTTGTCATAGACTAGTTTGTAGCATAGACAAGCGATGCTGGAGCGGGTGTGGGTCGACCGTAATATTTAGTTTATCGGTTTTCATAGTTTTACTTTGTGTTTATTATATTATTATTTTTTATTGTGTATTCTATTATCTATTATATTATTCTTATTTTATTATCTTATTCTTATTATTTATTTTATGTCCGTAGATGTGTCCGTGGCATCACAGTGGGCCCTATCAGAATATCAGCGCTGCGGTATTTGTTTACTATTTCTCAAATACCGTAGCATTATGCTGAGATAGGAGCCTTTTTGGCATCGCACAGGTTTTCTTTTCCTGTTTCACGTTGTTTTATTTTATTCTATTACTTGTTTTACTGATTTTATAGATTTAATGTTTGTTTCTATTGTTATATTTCCTGTGCGTGTTCCAAATAAAATATTTTTCTTTTCTTTTCTTTTCTTTTCTTTCTGACTAGGTAGGCGTAAGAGGTAAGCGTAGTACAATATTTTGAATTTATGGTCAAAAAACGTAATTAGCAGAAAAGTAGGTGTTTATAGAGTATTTAATTCTACCAACCAACGAGATAGATCACGAAACGCGCTCCAGCCTGAAGGTGTGGCAGGTAAGTATTTATTAATAGCAAAAACCCCGAATTTAAACGGCAGAATTTTGAGTTAATCGAGGTTATCGAGTTTAAAATAAGTGAAATTTTCGAAAAAATGATTTTTTATTTTTAAAGAAAACAGGTGGATTATTTTAGGTGGAAAGGAGAGGCAGAGCCCAATTAAGATTAACTGCACCGAAACCGCTTCAAATTCCGTCTCCTAAGTGCAAAGATATCGTAGTTTGTGTTGAATGCTGGTTCGCTGAGGTAAACTTTTATTGTTGGTATAATTTTCCATTTTTCCGAGCTAGGTACGCGTGTGAGGTGTCAAAACACGCGTCTGCGCGCGGACTAACGAACAACGGAGTATTTAGAGGTAAGCGTAGTACAATATTTTGAATGTATGGTGAAAAAACCTAATTAGCAGAAAAGTAGGTGTTTATAGAGTATTTAATTCTACCAACCAACGCGATAGATCACGAAACGCGCTCCAGCCTGAAGGTGTGGCAGGTAAGTATTTATTAATAGCAAAAACCCCGAATTTAAACGGCAGAATTTTGAGTTAATCGAGGTTATCGAGTTTAAAATAAGTGAAATTTTCGAAAAAATGATTTTTTATTTTTAAAGAAAACAGGTGGATTATTTTAGGTGGAAAGGAGAGACAGAGCCCAATTAAGATTAACTGCACCGAAACCGCTTCAAATTCCGTCTCCTAAGTGCAAAGATATCGTAGTTTGTGTTGAATGCTGGTTCGCTGAGGTAAACTTTTATTGTTGGTATAATTTTCCGTTTTTCCGAGCTAGGTACGCGTGTGAGGTGTCAAAACACGCGTCTGCGCGCGGGCTAACGAACAACGGAGTATTTAGAGGTAAGCGTAGTACAATATTTTGAATTTATGGTGAAAAAACGTAATTAGCAGAAAAGTAGGTGTTTATAGAGTATTTAATTCTACCAACCAACGAGATAGATCACGAAACGCACTCCAGCCTGAAGGTGTGGCAGGTAAGTATTTATTAATAGCAAAAACCCCGAATTTAAACGGCAGAATTTTGAGTTAATCGAGGTTATCTAGTTTGAAATAAGTGAAATTTTCGAAAAAATGATTTTTTATTTTTAAAGAAAACAGGTGGATTATTTTAGGTGGAAAGGAGAGGCAGAGCCCAACTTAGATTAACTGCACCGAAACCGCTTCAAATTCCGTATCCTAAGTGCAAAGATATCGTAGTTTGTGTTGAATGCTGGTTCGCTGAGTTAAAGTTTTATTGTTGGTATAATTTTCCGTTTTTCCGAGCTAGGTACGCGTGTGAGGTGTCAAAACACGCGTCTGCGCGCGGGCTAACGAACAACGGAGTATTTAGAGGTAAGCGTAGTACAATATTTTGAATTTATGGTGAAAAAACGTAATTAGCAGAAAAGTAGGTGTTTATAGAGTATTTAATTCTACCAACCAACGAGATAGATCACGAAACGCGCTCCAGCCTGAAGGTGTGGCAGGTAAGTATTTATTAATAGCAAAAACGAATTTGAAGCGGTTTCGGTGCAGTTAATCTTAATTGGGCTCTGCCTCTCCTTTCCACCTTAAATAATCCACCTGTTTTCTTTAAAAATAAAAAATATTTTTTTCGAAAATTTCACTTATTTTAAACTCGATAACCTCGATTAACTCAAAATTCTGCCGTTTAAATTCGGGGTTTAATAAATACTTACCTGCCACACCTTCAGGCTGGAGCGCGTTTCGTGATCTATCGCGTTGGTTGGTAGAATTAAATACTCTATAAACACCTACTTTTCTGCTAATTAGGTTTTTTCACCATACATTCAAAATATTGTACTACGCTTACCTCTAAATACTCCGTTGTTCGTTAGTCCGCGCGCAGACGCGTGTTTTGACACCTCACACGCGTACCTAGCTCGGAAAAATGGAAAATTATACCAACAATAAAAGTTTACCTCAGCGAACCAGCATTCAACACAAACTACGATATCTTTGCACTTAGGAGACGGAATTTGAAGCGGTTTCGGTGCAGTTAATCTTAATTGGGCTCTGCCTCTCCTTTCCACCTAAAATAATCCACCTGTTTTCTTTAAAAATAAAAAATCATTTTTTCGAAAATTTCACTTATTTTAAGCTCGATAACCTCGATTAACTCAAAATTCTGCCGTTTAAATTCGGGGTTTTTGCTATTAATAAATACTTATTTGCCACACCTTCAGGCTGGAGCGCGTATCGTGATCTATCTCTATAAACACCTACTTTTCTGCTAATTACGTTTTTTCACCATAAATTCAAAATATTGTACTACGCTTACCTCTAAATACTCCGTTGTTCGTTAGCCCGCGCGCAGACGCGTGTTTTGACACCTCACACGCATACCTAGCTCGGAAAAACGGAAAATTATACCAACAATAAAAGTTTACCTCAGCGAACCAGCATTCAACACAAACAACGATATCTTTGCACTTAGGAGACGACTAGGTAGGCGTAAGAGGTAAGCGTAGTACAATATTTTGAATTTATGGTGAAAAAACGTAATTAGCAGAAAAGTAGGTGTTTATAGAGTATTTAATTCTACCAACCAACGAGATAGATCACGAAACGCGCTCCAGCCTGAAGGTGTGGCAGGTAAGTATTTATTAATAGCAAAAACGAATTTGAAGCGGTTTCGGTGCAGTTAATCTTAATTGGGCTCTGCCTCTCCTTTCCACCTTAAATAATCCACCTGTTTTCTTTAAAAATAAAAAATATTTTTTTCGAAAATTTCACTTATTTTAAACTCGATAACCTCGATTAACTCAAAATTCTGCCGTTTAAATTCGGGGTTTAATAAATACTTACCTGCCACACCTTCAGGCTGGAGCGCGTTTCGTGATCTATCGCGTTGGTTGGTAGAATTAAATACTCTATAAACACCTACTTTTCTGCTAATTAGGTTTTTTCACCATACATTCAAAATATTGTACTACGCTTACCTCTAAATACTCCGTTGTTCGTTAGTCCGCGCGCAGACGCGTGTTTTGACACCTCACACGCGTACCTAGCTCGGAAAAATGGAAAATTATACCAACAATAAAAGTTTACCTCAGCGAACCAGCATTCAACACAAACTACGATATCTTTGCACTTAGGAGACGGAATTTGAAGCGGTTTCGGTGCAGTTAATCTTAATTGGGCTCTGCCTCTCCTTTCCACCTAAAATAATCCACCTGTTTTCTTTAAAAATAAAAAATCATTTTTTCGAAAATTTCACTTATTTTAAGCTCGATAACCTCGATTAACTCAAAATTCTGCCGTTTAAATTCGGGGTTTTTGCTATTAATAAATACTTATTTGCCACACCTTCAGGCTGGAGCGCGTATCGTGATCTATCTCTATAAACACCTACTTTTCTGCTAATTACGTTTTTTCACCATAAATTCAAAATATTGTACTACGCTTACCTCTAAATACTCCGTTGTTCGTTAGCCCGCGCGCAGACGCGTGTTTTGACACCTCACACGCATACCTAGCTCGGAAAAACGGAAAATTATACCAACAATAAAAGTTTACCTCAGCGAACCAGCATTCAACACAAACTACGATATCTTTGCACTTAGGAGACGACTAGGTAGGCGTAAGAGGTAAGCGTAGTACAATATTTTGAATTTATGGTCAAAAAACGTAATTAGCAGAAAAGTAGGTGTTTATAGAGTATTTAATTCTACCAACCAACGAGATAGATCACGAAACGCGCTCCAGCCTGAAGGTGTGGCAGGTAAGTATTTATTGATAGCAAAAACCCCGAATTTAAACGGCAGAATTTTTAGTTAATCGAGGTTATCGAGTTTAAAATAAGTGAAATTTTCGAAAAAATGATTTTTTATTTTTAAAGAAAACAGGTGGATTATTTTAGGTGGAAAGGAGAGGCAGAGCCCAATTAAGATTAACTGCACCGAAACCGCTTCAAATTCCGTCTCCTAAGTGCAAAGATATCGTAGTTTGTGTTGAATGCTGGTTCGCTGAGGTAAACTTTTATTGTTGGTATAATTTTCCGTTTTTCCGAGCTAGGTACGCGTGTGAGGTGTCAAAACACGCGTCTGCGCGCGGGCTAACGAACAACGGAGTATTTAGAGGTAAGCGTAGTACAATATTTTGAATTTATGGTGAAAAAACGTAATTAGCAGAAAAGTAGGTGTTTATAGAGTATTTAATTCTACCAACCAACGAGATAGATCACGAAACGCGCTCCAGCCTGAAGGTGTGGCAGGTAAGTATTTATTAATAGCAAAAACCCCGAATTTAAACGGCAGAATTTTGAGTTAATCGAGGTTATCGAGTTTAAAATAAGTGAAATTTTCGAAAAAATGATTTTTTATTTTTAAAGAAAACAGGTGGATTATTTTAGGTAGAAAGGAGAGGCAGAGCCCAATTAAGATTAACTGCACCGAAACCGCTTCAAATTCCGTCTCCTAAGTGCAAAGATATCGTAGTTTGTGTTGAATGCTGGTTCGCTGAGGTAAACTTTTATTGTTGGTATAATTTTCCATTTTTCCGAGCTAGGTACGCGTGTGAGGTGTCAAAACACGCGTCTGCGCGCGGACTAACGAACAACGGAGTATTTAGAGGTAAGCGTAGTACAATATTTTGAATGTATGGTGAAAAAACCTAATTAGCAGAAAAGTAGGTGTTTATAGAGTATTTAATTCTACCAACCAACGCGATAGATCACGAAACGCGCTCCAGCCTGAAGGTGTGGCAGGTAAGTATTTATTAATAGCAAAAACCCCGAATTTAAACGGCAGAATTTTGAGTTAATCGAGGTTATCGAGGTTAACTTGTCAAATGTCAATGATACCTCATAGGTAGCACGAAAAAAAAACGCTCCAAATGTCAATGGTACCTATGGGGTATCACGCGACAATTGTTACCATTGGTTGACGTTTATTTGCACTTGCAACACAATCTGGCTGTATCATTCGAATAATCGATTAATAATTTAACGATTTTAGTAACAATTACTTGGTAACACCACTAAAACGGACCGAAAACCTAACAAACAAAATCTATCTGTGGTCGTGTGATGCGACGACGCCATATTGGCAAAATTCGTCAAGTGTCAAGTGTTGTTTACGTTTGTTCGCAACAGAATAAAAGGAGAAAACGGTGTGTAATCTTATAAGAATTTTATACAGAATTACTGAGAAATAAGTGTAGATTTCGTATTGAGTGTTAGTTTATCGGAAAGTGATAAATATTTCAGTGAAAGGGTAACGAAAGTTTTGAAGTAAACAATTTTGACGCTGTCGCCGCCGTGTTTAGTAATGTTATTACGATAAATTAATTTTCTTGTATACTGTTTGAAATACACATAAGTAGCTAGCAGAATAATCTACGAACATAATTTGGCTAATAGCTACTGATATTATTGCGAATTGTTATCGTAATCGTATTTCTAATTCGGCGATTCCCCCGTACCATGACACAACGCTCATAGTAGGCGGGGCCAGTAAAAAGTACTGTCTGCAAAAAAAAATTTTTGTTCCAATAAGAAAGAAAGAAAGAAAGAAAAAAAGAAAGATTACATTTTATTATTTCTTACAGTTTACTTAACTGACATGTGCAAGAAAAATAAATGTCGAGGTTATTGTTTTTTTTTTTACCGACTTCAAAAAAGGTGGATGTCCTCAAAAGTATGAATGTTGTTTTAGGATCATGGTATTTTCCTAGGCCATTTAATTTAGTAAATGATTGTTTTATGATATTTTCAGCATGGCGAGGCTGTCCTCGACCTCAAGGTCACGGAGCGTGACCCCCGCTCCGTGCAAAAGGGGCCCCACACAGAGCGCCGCCCGTCGCGCTATCATCATGGGGTTCCTTGACGCTGCCCCGCGCCCCGATCTGTCCTCATCCCCACCGCGCACCGCGGTAAGTATTTTCTGTATAGCACATTACTATATATTTATGTAGTTTCAGTGGAGTAATTTGTATATCTTGTCTTTTCAGCCGCCTACATGCTGTGCCGGTTCGAGCGACCCGTCGATACGTGTGTACCTACTACGCTTTGGAATGGGCAACTAGCTTCATCTTTCTTAGTGACCGACTCCTCGACAGTTCAAAAGTGCCCGTAATTGGTTTATTTGAAATAAATGCTTTGAGTATGAGTTTTGCGTTTTATTTTGTTGTAATATATGTCGTGAAAGAAAAATGTGTTTTATTTCAAACTTTTCCTAGCTTTCCGTAAGTATCCCATAAACTTACAAAAAGATGGAAAAGTTGTTGTACTAAAAACCAACTACTATTGATACGTGGAGAAGTAAAAATAAACAATAATTATCTCCACATACTTCGTTATCCGTCTGTCTGCCAGTCTTTAAAGACACTTTCTCGACCGTGACAGTAGTTTTGCACGTATGCCGCGCATTAGACATTCCCTTTTACTGTGCGTTTGCACTGGCGAATCATTCAAAACAAAACATGTTGTCGTCGAATGTTTCGCCAGTGCAAACGCAGTTATGCGCCTATGCGGTGCAATAGACATTCCCTCTAGTCTAATGCACCTATGTGGTATCATGTGACAGTAATGCAAATAAAAAACCGTGAGGCCGGTTTCGTAAACACGTGTGCACTTAGTGAGGTGTAGTTTGATTGTAAAAGGTTGTAAATGTGTGCGTGTGAGCGTGTATGCACAGAGCGAAAGTATAGTTTTGGCATGTTTCACTATTGTTCGCAGCGCATGTTTTGCTTTTTTTTTGAATTACTGTCACGAGAATGTCACATGATACCGCATAGGTGCATACGACTAGAGGGAATGTCTAATGCACCGCATAGGTGCATAACTGCGGTGCATTGGATATTTTTAAAACCGACTACTATTGATTGATACATGAAGAATTAAAAATTCTAACAGGCAAACTTTAACATGATGAATAAACACAGTAATTACTTCCACATACTTCGCTGTCGCAAAAAAAAAGTATTTTTTGCGATTACAAACTTACATTTGCAGTTGGAGAATTCACCGTGACGTATATCGATGTATGAGAGAACATATTTTTCAACTACAAAGTTAAGTTTGTTTTTGAGTTAATATCATCCCTACTACGGAACCCTTCATTGTGGGTGGCCTGACACGCACTCGGCCGGTTTTTATTGCTTAGGCATAATCTGACTATAATGTTCCCACTGCTGGTACACAGGTCCTCCTGTCCGTGTGAGAGAATGGGTGGGTTGGTAGATGGATTTAGGTACCTACCTACATATAAGGAAAGATAGATAGAATACTCATTTATGTAATGTTTTGTCTATAATAATTGTTACACAGCTGTTAGGTACCTAGTGTAAGTATAAGTATATGGTATAAGTGTACCTAGTTACAAATGATGAATCATTATTTTCAAAGAAATCGAAATAATAATAATAGTAATTGGGATATCTCAAACCATACATTTATTTCGTATATTTTTTTGAACAGGTCATTACTATTGTAGGTAATAGAACACAAATAGTGGGATAATAAAGTAATAATTATGTTATCTAAATTAAAGTAACATAATAAACAGAATAAAGGAACATTAATAATTTATAATAAAATAACATCGTACTTGAAAATTATAACATACAATATTCGCAGTCTTTTTACTCTGATGCGCTGACGGTACCCGCGAACCAGTATAAACCAGTTTTCGGGACCGGCTCTGCGCGCGTCGCTGCGTAATGGCCGCGGAGTATTTACGTTGTGTAAACAAAAAGTTTTTATCGCATAGATCCTGTTACAAGTGGAATGAGGTGCTGTTATCGTGTTTATGATTAGGCCTATACATTGTGCTAACGATATCAAGTGTTTGTGGAGTGAATAAATGTGTGTGTGTCGTTTTATTGTGATAAGTTTCTAGGTGTTTCGAGTGAAAAAACGAAAAAAATAAAGTTTTATAATCCCTGCGAGATAAAGTCAGTATATTTAGCTTATTGAGTGACATTCCTGGCTTCGTTAACTCATAACGAAGCCAGGAATATATAATATAATGTGTGCAAATTACTGCTTGGTGATGAAATCATCATTATTAGGAAGGCCTACCCCAAAAAAAAAAAACTGGTGACTAGGTCGACGAATTTAGCGCTATAAGGTAAAAATCTAGGGTAACATTAGGGGTTAACTCAAAATTCTTCCGTTTAAATTCGGGGTTTTTGCTATTAATAAATACATACCTGCCACACCTTCAGGCTGGAGCCCGTTTCGGGATCTATCTCGTTGGTTGGTAGAACTAAATACTCTATAAACACCTACTTTTCTGCTAATTACGTTTTTTCACCATAAATTCAAAATATTGTACTACGCTTACCTCTAAATACTCCGTTGCTTGTTAGCCCGCGCGCAGACGCGTGTTTTGATACCTCACACGCGTACCTAGCTCGGAAAAACGGAAAATTATACCAACAATAAAAGTTTACCTCAGCGAACCAGCATTCAACACAAACTACGATATCTTTGCACTTAGTAGACGGAATTAGAAGCGGTTTCGGTGCAGTTCATCTTAATTGGGCTCTGCCTCTCCCTTCCACCTAAAATAATCCACCTGTTTGCTTTAAAAATAAAAAATCAATTTTTCGAAAATTTCACTTATTTTAAACTCAATAACATCGATTAACTCAAAATTCTTCCGTTTAAATTCGGGGTTTTTGCTATTAATAAATACTTACCTGCCACACCTTCAGGCTGGAGCGCGTTTCGTGATCTATCTCGTTGGTTGGTAGAACTAAATACCCTATAGAAAGAAAGAAAAGAAAGAAAAATATTTTATTTGGAACACGCACAGGAAATATGACAATAGAAACAAACATTAAATCTATAAAATCAGTAAAACAAGTAATAGAATAAAATAAAACAACGTGAAACAGGAAAAGAAAACCTGTGCGATGCCAAAAAGGCTCCTATCTCAGCATAATGCTACGGTATTTGAGAAATAGTAAACAAATACCGCAGCGCTGATATTCTGATAGGGCCCACTGTGATGCCACGGACACATCTACGGACATAAAATAAATAATAAGAATAAGATAATAAAATAAGAATAATATAATAGATAATAGAATATACAATAAAAAATAATAATATAATAAACACAAAGTAAAACTATGAAAACCGATAAACTAAATATTACGGTCGACCCACACCCGCTCCATCATCGCTTGTCTATGCTACAAACTAGTCTATGACAAACGAGGGGACGCGAGCGCAGGCTAAAGTTACATGCTCTGTGGCGCAGGCGATGCAATGATGTAATGTAATGTAATGAGTGTAATGGCTGTCAATAAATATATTTGGGATTGGGATTGAACAAGTACAGGACATTGATCTGTGATAATAATTAAGTATTTTTATCATACAATGAACGTTCAAAAGAGTAAGAGTCGATTAAATATTAATAGATAAGTTATGAATGTGGTGTAAACATGATAAAAAAATGTATCGTTGTTGTCTAAGACTGACTGTGTATGTTGTGATATGTAAGTCGAGGAAAATATATATACTATAAACACCTACTTTTCTGCTAATTACGTTTTTTCACCATAAATTCAAAATATTGTACTACGCTTACCTCTAAATACTCCGTTGTTCGTTAGCCCGCGCGCAGACGCGTGTTTTGACACCTCACACGCGTACCTAGCTCGGAAAAACGGAAAATTATACCAACAATAAAAGTTTACCTCAGCGAACCAGCATTCAACACAAACTACGATATCTTTGCACTTAGTAGACGGAATTTGAAGCGGTTTCGGTGCAGTTCATCTTAATTGGGCTCTCCTTTCCACCTAAAATAATTCACCTGTTTGCTTTAAAAATAAAAAATCAGTTTTTCGAAAATTTCACTTATTTTAAACTCAATAACATCGATTAACTCAAAATTCTTCCGTTTAAATTCGGGGTTTTTGCTATTAATAAATACTTACCTGCCACACCTTCAGGCTGGAGCGCGTTTCGTGATCTATCTCGTTGGTTGGTAGAATTAAATACTCTATAAACACCTACTTTTCTGCTAATTACGTTTTTTCACCATAAATTCAAAATATTGTACTACGCTTACCTCTAAATACTCCGTTGTTCGTTAGCTCGCGCGCAGACGCGTGTTTTGACACCTCACACGCGTACCTAGCTCGGAAAAACGGAAAATTATACCAACAATAAAAGTTTACCTCAGCGAACCAGCATTCAACACAAACTACGATATCTTTGCACTTAGGAGACGGAATTTGAAGCGGTTTCGGTGCAGTTCATCTTAATTGGGCTCTGCCTCTCCTTTCCACCTAAAATAATCCACCTGTTTTCTTTAAAAATAAAAAATCATTTTTTCGAAAATTTCACTTATTTTAAACTCGATAACCTCGATTAACTCAAAATTCTGCCGTTTAAATTCGGGGTTTTTGCTATTAATAAATACTTACCTGCCACACCTTCAGGCTGGAGCGCGTTTTGTGATCTATCTCGTTGGTTGGTAGAACTAAATACTCTATAAACACCTACTTTTCTGCTAATTACGTTTTTTCACCATAAATTCAAAATATTGTACTACGCTTACCTCTAAATACTCCGTTGTTCGTTAGCCCGCGCGCAGACGCGTGTTTTGACACCTCACACGCGTACCTAGCTCGGAAAAACGGAAAATTATACAAATAAAAAATCATTTTTTCGAAAATTTCACTTATTTTAAACTCGATAACCTCGATTAACTCAAAATTCTGCCGTTTAAATTCGGGGTTTTTGCTATTAATAAATACTTACCTGCCACACCTTCAGGCTGGAGCGCGTTTCGTGATCTATCTCGTTGGTTGGTAGAATTAAATACTCTATAAACACCTACTTTTCTGCTAATTACGTTTTTTCACCATAAATTCAAAATATTGTACTACGCTTACCTCTAAATACTCCGTTGTTCGTTAGCCCGCGCGCAGACGCGTGTTTTGACACCTCACACGCGTACCTAGCTCGGAAAAACGGAAAATTATACCAACAATAAAAGTTTACCTCAGCGAACCAGCATTCAACACAAACTACGATATCTTTGCACTTAGGAGACGGAATTTGAAGCGGTTTCGGTGCAGTTAATCTTAATTGGGCTCTGCCTCTCCTTTCCACCTAAAATAATCCACCTGTTTTCTTTAAAAATAAAAAATCATTTTTTCGAAAATTTCACTTATTTTAAACTCGATAACCTCGATTAACTCAAAATTCTGCCGTTTAAATTCGGGGTTTTTGCTATTAATAAATACTTACCTGCCACACCTACAGGCTGGAGCGCGTTTCGTGATCTATCTCGTTGGTTGGTAGAATTAAATACTCTATAAACACCTACTTTTCTGCTAATTACGTTTTTTCACCATAAATTCAAAATATTGTATTACGCTTACCTCTAAATACTGCGTTGTTCGTTAGCCCGCGCGCAGACGCGTGTTTTGACACCTCACACGCGTACCTAGCTCGGAAAAACGGAAAATTATACCAACAATAAAAGTTTACCTCAGCGAACCAGCATTCAACACAAACTACGATATCTTTGCACTTAGGAGACGGAATTTGAAGCGGTTTCGGTGCAGTTAATCTTAATTGGGCTCTGCCTCTCCTTTCCACCTAAAATAATCCACCTGTTTTCTTTAAAAATAAAAAATCATTTTTTCGAAAATTTCACTTATTTTAAACTCGATAACCTCGATTAACTCAAAATTCTGCCGTTTAAATTCGGGGTTTTTGCTATTAATAAATACTTACCTGCCACACCTACAGGCTGGAGCGCGTTTCGTGATCTATCTCGTTGGTTGGTAGAATTAAATACTCTATAAACACCTACTTTTCTGCTAATTACGTTTTTTCACCATAAATTCAAAATATTGTACTACGCTTACCTCTAAATACTCCGTTGTTCGTTAGCCCGCGCGCAGACGCGTGTTTTGACACCTCACACGCGTACCTAGCTCGGAAAAACGGAAAATTATACCAACAATAAAAGTTTACCTCAGCGAACCAGCATTCAACACAAACTACGATATCTTTGCACTTAGGAGACGGAATTTGAAGCGGTTTCGGTGCAGTTAATCTTAATTGGGCTCTGCCTCTCCTTTCCACCTAAAATAATCCACCTGTTTTCTTTAAAAATAAAAAATCATTTTTTCGAAAATTTCACTCATTTTAAACTCGATAACCTCGATTAACTCAAAATTCTGCCGTTTAAATTCGGGGTTTTTGCTATTAATAAATACTTACCTGCCACACCTACAGGCTGGAGCGCGTTTCGTGATCTATCTCGTTGGTTGGTAGAATTAAATACTCTATAAACACCTACTTTTCTGCTAATTACGTTTTTTCACCATAAATTCAAAATATTGTACTACGCTTACCTCTAAATACTCCGTTGTTCGTTAGCCCGCGCGCAGACGCGTGTTTTGACACCTCACACGCGTACCTAGCTCGGAAAAACGGAAAATTATACCAACAATAAAAGTTTACCTCAGCGAACCAGCATTCAACACAAACTACGATATCTTTGCACTTAGGAGACGGAATTTGAAGCGGTTTCGGTGCAGTTAATCTTAATTGGGCTCTGCCTCTCCTTTCCACCTAAAATAATCCACCTGTTTTCTTTAAAAATAAAAAATCATTTTTTCGAAAATTTCACTTATTTTAAACTCGATAACCTCGATTAACTCAAAATTCTGCCGTTTAAATTCGGGGTTTTTGCTATTAATAAATACTTACCTGCCACACCTACAGGCTGGAGCGCGTTTCGTGATCTATCTCGTTGGTTGGTAGAATTAAATACTCTATAAACACCTACTTTTCTGCTAATTACGTTTTTTCACCATAAATTCAAAATATTGTACTACGCTTACCTCTAAATACTCCGTTGTTCGTTAGCCCGCGCGCAGACGCGTGTTTTGACACCTCACACGCGTACCTAGCTCGGAAAAACGGAAAATTATACCAACAATAAAAGTTTACCTCAGCGAACCAGCATTCAACACAAACTACGATATCTTTGCACTTAGGAGACGGAATTTGAAGCGGTTTCGGTGCAGTTAATCTTAATTGGGCTCTGCCTCTCCTTTCCACCTAAAATAATCCACCTGTTTTCTTTCAAAATAAAAAATCATTTTTTCGAAAATTTCACTTATTTTAAACTCGATAACCTCGATTAACTCAAAATTCTGCCGTTTAAATTCGGGGTTTTTGCTATTAATAAATACTTACCTGCCACACCTACAGGCTGGAGCGCGTTTCGTGATCTATCTCGTTGGTTGGTAGAATTAAATACTCTATAAACACCTACTTTTCTGCTAATTACGTTTTTTCACCATAAATTCAAAATATTGTACTACGCTTACCTCTAAATACTCCGTTGTTCGTTAGCCCGCGCGCAGACGCGTGTTTTGACACCTCACACGCGTACCTAGCTCGGAAAAACGGAAAATTATACCAACAATAAAAGTTTACCTCAGCGAACCAGCATTCAACACAAACTACGATATCTTTGCACTTAGGAGACGGAATTTGAAGCGGTTTCGGTGCAGTTAATCTTAATTGGGCTCTGCCTCTCCTTTCCACCTAAAATAATCCACCTGTTTTCTTTAAAAATAAAAAATCATTTTTTCGAAAATTTCACTTATTTTAAACTCGATAACCTCGATTAACTCAAAATTCTGCCGTTTAAATTCGGGGTTTTTGCTATTAATAAATACTTACCTGCCACACCTACAGGCTGGAGCGCGTTTCGTGATCTATCTCGTTGGTTGGTAGAATTAAATACTCTATAAACACCTACTTTTCTGCTAATTACGTTTTTTCACCATAAATTCAAAATATTGTACTACGCTTACCTCTAAATACTCCGTTGTTCGTTAGCCCGCGCGCAGACGCGTGTTTTGACACCTCACACGCGTACCTAGCTCGGAAAAACGGAAAATTATACCAACAATAAAAGTTTACCTCAGCGAACCAGCATTCAACACAAACTACGATATCTTTGCACTTAGGAGACGGAATTTGAAGCGGTTTCGGTGCAGTTAATCTTAATTGGGCTCTGCCTCTCCTTTCCACCTAAAATAATCCACCTGTTTTCTTTCAAAATAAAAAATCATTTTTTCGAAAATTTCACTTATTTTAAACTCGATAACCTCGATTAACTCAAAATTCTGCCGTTTAAATTCGGGGTTTTTGCTATTAATAAATACTTACCTGCCACACCTACAGGCTGGAGCGCGTTTCGTGATCTATCTCGTTGGTTGGTAGAATTAAATACTCTATAAACACCTACTTTTCTGCTAATTACGTTTTTTCACCATAAATTCAAAATATTGTACTACGCTTACCTCTAAATACTCCGTTGTTCGTTAGCCCGCGCGCAGACGCGTGTTTTGACACCTCACACGCGTACCTAGCTCGGAAAAACGGAAAATTATACCAACAATAAAAGTTTACCTCAGCGAACCAGCATTCAACACAAACTACGATATCTTTGCACTTAGGAGACGGAATTTGAAGCGGTTTCGGTGCAGTTAATCTTAATTGGGCTCTGCCTCTCCTTTCCACCTAAAATAATCCACCTGTTTTCTTTCAAAATAAAAAATCATTTTTTCGAAAATTTCACTTATTTTAAACTCGATAACCTCGATTAACTCAAAATTCTGCCGTTTAAATTCGGGGTTTTTGCTATTAATAAATACTTACCTGCCACACCTACAGGCTGGAGCGCGTTTCGTGATCTATCTCGTTGGTTGGTAGAATTAAATACTCTATAAACACCTACTTTTCTGCTAATTACGTTTTTTCACCATAAATTCAAAATATTGTACTACGCTTACCTCTAAATACTCCGTTGTTCGTTAGCCCGCGCGCAGACGCGTGTTTTGACACCTCACACGCGTACCTAGCTCGGAAAAACGGAAAATTATACCAACAATAAAAGTTTACCTCAGCGAACCAGCATTCAACACAAACTACGATATCTTTGCACTTAGGAGACGGAATTTGAAGCGGTTTCGGTGCAGTTACTCTTAATTGGGCTCTGCCTCTCCTTTCCACCTAAAATAATCCACCTGTTTTCTTTAAAAATAAAAAATCATTTTTTCGAAAATTTCACTTATTTTAAACTCGATAACCTCGATTAACTCAAAATTCTGCCGTTTAAATTCGGGGTTTTTGCTATTAATAAATACTTACCTGCCACACCTTCAGGCTGGAGCGCGTTTCGTGATCTATCTCGTTGGTTGGTAGAATTAAATACTCTATAAACACCTACTTTTCTGCTAATTACGTTTTTTCACCATAAATTCAAAATATTGTACTACGCTTACCTCTAAATACTCCGTTGTTCGTTAGCCCGCGCGCAGACGCGTGTTTTGACACCTCACACGCGTACCTAGCTCGGAAAAACGGAAAATTATACCAACAATAAAAGTTTACCTCAGCGAACCAGCATTCAACACAAACTACGATATCTTTGCACTTAGGAGACGGAATTTGAAGCGGTTTCGGTGCAGTTAATCTTAATTGGGCTCTGCCTCTCCTTTCCACCTAAAATAATCCACCTGTTTTCTTTAAAAATAAAAAATCATTTTTTCGAAAATTTCACTTATTTTAAACTCGATAACCTCGATTAACTCAAAATTCTGCCGTTTAAATTCGGGGTTTTTGCTATTAATAAATACTTACCTGCCACACCTACAGGCTGGAGCGCGTTTCGTGATCTATCTCGTTGGTTGGTAGAATTAAATACTCTATAAACACCTACTTTTCTGCTAATTACGTTTTTTCACCATAAATTCAAAATATTGTACTACGCTTACCTCTAAATACTCCGTTGTTCGTTAGCCCGCGCGCAGACGCGTGTTTTGACACCTCACACGCGTACCTAGCTCGGAAAAACGGAAAATTATACCAACAATAAAAGTTTACCTCAGCGAACCAGCATTCAACACAAACTACGATATCTTTGCACTTAGGAGACGGAATTTGAAGCGGTTTCGGTGCAGTTACTCTTAATTGGGCTCTGCCTCTCCTTTCCACCTAAAATAATCCACCTGTTTTCTTTAAAAATAAAAAATCATTTTTTCGAAAATTTCACTTATTTTAAACTCGATAACCTCGATTAACTCAAAATTCTGCCGTTTAAATTCGGGGTTTTTGCTATTAATAAATACTTACCTGCCACACCTTCAGGCTGGAGCGCGTTTCGTGATCTATCTCGTTGGTTGGTAGAATTAAATACTCTATAAACACCTACTTTTCTGCTAATTACGTTTTTTCACCATAAATTCAAAATATTGTACTACGCTTACCTCTAAATACTCCGTTGTTCGTTAGCCCGCGCGCAGACGCGTGTTTTGACACCTCACACGCGTACCTAGCTCGGAAAAACGGAAAATTATACCAACAATAAAAGTTTACCTCAGCGAACCAGCATTCAACACAAACTACGATATCTTTGCACTTAGGAGACGGAATTTGAAGCGGTTTCGGTGCAGTTAATCTTAATTGGGCTCTGCCTCTCCTTTCCACCTAAAATAATCCACCTGTTTTCTTTAAAAATAAAAAATCATTTTTTCGAAAATTTCACTTATTTTAAACTCGATAACCTCGATTAACTCAAAATTCTGCCGTTTAAATTCGGGGTTTTTGCTATTAATAAATACTTACCTGCCACACCTACAGGCTGGAGCGCGTTTCGTGATCTATCTCGTTGGTTGGTAGAATTAAATACTCTATAAACACCTACTTTTCTGCTAATTACGTTTTTTCACCATAAATTCAAAATATTGTACTACGCTTACCTCTAAATACTCCGTTGTTCGTTAGCCCGCGCGCAGACGCGTGTTTTGACACCTCACACGCGTACCTAGCTCGGAAAAACGGAAAATTATACCAACAATAAAAGTTTACCTCAGCGAACCAGCATTCAACACAAACTACGATATCTTTGCACTTAGGAGACGGAATTTGAAGCGGTTTCGGTGCAGTTAATCTTAATTGGGCTCTGCCTCTCCTTTCCACCTAAAATAATCCACCTGTTTTCTTTAAAAATAAAAAATCATTTTTTCGAAAATTTCACTTATTTTAAACTCGATAACCTCGATTAACTCAAAATTCTGCCGTTTAAATTCGGGGTTTTTGCTATTAATAAATACTTACCTGCCACACCTTCAGGCTGGAGCGCGTTTTGTGATCTATCTCGTTGGTTGGTAGAACTAAATACTCTATAAACACCTACTTTTCTGCTAATTACGTTTTTTCACCATAAATTCAAAATATTGTACTACGCTTACCTCTAAATACTCCGTTGTTCGTTAGCCCGCGCGCAGACGCGTGTTTTGACACCTCACACGCGTACCTAGCTCGGAAAAACGGAAAATTATACAAATAAAAAATCATTTTTTCGAAAATTTCACTTATTTTAAACTCGATAACCTCGATTAACTCAAAATTCTGCCGTTTAAATTCGGGGTTTTTGCTATTAATAAATACTTACCTGCCACACCTTCAGGCTGGAGCGCGTTTCGTGATCTATCTCGTTGGTTGGTAGAATTAAATACTCTATAAACACCTACTTTTCTGCTAATTACGTTTTTTCACCATAAATTCAAAATATTGTACTACGCTTACCTCTAAATACTCCGTTGTTCGTTAGCCCGCGCGCAGACGCGTGTTTTGACACCTCACACGCGTACCTAGCTCGGAAAAACGGAAAATTATACCAACAATAAAAGTTTACCTCAGCGAACCAGCATTCAACACAAACTACGATATCTTTGCACTTAGGAGACGGAATTTGAAGCGGTTTCGGTGCAGTTAATCTTAATTGGGCTCTGCCTCTCCTTTCCACCTAAAATAATCCACCTGTTTTCTTTAAAAATAAAAAATCATTTTTTCGAAAATTTCACTTATTTTAAACTCGATAACCTCGATTAACTCAAAATTCTGCCGTTTAAATTCGGGGTTTTTGCTATTAATAAATACTTACCTGCCACACCTACAGGCTGGAGCGCGTTTCGTGATCTATCTCGTTGGTTGGTAGAATTAAATACTCTATAAACACCTACTTTTCTGCTAATTACGTTTTTTCACCATAAATTCAAAATATTGTATTACGCTTACCTCTAAATACTGCGTTGTTCGTTAGCCCGCGCGCAGACGCGTGTTTTGACACCTCACACGCGTACCTAGCTCGGAAAAACGGAAAATTATACCAACAATAAAAGTTTACCTCAGCGAACCAGCATTCAACACAAACTACGATATCTTTGCACTTAGGAGACGGAATTTGAAGCGGTTTCGGTGCAGTTAATCTTAATTGGGCTCTGCCTCTCCTTTCCACCTAAAATAATCCACCTGTTTTCTTTAAAAATAAAAAATCATTTTTTCGAAAATTTCACTTATTTTAAACTCGATAACCTCGATTAACTCAAAATTCTGCCGTTTAAATTCGGGGTTTTTGCTATTAATAAATACTTACCTGCCACACCTACAGGCTGGAGCGCGTTTCGTGATCTATCTCGTTGGTTGGTAGAATTAAATACTCTATAAACACCTACTTTTCTGCTAATTACGTTTTTTCACCATAAATTCAAAATATTGTACTACGCTTACCTCTAAATACTCCGTTGTTCGTTAGCCCGCGCGCAGACGCGTGTTTTGACACCTCACACGCGTACCTAGCTCGGAAAAACGGAAAATTATACCAACAATAAAAGTTTACCTCAGCGAACCAGCATTCAACACAAACTACGATATCTTTGCACTTAGGAGACGGAATTTGAAGCGGTTTCGGTGCAGTTAATCTTAATTGGGCTCTGCCTCTCCTTTCCACCTAAAATAATCCACCTGTTTTCTTTAAAAATAAAAAATCATTTTTTCGAAAATTTCACTCATTTTAAACTCGATAACCTCGATTAACTCAAAATTCTGCCGTTTAAATTCGGGGTTTTTGCTATTAATAAATACTTACCTGCCACACCTACAGGCTGGAGCGCGTTTCGTGATCTATCTCGTTGGTTGGTAGAATTAAATACTCTATAAACACCTACTTTTCTGCTAATTACGTTTTTTCACCATAAATTCAAAATATTGTACTACGCTTACCTCTAAATACTCCGTTGTTCGTTAGCCCGCGCGCAGACGCGTGTTTTGACACCTCACACGCGTACCTAGCTCGGAAAAACGGAAAATTATACCAACAATAAAAGTTTACCTCAGCGAACCAGCATTCAACACAAACTACGATATCTTTGCACTTAGGAGACGGAATTTGAAGCGGTTTCGGTGCAGTTAATCTTAATTGGGCTCTGCCTCTCCTTTCCACCTAAAATAATCCACCTGTTTTCTTTAAAAATAAAAAATCATTTTTTCGAAAATTTCACTTATTTTAAACTCGATAACCTCGATTAACTCAAAATTCTGCCGTTTAAATTCGGGGTTTTTGCTATTAATAAATACTTACCTGCCACACCTACAGGCTGGAGCGCGTTTCGTGATCTATCTCGTTGGTTGGTAGAATTAAATACTCTATAAACACCTACTTTTCTGCTAATTACGTTTTTTCACCATAAATTCAAAATATTGTACTACGCTTACCTCTAAATACTCCGTTGTTCGTTAGCCCGCGCGCAGACGCGTGTTTTGACACCTCACACGCGTACCTAGCTCGGAAAAACGGAAAATTATACCAACAATAAAAGTTTACCTCAGCGAACCAGCATTCAACACAAACTACGATATCTTTGCACTTAGGAGACGGAATTTGAAGCGGTTTCGGTGCAGTTAATCTTAATTGGGCTCTGCCTCTCCTTTCCACCTAAAATAATCCACCTGTTTTCTTTCAAAATAAAAAATCATTTTTTCGAAAATTTCACTTATTTTAAACTCGATAACCTCGATTAACTCAAAATTCTGCCGTTTAAATTCGGGGTTTTTGCTATTAATAAATACTTACCTGCCACACCTACAGGCTGGAGCGCGTTTCGTGATCTATCTCGTTGGTTGGTAGAATTAAATACTCTATAAACACCTACTTTTCTGCTAATTACGTTTTTTCACCATAAATTCAAAATATTGTACTACGCTTACCTCTAAATACTCCGTTGTTCGTTAGCCCGCGCGCAGACGCGTGTTTTGACACCTCACACGCGTACCTAGCTCGGAAAAACGGAAAATTATACCAACAATAAAAGTTTACCTCAGCGAACCAGCATTCAACACAAACTACGATATCTTTGCACTTAGGAGACGGAATTTGAAGCGGTTTCGGTGCAGTTAATCTTAATTGGGCTCTGCCTCTCCTTTCCACCTAAAATAATCCACCTGTTTTCTTTAAAAATAAAAAATCATTTTTTCGAAAATTTCACTTATTTTAAACTCGATAACCTCGATTAACTCAAAATTCTGCCGTTTAAATTCGGGGTTTTTGCTATTAATAAATACTTACCTGCCACACCTACAGGCTGGAGCGCGTTTCGTGATCTATCTCGTTGGTTGGTAGAATTAAATACTCTATAAACACCTACTTTTCTGCTAATTACGTTTTTTCACCATAAATTCAAAATATTGTACTACGCTTACCTCTAAATACTCCGTTGTTCGTTAGCCCGCGCGCAGACGCGTGTTTTGACACCTCACACGCGTACCTAGCTCGGAAAAACGGAAAATTATACCAACAATAAAAGTTTACCTCAGCGAACCAGCATTCAACACAAACTACGATATCTTTGCACTTAGGAGACGGAATTTGAAGCGGTTTCGGTGCAGTTAATCTTAATTGGGCTCTGCCTCTCCTTTCCACCTAAAATAATCCACCTGTTTTCTTTCAAAATAAAAAATCATTTTTTCGAAAATTTCACTTATTTTAAACTCGATAACCTCGATTAACTCAAAATTCTGCCGTTTAAATTCGGGGTTTTTGCTATTAATAAATACTTACCTGCCACACCTACAGGCTGGAGCGCGTTTCGTGATCTATCTCGTTGGTTGGTAGAATTAAATACTCTATAAACACCTACTTTTCTGCTAATTACGTTTTTTCACCATAAATTCAAAATATTGTACTACGCTTACCTCTAAATACTCCGTTGTTCGTTAGCCCGCGCGCAGACGCGTGTTTTGACACCTCACACGCGTACCTAGCTCGGAAAAACGGAAAATTATACCAACAATAAAAGTTTACCTCAGCGAACCAGCATTCAACACAAACTACGATATCTTTGCACTTAGGAGACGGAATTTGAAGCGGTTTCGGTGCAGTTAATCTTAATTGGGCTCTGCCTCTCCTTTCCACCTAAAATAATCCACCTGTTTTCTTTCAAAATAAAAAATCATTTTTTCGAAAATTTCACTTATTTTAAACTCGATAACCTCGATTAACTCAAAATTCTGCCGTTTAAATTCGGGGTTTTTGCTATTAATAAATACTTACCTGCCACACCTACAGGCTGGAGCGCGTTTCGTGATCTATCTCGTTGGTTGGTAGAATTAAATACTCTATAAACACCTACTTTTCTGCTAATTACGTTTTTTCACCATAAATTCAAAATATTGTACTACGCTTACCTCTAAATACTCCGTTGTTCGTTAGCCCGCGCGCAGACGCGTGTTTTGACACCTCACACGCGTACCTAGCTCGGAAAAACGGAAAATTATACCAACAATAAAAGTTTACCTCAGCGAACCAGCATTCAACACAAACTACGATATCTTTGCACTTAGGAGACGGAATTTGAAGCGGTTTCGGTGCAGTTACTCTTAATTGGGCTCTGCCTCTCCTTTCCACCTAAAATAATCCACCTGTTTTCTTTAAAAATAAAAAATCATTTTTTCGAAAATTTCACTTATTTTAAACTCGATAACCTCGATTAACTCAAAATTCTGCCGTTTAAATTCGGGGTTTTTGCTATTAATAAATACTTACCTGCCACACCTTCAGGCTGGAGCGCGTTTCGTGATCTATCTCGTTGGTTGGTAGAATTAAATACTCTATAAACACCTACTTTTCTGCTAATTACGTTTTTTCACCATAAATTCAAAATATTGTACTACGCTTACCTCTAAATACTCCGTTGTTCGTTAGCCCGCGCGCAGACGCGTGTTTTGACACCTCACACGCGTACCTAGCTCGGAAAAACGGAAAATTATACCAACAATAAAAGTTTACCTCAGCGAACCAGCATTCAACACAAACTACGATATCTTTGCACTTAGGAGACGGAATTTGAAGCGGTTTCGGTGCAGTTAATCTTAATTGGGCTCTGCCTCTCCTTTCCACCTAAAATAATCCACCTGTTTTCTTTAAAAATAAAAAATCATTTTTTCGAAAATTTCACTTATTTTAAACTCGATAACCTCGATTAACTCAAAATTCTGCCGTTTAAATTCGGGGTTTTTGCTATTAATAAATACTTACCTGCCACACCTACAGGCTGGAGCGCGTTTCGTGATCTATCTCGTTGGTTGGTAGAATTAAATACTCTATAAACACCTACTTTTCTGCTAATTACGTTTTTTCACCATAAATTCAAAATATTGTACTACGCTTACCTCTAAATACTCCGTTGTTCGTTAGCCCGCGCGCAGACGCGTGTTTTGACACCTCACACGCGTACCTAGCTCGGAAAAACGGAAAATTATACCAACAATAAAAGTTTACCTCAGCGAACCAGCATTCAACACAAACTACGATATCTTTGCACTTAGGAGACGGAATTTGAAGCGGTTTCGGTGCAGTTACTCTTAATTGGGCTCTGCCTCTCCTTTCCACCTAAAATAATCCACCTGTTTTCTTTAAAAATAAAAAATCATTTTTTCGAAAATTTCACTTATTTTAAACTCGATAACCTCGATTAACTCAAAATTCTGCCGTTTAAATTCGGGGTTTTTGCTATTAATAAATACTTACCTGCCACACCTTCAGGCTGGAGCGCGTTTCGTGATCTATCTCGTTGGTTGGTAGAATTAAATACTCTATAAACACCTACTTTTCTGCTAATTACGTTTTTTCACCATAAATTCAAAATATTGTACTACGCTTACCTCTAAATACTCCGTTGTTCGTTAGCCCGCGCGCAGACGCGTGTTTTGACACCTCACACGCGTACCTAGCTCGGAAAAACGGAAAATTATACCAACAATAAAAGTTTACCTCAGCGAACCAGCATTCAACACAAACTACGATATCTTTGCACTTAGGAGACGGAATTTGAAGCGGTTTCGGTGCAGTTAATCTTAATTGGGCTCTGCCTCTCCTTTCCACCTAAAATAATCCACCTGTTTTCTTTAAAAATAAAAAATCATTTTTTCGAAAATTTCACTTATTTTAAACTCGATAACCTCGATTAACTCAAAATTCTGCCGTTTAAATTCGGGGTTTTTGCTATTAATAAATACTTACCTGCCACACCTACAGGCTGGAGCGCGTTTCGTGATCTATCTCGTTGGTTGGTAGAATTAAATACTCTATAAACACCTACTTTTCTGCTAATTACGTTTTTTCACCATAAATTCAAAATATTGTACTACGCTTACCTCTAAATACTCCGTTGTTCGTTAGCCCGCGCGCAGACGCGTGTTTTGACACCTCACACGCGTACCTAGCTCGGAAAAACGGAAAATTATACCAACAATAAAAGTTTACCTCAGCGAACCAGCATTCAACACAAACTACGATATCTTTGCACTTAGGAGACGGAATTTGAAGCGGTTTCGGTGCAGTTAATCTTAATTGGGCTCTGCCTCTCCTTTCCACCTAAAATAATCCACCTGTTTTCTTTAAAAATAAAAAATCATTTTTTCGAAAATTTCACTTATTTTAAACTCGATAACCTCGATTAACTCAAAATTCTGCCGTTTAAATTCGGGGTTTTTGCTATTAATAAATACTTACCTGCCACACCTACAGGCTGGAGCGCGTTTCGTGATCTATCTCGTTGGTTGGTAGAATTAAATACTCTATAAACACCTACTTTTCTGCTAATTACGTTTTTTCACCATAAATTCAAAATATTGTACTACGCTTACCTCTAAATACTCCGTTGTTCGTTAGCCCGCGCGCAGACGCGTGTTTTGACACCTCACACGCGTACCTAGCTCGGAAAAACGGAAAATTATACCAACAATAAAAGTTTACCTCAGCGAACCAGCATTCAACACAAACTACGATATCTTTGCACTTAGGAGACGGAATTTGAAGCGGTTTCGGTGCAGTTAATCTTAATTGGGCTCTGCCTCTCCTTTCCACCTAAAATAATCCACCTGTTTTCTTTAAAAATAAAAAATCATTTTTTCGAAAATTTCACTTATTTTAAACTCGATAACCTCGATTAACTCAAAATTCTGCCGTTTAAATTCGGGTTTTTGCTATTAATAAATACTTACCTGCCACACCTACAGGCTGGAGCGCGTTTCGTGATCTATCTCGTTGGTTGGTAGAATTAAATACTCTATAAACACCTACTTTTCTGCTAATTACGTTTTTTCACCATAAATTCAAAATATTGTACTACGCTTACCTCTAAATACTCCGTTGTTCGTTAGCCCGCGCGCAGACGCGTGTTTTGACACCTCACACGCGTACCTAGCTCGGAAAAACGGAAAATTATACCAACAATAAAAGTTTACCTCAGCGAACCAGCATTCAACACAAACTACGATATCTTTGCACTTAGGAGACGGAATTTGAAGCGGTTTCGGTGCAGTTAATCTTAATTGGGCTCTGCCTCTCCTTTCCACCTAAAATAATCCACCTGTTTTCTTTAAAAATAAAAAATCATTTTTTCGAAAATTTCACTTATTTTAAACTCGATAACCTCGATTAACTCAAAATTCTGCCGTTTAAATTCGGGGTTTTTGCTATTAATAAATACTTACCTGCCACACCTACAGGCTGGAGCGCGTTTCGTGATCTATCTCGTTGGTTGGTAGAATTAAATACTCTATAAACACCTACTTTTCTGCTAATTACATTTTTTCACCATAAATTCAAAATATTGTACTACGCTTACCTCTAAATACTCCGTTGTTCGTTAGCCCGCGCGCAGACGCGTGTTTTGACACCTCACACGCGTACCTAGCTCGGAAAAACGGAAAATTATACCAACAATAAAAGTTTACCTCAGCGAACCAGCATTCAACACAAACTACGATATCTTTGCACTTAGGAGACGGAATTTGAAGCGGTTTCGGTGCAGTTAATCTTAATTGGGCTCTGCCTCTCCTTTCCACCTAAAATAATCCACCTGTTTTCTTTAAAAATAAAAAATCATTTTTTCGAAAATTTCACTTATTTTAAACTCGATAACCTCGATTAACTCAAAATTCTGCCGTTTAAATTCGGGGTTTTTGCTATTAATAAATACTTACCTGCCACACCTACAGGCTGGAGCGCGTTTCGTGATCTATCTCGTTGGTTGGTAGAATTAAATACTCTATAAACACCTACTTTTCTGCTAATTACGTTTTTTCACCATAAATTCAAAATATTGTACTACGCTTACCTCTAAATACTCCGTTGTTCGTTAGCCCGCGCGCAGACGCGTGTTTTGACACCTCACACGCGTACCTAGCTCGGAAAAACGGAAAATTATACCAACAATAAAAGTTTACCTCAGCGAACCAGCATTCAACACAAACTACGATATCTTTGCACTTAGGAGACGGAATTTGAAGCGGTTTCGGTGCAGTTAATCTTAATTGGGCTCTGCCTCTCCTTTCCACCTAAAATAATCCACCTGTTTTCTTTAAAAATAAAAAATCATTTTTTCGAAAATTTCACTTATTTTAAACTCGATAACCTCGATTAACTCAAAATTCTGCCGTTTAAATTCGGGGTTTTTGCTATTAATAAATACTTACCTGCCACACCTACAGGCTGGAGCGCGTTTCGTGATCTATCTCGTTGGTTGGTAGAATTAAATACTCTATAAACACCTACTTTTCTGCTAATTACGTTTTTTCACCATAAATTCAAAATATTGTACTACGCTTACCTCTAAATACTCCGTTGTTCGTTAGCCCGCGCGCAGACGCGTGTTTTGACACCTCACACGCGTACCTAGCTCGGAAAAACGGAAAATTATACCAACAATAAAAGTTTACCTCAGCGAACCAGCATTCAACACAAACTACGATATCTTTGCACTTAGGAGACGGAATTTGAAGCGGTTTCGGTGCAGTTAATCTTAATTGGGCTCTGCCTCTCCTTTCCACCTAAAATAATCCACCTGTTTTCTTTAAAAATAAAAAATCATTTTTTCGAAAATTTCACTTATTTTAAACTCGATAACCTCGATTAACTCAAAATTCTGCCGTTTAAATTCGGGGTTTTTGCTATTAATAAATACTTACCTGCCACACCTACAGGCTGGAGCGCGTTTCGTGATCTATCTCGTTGGTTGGTAGAATTAAATACTCTATAAACACCTACTTTTCTGCTAATTACGTTTTTTCACCATAAATTCAAAATATTGTACTACGCTTACCTCTAAATACTCCGTTGTTCGTTAGCCCGCGCGCAGACGCGTGTTTTGACACCTCACACGCGTACCTAGCTCGGAAAAACGGAAAATTATACCAACAATAAAAGTTTACCTCAGCGAACCAGCATTCAACACAAACTACGATATCTTTGCACTTAGGAGACGGAATTTGAAGCGGTTTCGGTGCAGTTAATCTTAATTGGGCTCTGCCTCTCCTTTCCACCTAAAATAATCCACCTGTTTTCTTTAAAAATAAAAAATCATTTTTTCGAAAATTTCACTTATTTTAAACTCGATAACCTCGATTAACTCAAAATTCTGCCGTTTAAATTCGGGGTTTTTGCTATTAATAAATACTTACCTGCCACACCTACAGGCTGGAGCGCGTTTCGTGATCTATCTCGTTGGTTGGTAGAATTAAATACTCTATAAACACCTACTTTTCTGCTAATTACGTTTTTTCACCATAAATTCAAAATATTGTACTACGCTTACCTCTAAATACTCCGTTGTTCGTTAGCCCGCGCGCAGACGCGTGTTTTGACACCTCACACGCGTACCTAGCTCGGAAAAACGGAAAATTATACCAACAATAAAAGTTTACCTCAGCGAACCAGCATTCAACACAAACTACGATATCTTTGCACTTAGGAGACGGAATTTGAAGCGGTTTCGGTGCAGTTAATCTTAATTGGGCTCTGCCTCTCCTTTCCACCTAAAATAATCCACCTGTTTTCTTTAAAAATAAAAAATCATTTTTTCGAAAATTTCACTTATTTTAAACTCGATAACCTCGATTAACTCAAAATTCTGCCGTTTAAATTCGGGGTTTTTGCTATAAATAAATACTTACCTGCCACACCTACAGGCTGGAGCGCGTTTCGTGATCTATCTCGTTGGTTGGTAGAATTAAATACTCTATAAACACCTACTTTTCTGCTAATTACGTTTTTTCACCATAAATTCAAAATATTGTACTACGCTTACCTCTAAATACTCCGTTGTTCGTTAGCCCGCGCGCAGACGCGTGTTTTGACACCTCACACGCGTACCTAGCTCGGAAAAACGGAAAATTATACCAACAATAAAAGTTTACCTCAGCGAACCAGCATTCAACACAAACTACGATATCTTTGCACTTAGGAGACGGAATTTGAAGCGGTTTCGGTGCAGTTAATCTTAATTGGGCTCTGCCTCTCCTTTCCACCTAAAATAATCCACCTGTTTTCTTTAAAAATAAAAAATCATTTTTTCGAAAATTTCACTTATTTTAAACTCGATAACCTCGATTAACTCAAAATTCTGCCGTTTAAATTCGGGGTTTTTGCTATTAATAAATACTTACCTGCCACACCTACAGGCTGGAGCGCGTTTCGTGATCTATCTCGTTGGTTGGTAGAATTAAATACTCTATAAACACCTACTTTTCTGCTAATTACGTTTTTTCACCATAAATTCAAAATATTGTACTACGCTTACCTCTAAATACTCCGTTGTTCGTTAGCCCGCGCGCAGACGCGTGTTTTGACACCTCACACGCGTACCTAGCTCGGAAAAACGGAAAATTATACCAACAATAAAAGTTTACCTCAGCGAACCAGCATTCAACACAAACTACGATATCTTTGCACTTAGGAGACGGAATTTGAAGCGGTTTCGGTGCAGTTAATCTTAATTGGGCTCTGCCTCTCCTTTCCACCTAAAATAATCCACCTGTTTTCTTTAAAAATAAAAAATCATTTTTTCGAAAATTTCACTTATTTTAAACTCGATAACCTCGATTAACTCAAAATTCTGCCGTTTAAATTCGGGGTTTTTGCTATTAATAAATACTTACCTGCCACACCTACAGGCTGGAGCGCGTTTCGTGATCTATCTCGTTGGTTGGTAGAATTAAATACTCTATAAACACCTACTTTTCTGCTAATTACGTTTTTTCACCATAAATTCAAAATATTGTACTACGCTTACCTCTAAATACTCCGTTGTTCGTTAGCCCGCGCGCAGACGCGTGTTTTGACACCTCACATGCGTACCTAGCTCGGAAAAACGGAAAATTATACCAACAATAAAAGTTTACCTCAGCGAACCAGCATTCAACACAAACTACGATATCTTTGCACTTAGGAGACGGAATTTGAAGCGGTTTCGGTGCAGTTAATCTTAATTGGGCTCTGCCTCTCCTTTCCACCTAAAATAATCCACCTGTTTTCTTTAAAAATAAAAAATCATTTTTTCGAAAATTTCACTTATTTTAAACTCGATAACCTCGATTAACTCAAAATTCTGCCGTTTAAATTCGGGGTTTTTGCTATTAATAAATACTTACCTGCCACACCTACAGGCTGGAGCGCGTTTCGTGATCTATCTCGTTGGTTGGTAGAATTAAATACTCTATAAACACCTACTTTTCTGCTAATTACGTTTTTTCACCATAAATTCAAAATATTGTACTACGCTTACCTCTAAATACTCCGTTGTTCGTTAGTCCGCGCGCAGACGCGTGTTTTGACACCTCACACGCGTACCTAGCTCGGAAAAACGGAAAATTATACCAACAATAAAAGTTTACCTCAGCGAACCAGCATTCAACACAAACTACGATATCTTTGCACTTAGGAGACGGAATTTGAAGCGGTTTCGGTGCAGTTAATCTTAATTGGGCTCTGCCTCTCCTTTCCACCTAAAATAATCCACCTGTTTTCTTTAAAAATAAAAAATCATTTTTTCGAAAATTTCACTTATTTTAAACTCGATAACCTCGATTAACTCAAAATTCTGCCGTTTAAATTCGGGGTTTTTGCTATTAATAAATACTTACCTGCCACACCTACAGGCTGGAGCGCGTTTCGTGATCTATCTCGTTGGTTGGTAGAATTAAATACTCTATAAACACCTACTTTTCTGCTAATTACGTTTTTTCACCATAAATTCAAAATATTGTACTACGCTTACCTCTAAATACTCCGTTGTTCGTTAGCCCGCGCGCAGACGCGTGTTTTGACACCTCACACGCGTACCTAGCTCGGAAAAACGGAAAATTATACCAACAATAAAAGTTTACCTCAGCGAACCAGCATTCAACACAAACTACGATATCTTTGCACTTAGGAGACGGAATTTGAAGCGGTTTCGGTGCAGTTAATCTTAATTGGGCTCTGCCTCTCCTTTCCACCTAAAATAATCCACCTGTTTTCTTTCAAAATAAAAAATCATTTTTTCGAAAATTTCACTTATTTTAAACTCGATAACCTCGATTAACTCAAAATTCTGCCGTTTAAATTCGGGGTTTTTGCTATTAATAAATACTTACCTGCCACACCTACAGGCTGGAGCGCGTTTCGTGATCTATCTCGTTGGTTGGTAGAATTAAATACTCTATAAACACCTACTTTTCTGCTAATTACGTTTTTTCACCATAAATTCAAAATATTGTACTACGCTTACCTCTAAATACTCCGTTGTTCGTTAGCCCGCGCGCAGACGCGTGTTTTGACACCTCACACGCGTACCTAGCTCGGAAAAACGGAAAATTATACCAACAATAAAAGTTTACCTCAGCGAACCAGCATTCAACACAAACTACGATATCTGTAGGATATCAGGCGCACGGGTGTGTAGGGAAGCAGTACAGGTAGCAAACGAAACAAACGGTTGAGTGAAAGCAGGGTATATTTCTTGCGAAAACACTTTACACGAAACACAATTACATTAAACACAATAATCAGTCTTAGCACTTATAACTTGGTACGAAATGTCGATTGAAAAACATAACTAGACTACTATAAAAATACTGTAAACACTACTGACTAATCTATGCTATTCTATACTAAGTTAATAAGGGCGGAGCGCGAGCTATGAGCAACACGAGGCGGACACACTATTTCGCGACGGAGATGTTGCTCACAGGAAGACTTTTGTCTGACTGATGAAGACTTTTGATGGAAACTGAATATGATTTTACATCGAGATATACTTATACATGTTACACGTATACACAAGTTGCGCACACCGCGCGTACAAATCCAAAATGATCGTCCAACTAATCTGGACACTTGTATCAGTGAGGAGGTGATGAAGGGGTTCGGGTGTCTGCGGGGTATTGCGCAGTTGTGTCGGTCAAGGGTACAGGAGGGGCGAGGGGCTTGTCGGCCAAGGGATTCCTTATCTGTATATAGTACTGTTTACATTTCTGCTACATAATAATACAATGGAATTCTTTCGAAACCGTACATAGCGTTATGTTTTCGTTATATACATAATGTCCCCTAATGTATTTATGCTTAACTAACATTATTACACAACTTATATGTATGTACCTCGAGGGGTATAGAAGTTATTTACTGTTTCATAAGTATATAAGCTATTTTTCAAGTATTTAAGATATTTCAAGTACTACATGACTTGTTAAGGATATAATGAGTTACAATCTCTTATAAGAATCATACTAGAGTACTTGACTAGGCTCATTTTCCTAGTTTCCTTATGTATCTTAACTAAAATGGCACTTTATGTGCTTTATTATATGTAAAATCGCTGTGCTTCTTAACAATCCCACCCCCTGTAAGAGGGTTCAACCGATTACATCCCCGTTAGTGGGAAGCACAACGACTTTAACTACGGGCCGACGCAGGACCCCATGATTAGTTCTAACGTCTACCACTCGAATTACAGAGTCCGCTCCCGGATACACACTTTTAACGACCCCTTTGGTCCACTGGTTACGCGGTTTACTTTGGTCCACTATTATCACTACATCACCCACTTTAATGTTTGGCACATCGTCGTTCCACTTTTGCCGTTGTTGGAGCGTCGGCAGATACTCTCGTAGCCAACGCCTCCAGAAGAGGTCGGCCAGCGCGTTCACCCGTCGCCACATGCGGCGGGAGTCGACTTCGATGGCGTGGCCCCGCGTGCAGGGAGCATCTCCCGCGGCAGTGCCCAGCAGGAGATGGTTGGGGGTTAGCACCACAGGGTGCTCAACATCGTTGCTGATGTAGGTGAGAGGCCGGCTGTTTATAGTGAGCTCGGCCTCTGCGAGGAGGGTGTAGAGTACCTCCTCGCGGGGAGCGCGCTCTCGGAGCGTCGCTTTGAGTGCGTTCTTGACAGAGCGCACCAGTCGCTCCCAGCACCCGCCCATGTGTGGGGATGCCGGGGGGTTAAAATGCCACGCGATGCCGCGGCCTGCGGCTTCATTTTCCACTTTGGCGTGGTCCATGTCGCGCAAAGCTGCGCGCAGTTCGGCGTGTGCGCCGACGAAGTTAGTGCCCCGGTCGGAGTACATGTCCGAGGGCCGCCCGCGTCGCGCAATGAGGCGCCGCAGGGCGAGGATGGCCGAGTCTGAACTCAGCGAAGCCGCCAGCTCCAGGTGGACGGCGCGGGTAGTGAGGCATGTGAATAGCACGCCCCACCTCTTCTCCCTGCGCCGACCGATGGCGACCTCCATGGGGCCAAAGTAATCGACCCCACAGTGTATGAAGGCTCTTCTGGTCACCTCCAGCCTTGCGGCCGGGAGGTCACCCATTTTCGGTGTCACCGGCTTGGCCTTCTCCAGGCGGCACCGTTGGCAGCTCGCGGTGACGGCCTTGACGGTCGACCGCAGATTGGTGACCCAGAACTTCTCTCGAACCCTGTTAACTACAGATTCCTGATTGGCGTGCAAAGCCGCCGTGTGATAATCATAAATTAGACGGCGCGTGAGAGGGTGTTTCCCATCTAGGATTATGGGATGGCGCTCTCCGAAGGTGAGCTCGCTGCAGGCCCCCAGCCTGCCGCGTACTCTCACCAGCCCATCCTCGAACAGCATGGGGTCGAGGGTCCGTAGCTTGCTGTCATTGGGCAGCGGGCGTCCCTCCCGCAGCGCCCTGATGTCAGCCCCGTAGCTCTCCGCCTGTGCCAGTTTCAGTAGGTGTGTCTCCGCCTCGTGTTGGTCCGCGATGGTCACGGCGGATGATTGGCGCCGCTTTCGGCAGCGATCTGCAAAAATAAGCAGACGCGCCACGACGTACAAGGCGCGCTTCCACGTTGGCAGTCGCTCGTAGTGTAGCCATGGTTCGCCCGGCGCCGCCGCTGCGTGTAGTCGCTGTACCCGCTCCAAGGTGGCCTCAGCCACCGCGTCGGTGTCGACGCTCGTCGGCCACTGCTCCTGTGGACAGCGAAGAAACGAGGGCCCCGACAGCCACTCGTCACAGTTATTGGGCCAGTCCGTTCGGGTGGCTTTATCAGCGGGGTTCATCGCCGAGGGAACCCAGTGCCAGTCGGCTCTACTTGACCTTTTGTCTATCTCGGCGAGACGGTGTGACACGAACCTTTGGAAGTCTAACGCGTCTGAGTTGATCCACTTTATGACGGTTTTGCTGTCCGTCCATAAGTACTTGCGGTCAATGGGTATACCCATTTCTTTTGCCACTGTGTCGGCTAGTCTACATGCCAACACAGCGGCCTGCAATTCTAGGCGCGGGATGGACACTAGTTTCTGTGGCGCCACTCTGGCTTTTCCTATGACTATGGCCACGTCCCTATCCCCGTTTAAATTTGTGCCCGCTAAATACGCTACCGCTGCGTATGCGGACTCGCTAGCGTCACCGAAGACGTGGAGCTCTATCCCCTCCGGCCTTAGGCCGTACCAGCGGGGTATAGTTACGTCATTTAGGATCGGCAGCTTATGAAGCCACTCGAACCACACTTTAGCCTCTGCTTCTTGAAGCCTTTCATCCCATTGGATGCCTGTGTGCCATACCCTTTTCATTAAGATTCGTGATTGTATGACACACGGATATAGGAAACCTAAAGGGTCAAAGATTGACATAATGAACCGTAAAAATTCTCTTTTGGTGGGTATTACCTCACCTTCTACAATGGCCCTAGGCAGCCGTTTAAATGATAGGTCGAATGCCAAATTGTCTTTGCTTGGCGACCATATCATACCTAACGTTCGTTCTACGTTACTGTCACTCTTTTCGAGTGACACCCGGTCAGGCATTTCTACTTTCAGTCGGTCGCGCAGCTCTTGAGAGTTGGTGACCCACCCCCTTATATTGAACCCGCCCTTGGCGTGGATGTGGGTCACTTCCTCGATTAGCTGTCCGGCTTGCGCGGCAGACCAAGAGCTGTCAAGGTAGTCGTCCATGTAATGTTTCGTTTTTATGGCCGCTACTGCCTCGGGGTGTGATATTTTAAATTGTTCAGCATTTTTATTTAAAATATAAATGGCTGACGTGGGAGACGACACGGCACCGAAAATCATCGAATTCATGACGTATGTTTCCGGATCCCTACCGCCGGTCGCGTTCCACAAGAAAAGCTGTGCGCCCTTATCTTGCTCGCGTATTTTAACCCGGAGAAACATATCGGCAATGTCCCCGGTGTATCCTATCGGGCCCAGTCTAAATTTGAACAATACACCTAACAAAGAGTTGAGTAGGTCAGGCCCGGCTAATAAATTTTCATTTAAAGTCGTACCATTGTAGGTTGCTGCGGCATCAAATACTAGTCTTAATTTCCCCGGTTTGTTTGGATTCGTTACCCCGAAATGAGGTAGGTACCATACGGGTTCATAGTTGACCGCGCCCTCTACCTTGCTAGCGTAGCCCTCTGCTAGCAACCTATCTATCTGTGCCTTATAGGCCGTGGCATACACTGCGTCTTTATTTAAGCGACGTTCGATTCCCGCTAGTCGCTGACGCGCGTGTGTATAATTGTCGGGCAGCTGTGGGTCGTCGCGACGCCATAGTAAACCTACTTCCCAGGCGCCGCTATCTGTTTGACGGCTGGTAGTGTTTAATATGTGCTTTGCCCGTTCAATATCTTGGTGCGTCCGAGGCACCTCTGAAATACCTATAGCTTCTAATTCGAGCTGTTTCTTGACCATGTCATGCAAATCAATTTTATTATCGACGACACAATTTACAGATTGGTCACTAGTGTGACTGATACCTAAAGGTCCGTGCACTACCCAGCCTAGACTAGTCAAAGAGGCAACCGGCTTACCTGATTTTCCTCGGCGGGTGTCCTGGCTGACAAGCAACTCCCAGTTGTCCTGCCCCAGCAACAGCAGCGGCCGGGCACCTGTCATCTCTTCGCAGCCCAAGTGGCGAAGGTGAGCGTGCTCCGCCATCACGGCGGCTGGCACTGTTTGCGCGGGCAAGTCCAGTCGCTTCAACGTACGACAGTTCACTTTATACGATTGCCCGCTCGGCCCGCGCACCGACACATTTATGACGCGCGACGTTTCGTCCGTAATCTCTTGACCGCGCGCGCTTTGTAGTACTAACGGTACTCGCTGACCTTTGACATTTTCTACTAGCGAGTCGTCGATTAATGACACTGTGGCCCCGTCATCCAATAATGCGTAACACGGCTTATCTTTGCCTTCTATATTTACACAAACAGGTATAATTTTTAATAGTGCTTTGCCTGTATAGTCACTAACATTAGTGATGCTCTCTGGCTTTGCCCTTTCAGCGTGCAATAGCGTGTGGTGTGCATAGTTACATGAAGAACATTTACTAGCGCGACAGAAATTCTTATTATGTTTCTTTGAAATGCATTTAAAACAAAGTTTATGTTTCTTGATGTGCTCCCATCGTTCGTTTGTATTTAATTTTTCGAACTTTTCACACTTAGGGAGTTTATGCATAGCGCCACACAATGTACATTTCTCAGATTCAACTTTAGCCTGTTGCTCGTTCTCAGCTGTCACATGCAATCGTTGAACATTTCTAAACTGTTTATTTATAATTTGAACATTGCCTCGTGGCTTAAAGTTACTTTGTGTTGTTGTGGGCGTGTCAAGGTTCATCTGTACATAATATGAAGTGGCACGGGCTAGGTGACTCAAGAATTCAGCTAATATTTCTAGGCTCGGCGACACTCGAACGTCGATGCCTTGGTTGGCTGCCATGCCCATAGCGAAGTCACCATATTGAGCACGTTGAATAGGAGTGAGTTTAGTTAAAAGTTCGCTTACCAGTTGCGGGTTATTTAAATATCCATTTGCTCGAACACTCCTTAACAGTGATACACAGTTACGCACTGTCGTTGAGAACTTTCTAAGTTCACGACCACTTTCTGTTACCTTAGGTAACGCACGCACTTTACGTAGGGCACACTCAAGCACTAAGTTAGGATGACCGAATTCTTCATCCAAAGTTTTCATAATATCCGCTGGATTTGTTGAAGTCCGTAATAGATCTTCAACTGCTAGCTTCGCTTCTCCTTGTAGAGATGTCTTCAGTCGAGCTAGGTTCTCGTGCGGCTTGAAGTTATACAGGGCTGTCGTGTCATGGTACATATTCTTGTACGACAGCCACTCCGCTGGGTCACCGTTGAAGTAGGGCAGCTCGTATGCTTGCCTAGGTACCGGCCGCGGACGTGCTAGATTTGTGATAGCGTCCGCCAGCTGGTCTATCTTCCTGTCCCGCGATCTATTTCTTTCGGTGTCGTCAGCGAACTTGTTTTCATAGTCGGGCGCATCCCTACGCGGCGCGTCCCTAGGCGGTGCTCGCGAAGCACTAGCCGTCGCGGCGGGCATAGTGCGGTACGTACTGTTATGAAAATGTACCGACGCGGGCGCGTACTGTTGCCTGGGCGCAGGCGTAGTATCGAGCGGCGGCTCGACTACATTCGCGGACACGGACACTTGTCGCGGCGGCGGATCGCGAGACTCGGCGGGCGCGGGCACTTCACTATTCACAACAGGCGTCGTCTCTGTTACCCAGTCTTCGACTCGACGCGTTGTTGTTTCACCATCACTTGATTCTTCGTCGGCGGCGGCGGCGTCGATCTCGGCTAGATCAGCTTCCAGCTTCTTCTGGATTAGGTTCTCCTTCAATCGCACTAGCTCCTTCTCAGCCTCGTATTCAACCCTCCTCCGGAGGTAGTCGGCACTTTTCTGGCCGCTCCTCGAGGAGACGTGGCTCGTCGTGGACCTTGCCTTCTGTATACTCACCGATCTCACTGGCGTGGCGAATTCACGATGGTCGATCACACGACCGGGGCCAGCCAGTGGGATCACAGGGGCAGGAACTGACGTCATAGTAGGCGCTATCGACGGTGAACCGGGTGCCATTTCAGACGGCACCCCTGAATCTGCTTCGACGTTCCGACGCTTCATCATGTCAGCTTCCATTGTACGCAACTTGCTCCGCGTTGTAATTGCGCTTCTTTCACTCATCGTTATGCTATGTACTGCTTATCCGGCTCGACAGGACCAAAATTGTAGGATATCAGGCGCACGGGTGTGTAGGGAAGCAGTACAGGTAGCAAACGAAACAAACGGTTGAGTGAAAGCAGGGTATATTTCTTGCGAAAACACTTTACACGAAACACAATTACATTAAACACAATAATCAGTCTTAGCACTTATAACTTGGTACGAAATGTCGATTGAAAAACATAACTAGACTACTATAAAAATACTGTAAACACTACTGACTAATCTATGCTATTCTATACTAAGTTAATAAGGGCGGAGCGCGAGCTATGAGCAACACGAGGCGGACACACTATTTCGCGACGGAGATGTTGCTCACAGGAAGACTTTTGTCTGACTGATGAAGACTTTTGATGGAAACTGAATATGATTTTACATCGAGATATACTTATACATGTTACACGTATACACAAGTTGCGCACACCGCGCGTACAAATCCAAAATGATCGTCCAACTAATCTGGACACTTGTATCAGTGAGGAGGTGATGAAGGGGTTCGGGTGTCTGCGGGGTATTGCGCAGTTGTGTCGGTCAAGGGTACAGGAGGGGCGAGGGGCTTGTCGGCCAAGGGATTCCTTATCTGTATATAGTACTGTTTACATTTCTGCTACATAATAATACAATGGAATTCTTTCGAAACCGTACATAGCGTTATGTTTTCGTTATATACATAATGTCCCCTAATGTATTTATGCTTAACTAACATTATTACACAACTTATATGTATGTACCTCGAGGGGTATAGAAGTTATTTACTGTTTCATAAGTATATAAGCTATTTTTCAAGTATTTAAGATATTTCAAGTACTACATGACTTGTTAAGGATATAATGAGTTACAATCTCTTATAAGAATCATACTAGAGTACTTGACTAGGCTCATTTTCCTAGTTTCCTTATGTATCTTAACTAAAATGGCACTTTATGTGCTTTATTATATGTAAAATCGCTGTGCTTCTTAACAATATCTTTGCACTTAGGAGACGGAATTTGAAGCGGTTTCGGTGCAGTTAATCTTAATTGGGCTCTGCCTCTCCTTTCCACCTAAAATAATCCACCTGTTTTCTTTCAAAATAAAAAATCATTTTTTCGAAAATTTCACTTATTTTAAACTCGATAACCTCGATTAACTCAAAATTCTGCCGTTTAAATTCGGGGTTTTTGCTATTAATAAATACTTACCTGCCACACCTACAGGCTGGAGCGCGTTTCGTGATCTATCTCGTTGGTTGGTAGAATTAAATACTCTATAAACACCTACTTTTCTGCTAATTACGTTTTTTCACCATAAATTCAAAATATTGTACTACGCTTACCTCTAAATACTCCGTTGTTCGTTAGCCCGCGCGCAGACGCGTGTTTTGACACCTCACACGCGTACCTAGCTCGGAAAAACGGAAAATTATACCAACAATAAAAGTTTACCTCAGCGAACCAGCATTCAACACAAACTACGATATCTTTGCACTTAGGAGACGGAATTTGAAGCGGTTTCGGTGCAGTTAATCTTAATTGGGCTCTGCCTCTCCTTTCCACCTAAAATAATCCACCTGTTTTCTTGAAAAATAAAAAATCATTTTTTCGAAAATTTCACTTATTTTAAACTCGATAACCTCGATTAACTCAAAATTCTGCCATTTAAATTCGGGGTTTTTGCTATTAATAAATACTTACCTGCCACACCTACAGGCTGGAGCGCGTTTCGTGATCTATCTCGTTGGTTGGTAGAATTAAATACTCTATAAACACCTACTTTTCTGCTAATTACGTTTTTTCACCATAAATTCAAAATATTGTACTACGCTTACCTCTAAATACTCCGTTGTTCGTTAGCCCGCGCGCAGACGCGTGTTTTGACACCTCACACGCGTACCTAGCTCGGAAAAACGGAAAATTATACCAACAATAAAAGTTTACCTCAGCGAACCAGCATTCAACACAAACTACGATATCTTTGCACTTAGGAGACGGAATTTGAAGCGGTTTCGGTGCAGTTAATCTTAATTGGGCTCTGCCTCTCCTTTCCACCTAAAATAATCCACCTGTTTTCTTTAAAAATAAAAAATCATTTTTTCGAAAATTTCACTTATTTTAAACTCGATAACCTCGATTAACTCAAAATTCTGCCGTTTAAATTCGGGGTTTTTGCTATTAATAAATACTTACCTGCCACACCTACAGGCTGGAGCGCGTTTCGTGATCTATCTCGTTGGTTGGTAGAATTAAATACTCTATAAACACCTACTTTTCTGCTAATTACGTTTTTTCACCATAAATTCAAAATATTGTACTACGCTTACCTCTAAATACTCCGTTGTTCGTTAGCCCGCGCGCAGACGCGTGTTTTGACACCTCACACGCGTACCTAGCTCGGAAAAACGGAAAATTATACCAACAATAAAAGTTTACCTCAGCGAACCAGCATTCAACACAAACTACGATATCTTTGCACTTAGGAGACGGAATTTGAAGCGGTTTCGGTGCAGTTAATCTTAATTGGGCTCTGCCTCTCCTTTCCACCTAAAATAATCCACCTGTTTTCTTTAAAAATAAAAAATCATTTTTTCGAAAATTTCACTTATTTTAAACTCGATAACCTCGATTAACTCAAAATTCTGCCGTTTAAATTCGGGGTTTTTGCTATTAATAAATACTCACCTGCCACACCTACAGGCTGGAGCGCGTTTCGTGATCTATCTCGTTGGTTGGTAGAATTAAATACTCTATAAACACCTACTTTTCTGCTAATTACGTTTTTTCACCATAAATTCAAAATATTGTACTACGCTTACCTCTAAATACTCCGTTGTTCGTTAGCCCGCGCGCAGACGCGTGTTTTGACACCTCACACGCGTACCTAGCTCGGAAAAACGGAAAATTATACCAACAATAAAAGTTTACCTCAGCGAACCAGCATTCAACACAAACTACGATATCTTTGCACTTAGGAGACGGAATTTGAAGCGGTTTCGGTGCAGTTAATCTTAATTGGGCTCTGCCTCTCCTTTCCACCTAAAATAATCCACCTGTTTTCTTTAAAAATAAAAAATCATTTTTTCGAAAATTTCACTTATTTTAAACTCGATAACCTCGATTAACTCAAAATTCTGCCGTTTAAATTCGGGGTTTTTGCTATTAATAAATACTTACCTGCCACACCTACAGGCTGGAGCGCGTTTCGTGATCTATCTCGTTGGTTGGTAGAATTAAATACTCTATAAACACCTACTTTTCTGCTAATTACGTTTTTTCACCATAAATTCAAAATATTGTACTACGCTTACCTCTAAATACTCCGTTGTTCGTTAGCCCGCGCGCAGACGCGTGTTTTGACACCTCACACGCGTACCTAGCTCGGAAAAACGGAAAATTATACCAACAATAAAAGTTTACCTCAGCGAACCAGCATTCAACACAAACTACGATATCTTTGCACTTAGGAGACGGAATTTGAAGCGGTTTCGGTGCAGTTAATCTTAATTGGGCTCTGCCTCTCCTTTCCACCTAAAATAATCCACCTGTTTTCTTTAAAAATAAAAAATCATTTTTTCGAAAATTTCACTTATTTTAAACTCGATAACCTCGATTAACTCAAAATTCTGCCGTTTAAATTCGGGGTTTTTGCTATTAATAAATACTTACCTGCCACACCTACAGGCTGGAGCGCGTTTCGTGATCTATCTCGTTGGTTGGTAGAATTAAATACTCTATAAACACCTACTTTTCTGCTAATTACGTTTTTTCACCATAAATTCAAAATATTGTACTACGCTTACCTCTAAATACTCCGTTGTTCGTTAGCCCGCGCGCAGACGCGTGTTTTGACACCTCACACGCGTACCTAGCTCGGAAAAACGGAAAATTATACCAACAATAAAAGTTTACCTCAGCGAACCAGCATTCAACACAAACTACGATATCTTTGCACTTAGGAGACGGAATTTGAAGCGGTTTCGGTGCAGTTAATCTTAATTGGGCTCTGCCTCTCCTTTCCACCTAAAATAATCCACCTGTTTTCTTTAAAAATAAAAAATCATTTTTTCGAAAATTTCACTTATTTTAAACTCGATAACCTCGATTAACTCAAAATTCTGCCGTTTAAATTCGGGGTTTTTGCTATTAATAAATACTTACCTGCCACACCTACAGGCTGGAGCGCGTTTCGTGATCTATCTCGTTGGTTGGTAGAATTAAATACTCTATAAACACCTACTTTTCTGCTAATTACGTTTTTTCACCATAAATTCAAAATATTGTACTACGCTTACCTCTAAATACTCCGTTGTTCGTTAGCCCGCGCGCAGACGCGTGTTTTGACACCTCACACGCGTACCTAGCTCGGAAAAACGGAAAATTATACCAACAATAAAAGTTTACCTCAGCGAACCAGCATTCAACACAAACTACGATATCTTTGCACTTAGGAGACGGAATTTGAAGCGGTTTCGGTGCAGTTAATCTTAATTGGGCTCTGCCTCTCCTTTCCACCTAAAATAATCCACCTGTTTTCTTTAAAAATAAAAAATCATTTTTTCGAAAATTTCACTTATTTTAAACTCGATAACCTCGATTAACTCAAAATTCTGCCGTTTAAATTCGGGGTTTTTGCTATTAATAAATACTCACCTGCCACACCTACAGGCTGGAGCGCGTTTCGTGATCTATCTCGTTGGTTGGTAGAATTAAATACTCTATAAACACCTACTTTTCTGCTAATTACGTTTTTTCACCATAAATTCAAAATATTGTACTACGCTTACCTCTAAATACTCCGTTGTTCGTTAGCCCGCGCGCAGACGCGTGTTTTGACACCTCACACGCGTACCTAGCTCGGAAAAACGGAAAATTATACCAACAATAAAAGTTTACCTCAGCGAACCAGCATTCAACACAAACTACGATATCTTTGCACTTAGGAGACGGAATTTGAAGCGGTTTCGGTGCAGTTAATCTTAATTGGGCTCTGCCTCTCCTTTCCACCTAAAATAATCCACCTGTTTTCTTTAAAAATAAAAAATCATTTTTTCGAAAATTTCACTTATTTTAAACTCGATAACCTCGATTAACTCAAAATTCTGCCGTTTAAATTCGGGGTTTTTGCTATTAATAAATACTTACCTGCCACACCTACAGGCTGGAGCGCGTTTCGTGATCTATCTCGTTGGTTGGTAGAATTAAATACTCTATAAACACCTACTTTTCTGCTAATTACGTTTTTTCACCATAAATTCAAAATATTGTACTACGCTTACCTCTAAATACTCCGTTGTTCGTTAGCCCGCGCGCAGACGCGTGTTTTGACACCTCACACGCGTACCTAGCTCGGAAAAACGGAAAATTATACCAACAATAAAAGTTTACCTCAGCGAACCAGCATTCAACACAAACTACGATATCTTTGCACTTAGGAGACGGAATTTGAAGCGGTTTCGGTGCAGTTAATCTTAATTGGGCTCTGCCTCTCCTTTCCACCTAAAATAATCCACCTGTTTTCTTTCAAAATAAAAAATCATTTTTTCGAAAATTTCACTTATTTTAAACTCGATAACCTCGATTAACTCAAAATTCTGCCGTTTAAATTCGGGGTTTTTGCTATTAATAAATACTTACCTGCCACACCTACAGGCTGGAGCGCGTTTCGTGATCTATCTCGTTGGTTGGTAGAATTAAATACTCTATAAACACCTACTTTTCTGCTAATTACGTTTTTTCACCATAAATTCAAAATATTGTACTACGCTTACCTCTAAATACTCCGTTGTTCGTTAGCCCGCGCGCAGACGCGTGTTTTGACACCTCACACGCGTACCTAGCTCGGAAAAACGGAAAATTATACCAACAATAAAAGTTTACCTCAGCGAACCAGCATTCAACACAAACTACGATATCTTTGCACTTAGGAGACGGAATTTGAAGCGGTTTCGGTGCAGTTAATCTTAATTGGGCTCTGCCTCTCCTTTCCACCTAAAATAATCCACCTGTTTTCTTTCAAAATAAAAAATCATTTTTTCGAAAATTTCACTTATTTTAAACTCGATAACCTCGATTAACTCAAAATTCTGCCGTTTAAATTCGGGGTTTTTGCTATTAATAAATACTTACCTGCCACACCTACAGGCTGGAGCGCGTTTCGTGATCTATCTCGTTGGTTGGTAGAATTAAATACTCTATAAACACCTACTTTTCTGCTAATTACGTTTTTTCACCATAAATTCAAAATATTGTACTACGCTTACCTCTAAATACTCCGTTGTTCGTTAGCCCGCGCGCAGACGCGTGTTTTGACACCTCACACGCGTACCTAGCTCGGAAAAACGGAAAATTATACCAACAATAAAAGTTTACCTCAGCGAACCAGCATTCAACACAAACTACGATATCTTTGCACTTAGGAGACGGAATTTGAAGCGGTTTCGGTGCAGTTAATCTTAATTGGGCTCTGCCTCTCCTTTCCACCTAAAATAATCCACCTGTTTTCTTTCAAAATAAAAAATCATTTTTTCGAAAATTTCACTTATTTTAAACTCGATAACCTCGATTAACTCAAAATTCTGCCGTTTAAATTCGGGATTTTTGCTATTAATAAATACTTACCTGCCACACCTACAGGCTGGAGCGCGTTTCGTGATCTATCTCGTTGGTTGGTAGAATTAAATACTCTATAAACACCTACTTTTCTGCTAATTACGTTTTTTCACCATAAATTCAAAATATTGTACTACGCTTACCTCTAAATACTCCGTTGTTCGTTAGCCCGCGCGCAGACGCGTGTTTTGACACCTCACACGCGTACCTAGCTCGGAAAAACGGAAAATTATACCAACAATAAAAGTTTACCTCAGCGAACCAGCATTCAACACAAACTACGATATCTTTGCACTTAGGAGACGGAATTTGAAGCGGTTTCGGTGCAGTTAATCTTAATTGGGCTCTGCCTCTCCTTTCCACCTAAAATAATCCACCTGTTTTCTTTAAAAATTAAAAATCATTTTTTCGAAAATTTCACTTATTTTAAACTCGATAACCTCGATTAACTCAAAATTCTGCCGTTTAAATTCGGGGTTTTTGCTATTAATAAATACTTACCTGCCACACCTACAGGCTGGAGCGCGTTTCGTGATCTATCTCGTTGGTTGGTAGAATTAAATACTCTATAAACACCTACTTTTCTGCTAATTACGTTTTTTCACCATAAATTCAAAATATTGTACTACGCTTACCTCTAAATACTCCGTTGTTCGTTAGCCCGCGCGCAGACGCGTGTTTTGACACCTCACACGCGTACCTAGCTCGGAAAAACGGAAAATTATACCAACAATAAAAGTTTACCTCAGCGAACCAGCATTCAACACAAACTACGATATCTTTGCACTTAGGAGACGGAATTTGAAGCGGTTTCGGTGCAGTTAATCTTAATTGGGCTCTGCCTCTCCTTTCCACCTAAAATAATCCACCTGTTTTCTTTAAAAATAAAAAATCATTTTTTCGAAAATTTCACTTATTTTAAACTCGATAACCTCGATTAACTCAAAATTCTGCCGTTTAAATTCGGGGTTTTTGCTATTAATAAATACTTACCTGCCACACCTACAGGCTGGAGCGCGTTTCGTGATCTATCTCGTTGGTTGGTAGAATTAAATACTCTATAAACACCTACTTTTCTGCTAATTACGTTTTTTCACCATAAATTCAAAATATTGTACTACGCTTACCTCTAAATACTCCGTTGTTCGTTAGCCCGCGCGCAGACGCGTGTTTTGACACCTCACACGCGTACCTAGCTCGGAAAAACGGAAAATTATACCAACAATAAAAGTTTACCTCAGCGAACCAGCATTCAACACAAGCTACGATATCTTTGCACTTAGGAGACGGAATTTGAAGCGGTTTCGGTGCAGTTAATCTTAATTGGGCTCTGCCTCTCCTTTCCACCTAAAATAATCCACCTGTTTTCTTTAAAAATAAAAAATCATTTTTTCGAAAATTTCACTTATTTTAAACTCGATAACCTCGATTAACTCAAAATTCTGCCGTTTAAATTCGGGGTTTTTGCTATTAATAAATACTTACCTGCCACACCTACAGGCTGGAGCGCGTTTCGTGATCTATCTCGTTGGTTGGTAGAATTAAATACTCTATAAACACCTACTTTTCTGCTAATTACGTTTTTTCACCATAAATTCAAAATATTGTACTACGCTTACCTCTAAATACTCCGTTGTTCGTTAGCCCGCGCGCAGACGCGTGTTTTGACACCTCACACGCGTACCTAGCTCGGAAAAACGGAAAATTATACCAACAATAAAAGTTTACCTCAGCGAACCAGCATTCAACACAAACTACGATATCTTTGCACTTAGGAGACGGAATTTGAAGCGGTTTCGGTGCAGTTAATCTTAATTGGGCTCTGCCTCTCCTTTCCACCTAAAATAATCCACCTGTTTTCTTTAAAAATAAAAAATCATTTTTTCGAAAATTTCACTTATTTTAAACTCGATAACCTCGATTAACTCAAAATTCTGCCGTTTAAATTCGGGGTTTTTGCTATTAATAAATACTTACCTGCCACACCTACAGGCTGGAGCGCGTTTCGTGATCTATCTCGTTGGTTGGTAGAATTAAATACTCTATAAACACCTACTTTTCTGCTAATTACGTTTTTTCACCATTAATTCAAAATATTGTACTACGCTTACCTCTAAATACTCCGTTGTTCGTTAGCCCGCGCGCAGACGCGTGTTTTGACACCTCACACGCGTACCTAGCTCGGAAAAACGGAAAATTATACCAACAATAAAAGTTTACCTCAGCGAACCAGCATTCAACACAAACTACGATATCTTTGCACTTAGGAGACGGAATTTGAAGCGGTTTCGGTGCAGTTAATCTTAATTGGGCTCTGCCTCTCCTTTCCACCTAAAATAATCCACCTGTTTTCTTTAAAAATAAAAAATCATTTTTTCGAAAATTTCACTTATTTTAAACTCGATAACCTCGATTAACTCAAAATTCTGCCGTTTAAATTCGGGGTTTTTGCTATTAATAAATACTCACCTGCCACACCTTCAGGCTGGAGCGCGTTTCGTGATCTATCTCGTTGGTTGGTAGAATTAAATACTCTATAAACACCTACTTTTCTGCTAATTACGTTTTTTCACCATAAATTCAAAATATTGTACTACGCTTACCTCTAAATACTCCGTTGTTCGTTAGCCCGCGCGCAGACGCGTGTTTTGACACCTCACACGCGTACCTAGCTCGGAAAAACGGAAAATTATACCAACAATAAAAGTTTACCTCAGCGAACCAGCATTCAACACAAACTACGATATCTTTGCACTTAGGAGACGGAATTTGAAGCGGTTTCGGTGCAGTTAATCTTAATTGGGCTCTGCCTCTCCTTTCCACCTAAAATAATCCACCTGTTTTCTTTAAAAATAAAAAATCATTTTTTCGAAAATTTCACTTATTTTAAACTCGATAACCTCGATTAACTCAAAATTCTGCCGTTTAAATTCGGGGTTTTTGCTATTAATAAATACTTACCTGCCACACCTACAGGCTGAAGCGCGTTTCGTGATCTATCTCGTTGGTTGGTAGAATTAAATACTCTATAAACACCTACTTTTCTGCTAATTACGTTTTTTCACCATAAATTCAAAATATTGTACTACGCTTACCTCTAAATACTCCGTTGTTCGTTAGCCCGCGCGCAGACGCGTGTTTTGACACCTCACACGCGTACCTAGCTCGGAAAAACGGAAAATTATACCAACAATAAAAGTTTACCTCAGCGAACCAGCATTCAACACAAACTACGATATCTTTGCACTTAGGAGACGGAATTTGAAGCGGTTTCGGTGCAGTTAATCTTAATTGGGCTCTGCCTCTCCTTTCCACCTAAAATAATCCACCTGTTTTCTTTAAAAATAAAAAATCATTTTTTCGAAAATTTCACTTATTTTAAACTCGATAACCTCGATTAACTCAAAATTCTGCCGTTTAAATTCGGGGTTTTTGCTATTAATAAATACTTACCTGCCACACCTACAGGCTGGAGCGCGTTTCGTGATCTATCTCGTTGGTTGGTAGAATTAAATACTCTATAAACACCTACTTTTCTGCTAATTACGTTTTTTCACCATAAATTCAAAATATTGTACTACGCTTACCTCTAAATACTCCGTTGTTCGTTAGCCCGCGCGCAGACGCGTGTTTTGACACCTCACACGCGTACCTAGCTCGGAAAAACGGAAAATTATACCAACAATAAAAGTTTACCTCAGCGAACCAGCATTCAACACAAACTACGATATCTGTAGGATATCAGGCGCACGGGTGTGTAGGGAAGCAGTACAGGTAGCAAACGAAACAAACGGTTGAGTGAAAGCAGGGTATATTTCTTGCGAAAACACTTTACACGAAACACAATTACATTAAACACAATAATCAGTCTTAGCACTTATAACTTGGTACGAAATGTCGATTGAAAAACATAACTAGACTACTATAAAAATACTGTAAACACTACTGACTAATCTATGCTAATCTATACTAAGTTAATAAGGGCGGAGCGCGAGCTATGAGCAACACGAGGCGGACACACTATTTCGCGACGGAGATGTTGCTCACAGGAAGACTTTTGTCTGACTGATGAAGACTTTTGATGGAAACTGAATATGATTTTACATCGAGATATACTTATACATGTTACACGTATACACAAGTTGCGCACACCGCGCGTACAAATCCAAAATGATCGTCCAACTAATCTGGACACTTGTATCAGTGAGGAGGTGATGAAGGGGTTCGGGTGTCTGCGGGGTATTGCGCAGTTGTGTCGGTCAAGGGTACAGGAGGGGCGAGGGGCTTGTCGGCCAAGGGATTCCTTATCTGTATATAGTACTGTTTACATTTCTGCTACATAATAATACAATGGAATTCTTTCAAAACCGTACATAGCGTTATGTTTTCGTTATATACATAATGTCCCCTAATGTATTTATGCTTAACTAACATTATTACACAACTTATATGTATGTACCTCGAGGGGTATAGAAGTTATTTACTGTTTCATAAGTATATAAGCTATTTTTCAAGTATTTAAGATATTTCAAGTACTACATGACTTGTTAAGGATATAATGAGTTACAATCTCTTATAAGAATCATACTAGAGTACTTGACTAGGCTCATTTTCCTAGTTTCCTTATGTATCTTAACTAAAATGGCACTTTATGTGCTTTATTATATGTAAAATCGCTGTGCTTCTTAACAATCCCACCCCCTGTAAGAGGGTTCAACCGATTACATCACCGTTAGTGGGAAGCACAACGACTTTAACTACGGGCCGACGCAGGACCCCATGATTAGTTCTAACGTCTACCACTCGAATTACAGAGTCCGCTCCCGGATACACACTTTTAACGACCCCTTTGGTCCACTGGTTACGCGGTTTACTTTGGTCCACTATTATCACTACATCACCCACTTTAATGTTTGGCACATCGTCGTTCCACTTTTGCCGTTGTTGGAGCGTCGGCAGATACTCTCGTAGCCAACGCCTCCAGAAGAGGTCGGCCAGCGCGTTCACCCGTCGCCACATGCGGCGGGAGTCGACTTCGATGGCGTGGCCCCGCGTGCAGGGAGCATCTCCCGCGGCAGTGCCCAGCAGGAGATGGTTGGGGGTTAGCACCACAGGGTGCTCAACATCGTTGCTGATGTAGGTGAGAGGCCGGCTGTTTATAGTGAGCTCGGCCTCGGCGAGGAGGGTGTAGAGTACCTCCTCGCGGGGAGCGCGCTCTCGGAGCGTCGCTTTGAGTGCGTTCTTGACAGAGCGCACCAGTCGCTCCCAGCACCCGCCCATGTGTGGGGATGCCGGGGGGTTAAAATGCCACGCGATGCCGCGGCCTGCGGCTTCATTTTCCACTTTGGCGTGGTCCATGTCGCGCAAAGCTGCGCGCAGTTCGGCGTGTGCGCCGACGAAGTTAGTGCCCCGGTCGGAGTACATGTCCGAGGGCCGCCCGCGTCGCGCAATGAGGCGCCGCAGGGCGAGGATGGCCGAGTCTGAACTCAGCGAAGCCGCCAGCTCCAGGTGGACGGCGCGGGTAGTGAGGCATGTGAATAGCACGCCCCACCTCTTCTCCCTGCGCCGACCGATGGCGACCTCCATGGGGCCAAAGTAATCGACCCCACAGTGTATGAAGGCTCTTCTGGTCACCTCCAGCCTTGCGGCCGGGAGGTCACCCATTTTCGGTGTCACCGGCTTGGCCTTCTCCAGGCGGCACCGTTGGCAGCTCGCGGTGACGGCCTTGACGGTCGACCGCAGATTGGTGACCCAGAACTTCTCTCGAACCCTGTTAACTACAGATTCCTGATTGGCGTGCAAAGCCGCCGTGTGATAATCATAAATTAGACGGCGCGTGAGAGGGTGTTTCCCATCTAGGATTATGGGATGGCGCTCTCCGAAGGTGAGCTCGCTGCAGGCCCCCAGCCTGCCGCGTACTCTCACCAGCCCATCCTCGAACAGCATGGGGTCGAGGGTCCGTAGCTTGCTGTCATTGGGCAGCGGGCGTCCCTCCCGCAGCGCCCTGATGTCAGCCCCGTAGCTCTCCGCCTGTGCCAGTTTCAGTAGGTGTGTCTCCGCCTCGTGTTGGTCCGCGATGGTCACGGCGGATGATTGGCGCCGCTTTCGGCAGCGATCTGCAAAAATAAGCAGACGCGCCACGACGTACAAGGCGCGCTTCCACGTTGGCAGTCGCTCGTAGTGTAGCCATGGTTCGCCCGGCGCCGCCGCTGCGTGTAGTCGCTGTACCCGCTCCAAGGTGGCCTCAGCCACCGCGTCGGTGTCGACGCTCGTCGGCCACTGCTCCTGTGGACAGCGAAGAAACGAGGGCCCCGACAGCCACTCGTCACAGTTATTGGGCCAGTCCGTTCGGGTGGCTTTATCAGCGGGGTTCATCGCCGAGGGAACCCAGTGCCAGTCGGCTCTACTTGACCTTTTGTCTATCTCGGCGAGACGGTGTGACACGAACCTTTGAAAGTCTAACGCGTCTGAGTTGATCCACTTTATGACGGTTTTGCTGTCCGTCCATAAGTACTTGCGGTCAATGGGTATACCTATTTCTTTTGCCACTGTGTCGGCTAATCTACATGCCAACACAGCGGCCTGCAATTCTAGGCGCGGGACGGGCACTAGTTTTTGTGGCGCTACTCTGGCTTTTCCTATGACTATGGCCACGTCCCTATCCCCGTTTAAATTTGTGCCCGCTAAATACGCTACCGCTGCGTATGCGGACTCGCTCGCGTCACCGAAGACGTGGAGCTCTATCCCCTCCGGCCTTAGGCCGTACCAGCGGGGTATAGTTACGTCATTTAGGATCGGCAGCTTATGAAGCCACTCGAACCACACTTTAGCCTCTGCTTCTTGAAGCCTTTCATCCCATTGGATGCCTGTGTGCCATACCCTTTTCATTAAGATTCGTGATTGTATGACACACGGATATAGGAAACCTAAAGGGTCAAAGATTGACATAATGAACCGTAAAAATTCTCTTTTGGTGGGTATTACCTCACCTTCTACAATGGCTCTAGGCAGCCGTTTAAATGATAGGTCGAATGCCAAATTGTCTTTGCTTGGCGACCATATCATACCTAACGTTCGTTCTACGTTACTATCACTCTTTTCGAGTGACACCCGGTCAGGCATTTCTACTTTCAGTCGGTCGCGCAGCTCTTGAGAGTTGGTGACCCACCCCCTTATATTGAACCCGCCCTTGGCGTGGATGTGGGTCACTTCCTCGATTAGCTGTCCGGCTTGCGCGGCAGACCAAGAGCTGTCAAGGTAGTCGTCCATGTAATGTTTCGTTTTTATGGCCGCTACTGCCTCGGGGTGTGATATTTTAAATTGTTCAGCATTTTTATTTAAAATATAAATGGCTGACGTGGGAGACGACACGGCACCGAAAATCATCGAATTCATGACGTATGTTTCCGGATCCCTACCGCCGGTCGCGTTCCACAAGAAAAGCTGTGCGCCCTTATCTTGCTCGCGTATTTTAACCCGGAGAAACATATCGGCAATGTCCCCGGTGTATCCTATCGGGCCCAGTCTAAATTTGAACAATACACCTAACAAAGAGTTGAGTAGGTCAGGCCCGGCTAATAAATTTTCATTTAAAGTCGTACCATTGTAGGTTGCTGCGGCATCAAATACTAATCTTAATTTCCCCGGTTTGTTTGGATTCGTTACCCCGAAATGAGGTAGGTACCATACGGGTTCATAGTTGACCGCGCCCTCTACCTTGCTAGCGTAGCCCTCTGCTAGCAACCTATCTATCTGTGCCTTATAGGCCGTGGCATACACTGCGTCTTTATTTAAGCGACGTTCGATTCCCGCTAGTCGCTGACGCGCGTGTGTATAGTTATCGGGCAGCTGTGGGTCGTCGCGACGCCACAGTAAACCTACTTCCCAGGCGCCGCTATCTGTTTGACGACTGGTAGTATTCAATATGTGCTTTGCCCGTTCAATATCTTGGTGCGTCCGAGGCACCTCTGAAATACCTATAGCTTCTAATTCGAGCTGTTTCTTGACCATGTCATGCAAATCACTTTTGTTATCGACGACACAATTTATAGATTGGTCACTAGTGTGACTGATACCTAAAGGTCCGTGCACTACCCAGCCTAGACTAGTCAAAGAGGCAACCGGCTTACCTGATTTTCCTCGGCGGGTGTCCTGGCTGACAAGCAACTCCCAGTTGTCCTGCCCCAGCAACAGCAGCGGCCGGGCACCTGTCATCTCTTCGCAGCCCAAGTGGCGAAGGTGAGCGTGCTCCGCCATCACGGCGGCTGGCACTGTTTGCGCGGGCAAGTCCAGTCGCTTCAACGTACGACAGTTCACTTTATACGATTGCCCGCTCGGCCCGCGCACTGACACATTTATGACGCGCGACGTTTCGTCCGTAATCTGTTGACCGCGCGCGCTTTGTAGCACTAACGGTACTCGCTGACCTTTGACATTTTCTACTAGCGAGTCGTCGATTAATGACCCGTCATCCAATAATGCGTAACACGGCTTATCTTTGCCTTCTATATTTACACATACAGGTATAATTTTTAATAGTGCTTTGCCTGTATAGTCACTAACATTAGTGATGCTCTCTGGCTTTGCCCTTTCAGCGTGCAATAGCGTGTGGTGTGCATAGTTACATGAAGAACATTTACTAGCGCGACAGAAATTCTTATTATGTTTCTTTGAAATGCATTTAAAACAAAGTTTATGTTTCTTGATGTGCTCCCATCGTTCGTTTGTATTTAATTTTTCGAACTTTTCACACTTAGGGAGTTTATGCATAGCGCCACACAACGTACATTTCTCAGATTCAACTTTAGCCTGTTGCTCGTTCTCAGCTGTCACATGCAATCGTTGAACATTTCTAAACTGTTTATTAATGATTTGAACATTGCCTCGTGGCTTAAAGTTACTTTGTGTTGTTGTGGGCGTGTCAAGGTTCATCTGTACATAATATGAAGTGGCACGGGCTAGGTGACTCAAGAATTCAGCTAATATTTCTAGGCTCGGCGACACTCGAACGTCGATGCCTTGGTTGGCTGCCATGCCCATAGCGAAGTCACCATATTGAGCACGTTGAATAGGAGTGAGTTTAGTTAAAAGTTCGCTTACCAGTTGCGGGTTATTTAAATATCCATTTGCTCGAACACTCCTTAACAGTGATACACAGTTACGCACTGTCGTTGAGAACTTTCTAAGTTCACGACCACTTTCTGTTACCTTAGGTAACGCACGCACTTTACGTAGGGCACACTCAAGCACTAAGTTAGGATGACCGAATTCTTCATCCAAAGTTTTCATAATATCCGCTGGATTTGTTGAAGTCCGTAATAGATCTTCAACTGCTAGCTTCGCTTCTCCTTGTAGAGATGTCTTCAGTCGAGCTAGGTTCTCGTGCGGCTTGAAGTTATACAGGGCTGTCGTGTCATGGTACATATTCTTGTACGACAGCCACTCCGCTGGGTCACCGTTGAAGTAGGGCAGCTCGTATGCTTGCCTAGGTACCGGCCGCGGACGTGCTAGATTTGTGATAGCGTCCGCCAGCTGGTCTATCTTCCTGTCCCGCGATCTATTTCTTTCGGTGTCGTCAGCGAACGTGTTTTCATAGTCGGGCGCATCCCTACGCGGCGCGTCCCTAGGCGGCGCTCGCGAAGCACTAGCCGTCGCGGCGGGCATAGTGCGGTACGTACTGTTATGAAAATGTACCGACGCGGGCGCGTACTGTTGCCTGGGCGCAGGCGTAGTATCGAGCGGCGGCTCGACTACATTCGCGGACACGGACACTTGTCGCGGCGGCGGATCGCGAGACTCGGCGGGCGCGGGCACTTCACTATTCACAACAGGCGTCGTCTCTGTTACCCAGTCTTCGACTCGACGCGTTGTTGTTTCACCATCACTTGATTCTTCGTCGGCGGCGGCGGCGTCGATCTCGGCTAGATCAGCTTCCAGCTTCTTCTGGATTAGGTTCTCCTTCAATCGCACTAGCTCCTTCTCAGCCTCGTATTCAACCCTCCTCCGGAGGTAGTCGGCACTTTTCTGGCCGCTCCTCGAGGAGACGTGGCTCGTCGTGGACCTTGCCTTCTGTAAACTCACCGATCTCACTGGCGTGGCGAATTCACGATGGTCGATCACACGACCGGGGCCAGCCAGTGGGATCACAGGGGCAGGAACTGACGTCATAGTAGGCGCTATCGACGGTGAACCGGGTGCCATTTCAGACGGCACCCCTGAATCTGCTTCGACGTTCCGACGCTTCATCATGTCAGCTTCCATTGTACGCAACTTGCTCCGCGTTGTAATTGCGCTTCTTTCACTCATCGTTATGCTATGTACTGCTTATCCGGCTCGACAGGACCAAAATTGTAGGATATCAGGCGCACGGGTGTGTAGGGAAGCAGTACAGGTAGCAAACGAAACAAACGGTTGAGTGAAAGCAGGGTATATTTCTTGCGAAAACACTTTACACGAAACACAATTACATTAAACACAATAATCAGTCTTAGCACTTATAACTTGGTACGAAATGTCGATTGAAAAACATAACTAGACTACTATAAAAATACTGTAAACACTACTGACTAATCTATGCTAATCTATACTAAGTTAATAAGGGCGGAGCGCGAGCTATGAGCAACACGAGGCGGACACACTATTTCGCGACGGAGATGTTGCTCACAGGAAGACTTTTGTCTGACTGATGAAGACTTTTGATGGAAACTGAATATGATTTTACATCGAGATATACTTATACATGTTACACGTATACACAAGTTGCGCACACCGCGCGTACAAATCCAAAATGATCGTCCAACTAATCTGGACACTTGTATCAGTGAGGAGGTGATGAAGGGGTTCGGGTGTCTGCGGGGTATTGCGCAGTTGTGTCGGTCAAGGGTACAGGAGGGGCGAGGGGCTTGTCGGCCAAGGGATTCCTTATCTGTATATAGTACTGTTTACATTTCTGCTACATAATAATACAATGGAATTCTTTCAAAACCGTACATAGCGTTATGTTTTCGTTATATACATAATGTCCCCTAATGTATTTATGCTTAACTAACATTATTACACAACTTATATGTATGTACCTCGAGGGGTATAGAAGTTATTTACTGTTTCATAAGTATATAAGCTATTTTTCAAGTATTTAAGATATTTCAAGTACTACATGACTTGTTAAGGATATAATGAGTTACAATCTCTTATAAGAATCATACTAGAGTACTTGACTAGGCTCATTTTCCTAGTTTCCTTATGTGTCTTAACTAAAATGGCACTTTATGTGCTTTATTATATGTAAAATCGCTGTGCTTCTTAACAATATCTTTGCACTTAGGAGACGGAATTTGAAGCGGTTTCGGTGCAGTTAATCTTAATTGGGCTCTGCCTCTCCTTTCCACCTAAAATAATCCACCTGTTTTCTTTAAAAATAAAAAATCATTTTTTCGAAAATTTCACTTATTTTAAACTCAATAACCTCGATTAACTCAAAATTCTGCCGTTTAAATTCGGGGTTTTTGCTATTAATAAATACTTACCTGCCACACCTACAGGCTGGAGCGCGTTTCGTGATCTATCTCGTTGGTTGGTAGAATTAAATACTCTATAAACACCTACTTTTCTGCTAATTACGTTTTTTCACCATAAATTCAAAATATTGTACTACGCTTACCTCTAAATACTCCGTTGTTCGTTAGCCCGCGCGCAGACGCGTGTTTTGACACCTCACACGCGTACCTAGCTCGGAAAAACGGAAAATTATACCAACAATAAAAGTTTACCTCAGCGAACCAGCATTCAACACAAACTACGATATCTTTGCACTTAGGAGACGGAATTTGAAGCGGTTTCGGTGCAGTTAATCTTAATTGGGCTCTGCCTCTCCTTTCCACCTAAAATAATCCACCTGTTTTCTTTAAAAATAAAAAATCATTTTTTCGAAAATTTCACTTATTTTAAACTCGATAACCTCGATTAACTCAAAATTCTGCCGTTTAAATTCGGGGTTTTTGCTATAAATAAATACTTACCTGCCACACCTACAGGCTGGAGCGCGTTTCGTGATCTATCTCGTTGGTTGGTAGAATTAAATACTCTATAAACACCTACTTTTCTGCTAATTACGTTTTTTCACCATAAATTCAAAATATTGTACTACGCTTACCTCTAAATACTCCGTTGTTCGTTAGCCCGCGCGCAGACGCGTGTTTTGACACCTCACACGCGTACCTAGCTCGGAAAAACGGAAAATTATACCAACAATAAAAGTTTACCTCAGCGAACCAGCATTCAACACAAACTACGATATCTTTGCACTTAGGAGACGGAATTTGAAGCGGTTTCGGTGCAGTTAATCTTAATTGGGCTCTGCCTCTCCTTTCCACCTAAAATAATCCACCTGTTTTCTTTAAAAATAAAAAATCATTTTTTCGAAAATTTCACTTATTTTAAACTCGATAACCTCGATTAACTCAAAATTCTGCCGTTTAAATTCGGGGTTTTTGCTATTAATAAATACTTACCTGCCACACCTACAGGCTGGAGCGCGTTTCGTGATCTATCTCGTTGGTTGGTAGAATTAAATACTCTATAAACACCTACTTTTCTGCTAATTACGTTTTTTCACCATAAATTCAAAATATTGTACTACGCTTACCTCTAAATACTCCGTTGTTCGTTAGCCCGCGCGCAGACGCGTGTTTTGACACCTCACACGCGTACCTAGCTCGGAAAAACGGAAAATTATACCAACAATAAAAGTTTACCTCAGCGAACCAGCATTCAACACAAACTACGATATCTTTGCACTTAGGAGACGGAATTTGAAGCGGTTTCGGTGCAGTTAATCTTAATTGGGCTCTGCCTCTCCTTTCCACCTAAAATAATCCACCTGTTTTCTTTAAAAATAAAAAATCATTTTTTCGAAAATTTCACTTATTTTAAACTCGATAACCTCGATTAACTCAAAATTCTGCCGTTTAAATTCGGGGTTTTTGCTATTAATAAATACTTACCTGCCACACCTACAGGCTGGAGCGCGTTTCGTGATCTATCTCGTTGGTTGGTAGAATTAAATACTCTATAAACACCTACTTTTCTGCTAATTACGTTTTTTCACCATAAATTCAAAATATTGTACTACGCTTACCTCTAAATACTCCGTTGTTCGTTAGCCCGCGCGCAGACGCGTGTTTTGACACCTCACACGCGTACCTAGCTCGGAAAAACGGAAAATTATACCAACAATAAAAGTTTACCTCAGCGAACCAGCATTCAACACAAACTACGATATCTTTGCACTTAGGAGACGGAATTTGAAGCGGTTTCGGTGCAGTTAATCTTAATTGGGCTCTGCCTCTCCTTTCCACCTAAAATAATCCACCTGTTTTCTTTAAAAATAAAAAATCATTTTTTCGAAAATTTCACTTATTTTAAACTCGATAACCTCGATTAACTCAAAATTCTGCCGTTTAAATTCGGGGTTTTTGCTATTAATAAATACTTACCTGCCACACCTACAGGCTGGAGCGCGTTTCGTGATCTATCTCGTTGGTTGGTAGAATTAAATACTCTATAAACACCTACTTTTCTGCTAATTACGTTTTTTCACCATAAATTCAAAATATTGTACTACGCTTACCTCTAAATACTCCGTTGTTCGTTAGCCCGCGCGCAGACGCGTGTTTTGACACCTCACACGCGTACCTAGCTCGGAAAAACGGAAAATTATACCAACAATAAAAGTTTACCTCAGCGAACCAGCATTCAACACAAACTACGATATCTTTGCACTTAGGAGACAGAATTTGAAGCGGTTTCGGTGCAGTTAATCTTAATTGGGCTCTGCCTCTCCTTTCCACCTAAAATAATCCACCTGTTTTCTTTAAAAATAAAAAATCATTTTTTCGAAAATTTCACTTATTTTCAACTCGATAACCTCGATTAACTCAAAATTCTGCCGTTTAAATTCGGGGTTTTTGCTATTAATAAATACTTACCTGCCACACCTACAGGCTGGAGCGCGTTTCGTGATCTATCTCGTTGGTTGGTAGAATTAAATACTCTATAAACACCTACTTTTCTGCTAATTACGTTTTTTCACCATAAATTCAAAATATTGTACTACGCTTACCTCTAAATACTCCGTTGTTCGTTAGCCCGCGCGCAGACGCGTGTTTTGACACCTCACACGCGTACCTAGCTCGGAAAAACGGAAAATTATACCAACATTAAAAGTTTACCTCAGCGAACCAGCATTCAACACAAACTACGATATCTTTGCACTTAGGAGACGGAATTTGAAGCGGTTTCGGTGCAGTTAATCTTAATTGGGCTCTGCCTCTCCTTTCCACCTAAAATAATCCACCTGTTTTCTTTAAAAATAAAAAATCATTTTTTCGAAAATTTCACTTATTTTAAACTCGATAACCTCGATTAACTCAAAATTCTGCCGTTTAAATTCTGGGTTTTTGCTATTAATAAATACTTACCTGCCACACCTACAGGCTGGAGCGCGTTTCGTGATCTATCTCGTTGGTTGGTAGAATTAAATACTCTATAAACACCTACTTTTCTGCTAATTACGTTTTTTCACCATAAATTCAAAATATTGTAGTACGCTTACCTCTAAATACTCCGTTGTTCGTTAGCCCGCGCGCAGACGCGTGTTTTGACACCTCACACGCGTACCTAGCTCGGAAAAACGGAAAATTATACCAACAATAAAAGTTTACCTCAGCGAACCAGCATTCAACACAAACTACGATATCTTTGCACTTAGGAGACGGAATTTGAAGCGGTTTCGGTGCAGTTAATCTTAATTGGGCTCTGCCTCTCCTTTCCACCTAAAATAATCCACCTGTTTTCTTTAAAAATAAAAAATCATTTTTTCGAAAATTTCACTTATTTTAAACTCGATAACCTCGATTAACTCAAAATTCTGCCGTTTCAATTCGGGGTTTTTGCTATTAATAAATACTTACCTGCCACACCTACAGGCTGGAGCGCGTTTCGTGATCTATCTCGTTGGTTGGTAGAATTAAATACTCTATAAACACCTACTTTTCTGCTAATTACGTTTTTTCACCATAAATTCAAAATATTGTACTACGCTTACCTCTAAATACTCCGTTGTTCGTTAGCCCGCGCGCAGACGCGTGTTTTGACACCTCACACGCGTACCTAGCTCGGAAAAACGGAAAATTATACCAACAATAAAAGTTTACCTCAGCGAACCAGCATTCAACACAAACTACGATATCTTTGCACTTAGGAGACGGAATTTGAAGCGGTTTCGGTGCAGTTAATCTTAATTGGGCTCTGCCTCTCCTTTCCACCTAAAATAATCCACCTGTTTTCTTTAAAAATAAAAAATCATTTTTTCGAAAATTTCACTTATTTTAAACTCGATAACCTCGATTAACTCAAAATTCTGCCGTTTAAATTCGGGGTTTTTGCTATTAATAAATACTCACCTGCCACACCTACAGGCTGGAGCGCGTTTCGTGATCTATCTCGTTGGTTGGTAGAATTAAATACTCTATAAACACCTACTTTTCTGCTAATTACGTTTTTTCACCATAAATTCAAAATATTGTACTACGCTTACCTCTAAATACTCCGTTGTTCGTTAGTCCGCGCGCAGACGCGTGTTTTGACACCTCACACGCGTACCTAGCTCGGAAAAACGGAAAATTATACCAACAATAAAAGTTTACCTCAGCGAACCAGCATTCAACACAAGCTACGATATCTTTGCACTTAGGAGACGGAATTTGAAGCGGTTTCGGTGCAGTTAATCTTAATTGGGCTCTGCCTCTCCTTTTCACCTAAAATAATCCACCTGTTTTCTTTAAAAATAAAAAATCATTTTTTCGAAAATTTCACTTATTTTAAACTCGATAACCTCGATTAACTCAAAATTCTGCCGTTTAAATTCGGGGTTTTTGCTATTAATAAATACTTACCTGCCACACCTACAGGCTGGAGCGCGTTTCGTGATCTATCTCGTTGGTTGGTAGAATTAAATACTCTATAAACACCTACTTTTCTGCTAATTACGTTTTTTCACCATAAATTCAAAATATTGTACTACGCTTACCTCTAAATACTCCGTTGTTCGTTAGCCCGCGCGCAGACGCGTGTTTTGACACCTCACACGCGTACCTAGCTCGGAAAAACGGAAAATTATACCAACAATAAAAGTTTACCTCAGCGAACCAGCATTCAACACAAACTACGATATCTTTGCACTTAGGAGACGGAATTTGAAGCGGTTTCGGTGCAGTTAATCTTAATTGGGCTCTGCCTCTCCTTTCCACCTAAAATAATCCACCTGTTTTCTTTAAAAATAAAAAATCATTTTTTCGAAAATTTCACTTATTTTAAACTCGATAACCTCGATTAACTCAAAATTCTGCCGTTTAAATTCGGGGTTTTTGCTATTAATAAATACTTACCTGCCACACCTTCAGGCTGGAGCGCGTTTCGTGATCTATCTCGTTGGTTGGTAGAATTAAATACTCTATAAACACCTACTTTTCTGCTAATTACGTTTTTTCACCATTAATTCAAAATATTGTACTACGCTTACCTCTAAATACTCCGTTGTTCGTTAGCCCGCGCGCAGACGCGTGTTTTGACACCTCACACGCGTACCTAGCTCGGAAAAACGGAAAATTATACCAACAAAAAAAGTTTACCTCAGCGAACCAGCATTCAACACAAACTACGATATCTTTGCACTTAGGAGACGGAATTTGAAGCGGTTTCGGTGCAGTTAATCTTAATTGGGCTCTGCCTCTCCTTTCCACCTAAAATAATCCACCTGTTTTCTTTAAAAATAAAAAATCATTTTTTCGAAAATTTCACTTATTTTAAACTCGATAACCTCGATTAACTCAAAATTCTGCCGTTTAAATTCGGGGTTTTTGCTATTAATAAATACTTACCTGCCACACCTACAGGCTGGAGCGCGTTTCGTGATCTATCTCGTTGGTTGGTAGAATTAAATACTCTATAAACACCTACTTTTCTGCTAATTACGTTTTTTCACCATAAATTCAAAATATTGTACTACGCTTACCTCTAAATACTCCGTTGTTCGTTAGCCCGCGCGCAGACGCGTGTTTTGACACCTCACACGCGTACCTAGCTCGGAAAAACGGAAAATTATACCAACATTAAAAGTTTACCTCAGCGAACCAGCATTCAACACAAACTACGATATCTTTGCACTTAGGAGACGGAATTTGAAGCGGTTTCGGTGCAGTTAATCTTAATTGGGCTCTGCCTCTCCTTTCCACCTAAAATAATCCACCTGTTTTCTTTAAAAATAAAAAATTATTTTTTCGAAAATTTCACTTATTTTAAACTCGATAACCTCGATTAACTCAAAATTCTGCCGTTTAAATTCGGGGTTTTTGCTATTAATAAATACTTACCTGCCACACCTTCAGGCTGGAGCGCGTTTCGTGATCTATCTCGTTGGTTGGTAGAATTAAATACTCTATAAACACCTACTTTTCTGCTAATTACGTTTTTTCACCATAAATTCAAAATATTGTACTACGCTTACCTCTAAATACTCCGTTGTTCGTTAGCCCGCGCGCAGACGCGTGTTTTGACACCTCACACGCGTACCTAGCTCGGAAAAACGGAAAATTATACCAACAATAAAAGTTTACCTCAGCGAACCAGCATTCAACACAAACTACGATATCTTTGCACTTAGGAGACGGAATTTGAAGCGGTTTCGGTGCAGTTAATCTTAATTGGGCTCTGCCTCTCTTTTCCACCTAAAATAATCCACCTGTTTTCTTTAAAAATAAAAAATCATTTTTTCGAAAATTTCACTTATTTTAAACTCGATAACCTCGATTAACTCAAAATTCTGCCGTTTAAATTCGGGGTTTTTGCTATTAATAAATACTTACCTGCCACACCTTCAGGCTGGAGCGCGTTTCGTGATCTATCTCGTTGGTTGGTAGAATTAAATACTCTATAAACACCTACTTTTCTGCTAATTACGTTTTTTCACCATAAATTCAAAATATTGTACTACGCTTACCTCTAAATACTCCGTTGTTCGTTAGCCCGCGCGCAGACGCGTGTTTTGACACCTCACACGCGTACCTAGCTCGGAAAAACGGAAAATTATACCAACAATAAAAGTTTACCTCAGCGAACCAGCATTCAACACAAACTACGATATCTTTGCACTTAGGAGACGGAATTTGACGTGGTTTTGGTGCAGTTAATCTTAATTGGGCTCTGCCTCTCCTTTCCACCTAAAATAATCCACCTGTTTTCTTTAAAAATAAAAAATAATTTTTTCGAAAATTTCACTTATTTTAAACTCGATAACCTCGATTAACTCAAAATTCTGCCGTTTAAATTCGGGGTTTTTGCTATTAATAAATACTTACCTGCCACACCTTCAGGCTGGAGCGCGTTTCGTGATCTATCTCGTTGGTTGGTAGAATTAAATACTCTATAAACACCTACTTTTCTGCTAATTACGTTTTTTCACCATTAATTCAAAATATTGTACTACGCTTACCTCTAAATACTCCGTTGTTCGTTAGCCCGCGCGCAGACGCGTGTTTTGACACCTCACACGCGTACCTAGCTCGGAAAAACGGAAAATTATACCAACATTAAAAGTTTACCTCAGCGAACCAGCATTCAACACAAACTACGATATCTTTGCACTTAGGAGACGGAATTTGAAGCGGTTTCGGTGCAGTTAATCTTAATTGGGCTCTGCCTCTCCTTTCCACCTAAAATAATCCACCTGTTTTCTTTAAAAATAAAAAATCATTTTTTCGAAAATTTCACTTATTTTAAACTCGATAACCTCGATTAACTCAAAATTCTGCCGTTTAAATTCTGGGTTTTTGCTATTAAAAAATACTTACCTGCCACACCTACAGGCTGGAGCGCGTTTCGTGATCTATCTCGTTGGTTGGTAGAATTAAATACTCTATAAACACCTACTTTTCTGCTAATTACGTTTTTTCACCATAAATTCAAAATATTGTAGTACGCTTACCTCTAAATACTCCGTTGTTCGTTAGCCCGCGCGCAGACGCGTGTTTTGACACCTCACACGCGTACCTAGCTCGGAAAAACGGAAAATTATACCAACAATAAAAGTTTACCTCAGCGAACCAGCATTCAACACAAACTACGATATCTTTGCACTTAGGAGACGGAATTTGAAGCGGTTTCGGTGCAGTTAATCTTAATTGGGCTCTGCCTCTCCTTTCCACCTAAAATAATCCACCTGTTTTCTTTAAAAATAAAAAATCATTTTTTCGAAAATTTCACTTATTTTAAACTCGATAACCTCGATTAACTCAAAATTCTGCCGTTTCAATTCGGGGTTTTTGCTATTAATAAATACTTACCTGCCACACCTACAGGCTGGAGCGCGTTTCGTGATCTATCTCGTTGGTTGGTAGAATTAAATACTCTATAAACACCTACTTTTCTGCTAATTACGTTTTTTCACCATAAATTCAAAATATTATTATTGTACTACGCTTACCTCTAAATACTCCGTTGTTCGTTAGCCCGCGCGCAGACGCGTGTTTTGACACCTCACACGCGTACCTAGCTCGGAAAAACGGAAAATTATACCAACAATAAAAGTTTACCTCAGCGAACCAGCATTCAACACAAACTACGATATCTTTGCACTTAGGAGACGGAATTTGAAGCGGTTTCGGTGCAGTTAATCTTAATTGGGCTCTGCCTCTCCTTTCCACCTAAAATAATCCACCTGTTTTCTTTAAAAATAAAAAATCATTTTTTCGAAAATTTCACTTATTTTAAACTCGATAACCTCGATTAACTCAAAATTCTGCCGTTTAAATTCGGGGTTTTTGCTATTAATAAATACTCACCTGCCACACCTACAGGCTGGAGCGCGTTTCGTGATCTATCTCGTTGGTTGGTAGAATTAAATACTCTATAAACACCTACTTTTCTGCTAATTACGTTTTTTCACCATAAATTCAAAATATTGTACTACGCTTACCTCTAAATACTCCGTTGTTCGTTAGTCCGCGCGCAGACGCGTGTTTTGACACCTCACACGCGTACCTAGCTCGGAAAAACGGAAAATTATACCAACAATAAAAGTTTACCTCAGCGAACCAGCATTCAACACAAGCTACGATATCTTTGCACTTAGGAGACGGAATTTGAAGCGGTTTCGGTGCAGTTAATCTTAATTGGGCTCTGCCTCTCCTTTTCACCTAAAATAATCCACCTGTTTTCTTTAAAAATAAAAAATCATTTTTTCGAAAATTTCACTTATTTTAAACTCGATAACCTCGATTAACTCAAAATTCTGCCGTTTAAATTCGGGGTTTTTGCTATTAATAAATACTTACCTGCCACACCTACAGGCTGGAGCGCGTTTCGTGATCTATCTCGTTGGTTGGTAGAATTAAATACTCTATAAACACCTACTTTTCTGCTAATTACGTTTTTTCACCATAAATTCAAAATATTGTACTACGCTTACCTCTAAATACTCCGTTGTTCGTTAGCCCGCGCGCAGACGCGTGTTTTGACACCTCACACGCGTACCTAGCTCGGAAAAACGGAAAATTATACCAACAATAAAAGTTTACCTCAGCGAACCAGCATTCAACACAAACTACGATATCTTTGCACTTAGGAGACGGAATTTGAAGCGGTTTCGGTGCAGTTAATCTTAATTGGGCTCTGCCTCTCCTTTCCACCTAAAATAATCCACCTGTTTTCTTTAAAAATAAAAAATCATTTTTTCGAAAATTTCACTTATTTTAAACTCGATAACCTCGATTAACTCAAAATTCTGCCGTTTAAATTCGGGGTTTTTGCTATTAATAAATACTTACCTGCCACACCTTCAGGCTGGAGCGCGTTTCGTGATCTATCTCGTTGGTTGGTAGAATTAAATACTCTATAAACACCTACTTTTCTGCTAATTACGTTTTTTCACCATTAATTCAAAATATTGTACTACGCTTACCTCTAAATACTCCGTTGTTCGTTAGCCCGCGCGCAGACGCGTGTTTTGACACCTCACACGCGTACCTAGCTCGGAAAAACGGAAAATTATACCAACAAAAAAAGTTTACCTCAGCGAACCAGCATTCAACACAAACTACGATATCTTTGCACTTAGGAGACGGAATTTGAAGCGGTTTCGGTGCAGTTAATCTTAATTGGGCTCTGCCTCTCCTTTCCACCTAAAATAATCCACCTGTTTTCTTTAAAAATAAAAAATCATTTTTTCGAAAATTTCACTTATTTTAAACTCGATAACCTCGATTAACTCAAAATTCTGCCGTTTAAATTCGGGGTTTTTGCTATTAATAAATACTTACCTGCCACACCTTCAGGCTGGAGCGCGTTTCGTGATCTATCTCGTTGGTTGGTAGAATTAAATACTCTATAAACACCTACTTTTCTGCTAATTACGTTTTTTCACCATAAATTCAAAATATTGTACTACGCTTACCTCTAAATACTCCGTTGTTCGTTAGCCCGCGCGCAGACGCGTGTTTTGACACCTCACACGCGTACCTAGCTCGGAAAAACGGAAAATTATACCAACAATAAAAGTTTACCTCAGCGAACCAGCATTCAACACAAACTACGATATCTTTGCACTTAGGAGACGGAATTTGAAGCGGTTTCGGTGCAGTTAATCTTAATTGGGCTCTGCCTCTCTTTTCCACCTAAAATAATCCACCTGTTTTCTTTAAAAATAAAAAATCATTTTTTCGAAAATTTCACTTATTTTAAACTCGATAACCTCGATTAACTCAAAATTCTGCCGTTTAAATTCGGGGTTTTTGCTATTAATAAATACTTACCTGCCACACCTTCAGGCTGGAGCGCGTTTCGTGATCTATCTCGTTGGTTGGTAGAATTAAATACTCTATAAACACCTACTTTTCTGCTAATTACGTTTTTTCACCATAAATTCAAAATATTGTACTACGCTTACCTCTAAATACTCCGTTGTTCGTTAGCCCGCGCGCAGACGCGTGTTTTGACACCTCACACGCGTACCTAGCTCGGAAAAACGTAAAATTATACCAACAATAAAAGTTTACCTCAGCGAACCAGCATTCAACACAAACTACGATATCTTTGCACTTAGGAGACGGAATTTGACGTGGTTTTGGTGCAGTTAATCTTAATTGGGCTCTGCCTCTCCTTTCCACCTAAAATAATCCACCTGTTTTCTTTAAAAATAAAAAATAATTTTTTCGAAAATTTCACTTATTTTAAACTCGATAACCTCGATTAACTCAAAATTCTGCCGTTTAAATTCGGGGTTTTTGCTATTAATAAATACTTACCTGCCACACCTTCAGGCTGGAGCGCGTTTCGTGATCTATCTCGTTGGTTGGTAGAATTAAATACTCTATAAACACCTACTTTTCTGCTAATTACGTTTTTTCACCATTAATTCAAAATATTGTACTACGCTTACCTCTAAATACTCCGTTGTTCGTTAGCCCGCGCGCAGACGCGTGTTTTGACACCTCACACGCGTACCTAGCTCGGAAAAACGGAAAATTATACCAACAATAAAAGTTTACCTCAGCGAACCAGCATTCAACACAAACTACGATATCTTTGCACTTAGGAGACGGAATTTGAAGCGGTTTCGGTGCAGTTAATCTTAATTGGGCTCTGCCTCTCCTTTCCACCTAAAATAATCCACCTGTTTTCTTTAAAAATAAAAAATAATTTTTTCGAAAATTTCACTTATTTTAAACTCGATAACCTCGATTAACTCAAAATTCTGCCGTTTAAATTCGGGGTTTTTGCTATTAATAAATACTTACCTGCCACACCTTCAGGTTGGAGCGCGTTTCGTGATCTATCTCGTTGGTTGGTAGAATTAAATACTCTATAAACACCTACTTTTCTGCTAATTACGTTTTTTCACCATTAATTCAAAATATTGTACTACGCTTACCTCTAAATACTCCGTTGTTCGTTAGCCCGCGCGCAGACGCGTGTTTTGACACCTCACACGCGTACCTAGCTCGGAAAAACGGAAAATTATACCAACAATAAAAGTTTACCTCAGCGAACCAGCATTCAACACAAACTACGATATCTTTGCACTTAGGAGACGGAATTTGAAGCGGTTTCGGTGCAGTTAATCTTAATTGGGCTCTGCCTCTCCTTTCCACCTAAAATAATCCACCTGTTTTCTTGAAAAATAAAAAATCATTTTTTCGAAAATTTCACTTATTTTAAACTCGATAACCTCGATTAACTCAAAATTCTGCCGTTTAAATTCGGGGTTTTTGCTATTAATAAATACTTACCTGCCACACCTACAGGCTGGAGCGCGTTTCGTGATCTATCTCGTTGGTTGGTAGAATTAAATACTCTATAAACACCTACTTTTCTGCTAATTACGTTTTTTCACCATAAATTCAAAATATTGTACTACGCTTACCTCTAAATACTCCGTTGTTCGTTAGCCCGCGCACAGACGCGTGTTTTGACACCTCACACGCGTACCTAGCTCGGAAAAACGGAAAATTATACCAACAATAAAAGTTTACCTCAGCGAACCAGCATTCAACACAAACTACGATATCTTTGCACTTAGGAGACGGAATTTGAAGCGGTTTCGGTGCAGTTAATCTAAGTTGAGCTCTGTCTCTCCTTTCCACCTAAAATAATCCACCTGTTTTCTTTAAAAATAAAAAATCATTTTTTCGAAAATTTCACTTATTTTAAACTCGATAACCTCGATTAACTCAAAATTCTGCCGTTTAAATTCGGGGTTTTTGCTATTAATAAATACGTACCTGCCACACCTTCAGGCTGGAGCGCGTTTCGTGATCTATCTCGTTGGTTGGTAGAATTAAATACTCTATAAACACCTACTTTTCTGCTAATTACGTTTTTTCACCATAAATTCAAAATATTGTACTACGCTTACCTCTAAATACTCCGTTGTTCGTTAGCCCGCGCGCAGACGCGTGTTTTGACACCTCACACGCGTACCTAGCTCGGAAAAACGGAAAATTATACCAACAATAAAAGTTTACCTCAGCGAACCAGCATTCAACACAAACTACGATATCTTTGCACTTAGGAGACGGAATTTGAAGCGGTTTCGGTGCAGTTAATCTTAATTGGGCTCTGCCTCTCCTTTCCACCTAAAATAATCCACCTGTTTTCTTTAAAAATAAAAAATCATTTTTTCGAAAATTTCACTTATTTTAAACTCGATAACCTCGATTAACTCAAAATTCTGCCGTTTAAATTCGGGGTTTTTGCTATTAATAAATACTTACCTGCCACACCTTCAGGCTGGAGCGCGTTTCGTGATCTATCTCGTTGGTTGGTAGAATTAAATACTCTATAAACACCTACTTTTCTGCTAATTACGTTTTTTCACCATAAATTCAAAATATTGTACTACGCTTACCTCTAAATACTCCGTTGTTCGTTAGCCCGCGCGCAGACGCGTGTTTTGACACCTCACACGCGTACCTAGCTCGGAAAAACGGAAAATTATACCAACAATAAAAGTTTACCTCAGCGAACCAGCATTCAACACAAACTACGATATCTTTGCACTTAGGAGACGGAATTTGAAGCGGTTTCGGTGCAGTTAATCTTAATTGGGCTCTGCCTCTCCTTTCCACCTAAAATAATCCACCTGTTTTCTTTAAAAATAAAAAATCATTTTTTCGAAAATTTCACTTATTTTAAACTCGATAACCTCGATTAACTCAAAATTCTGCCGTTTAAATTCGGGGTTTTTGCTATTAATAAATACTTACCTGCCACACCTACAGGCTGGAGCGCGTTTCGTGATCTATCTCGTTGGTTGGTAGAATTAAATACTCTATAAACACCTACTTTTCTGCTAATTACGTTTTTTCACCATAAATTCAAAATATTGTACTACGCTTACCTCTAAATACTCCGTTGTTCGTTAGCCCGCGCGCAGACGCGTGTTTTGACACCTCACACGCGTACCTAGCTCGGAAAAACGGAAAATTATACCAACATTAAAAGTTTACCTCAGCGAACCAGCATTCAACACAAACTACGATATCTTTGCACTTAGGAGACGGAATTTGAAGCGGTTTCGGTGCAGTTAATCTTAATTGGGCTCTGCCTCTCCTTTCCACCTAAAATAATCCACCTGTTTTCTTGAAAAATAAAAAATCATTTTTTCGAAAATTTCACTTATTTTAAACTCGATAACCTCGATTAACTCAAAATTCTGCCGTTTAAATTCGGGGTTTTTGCTATTAATAAATACTTACCTGCCACACCTTCAGGCTGGAGCGCGTTTCGTGATCTATCTCGTTGGTTGGTAGAATTAAATACTCTATAAACACCTACTTTTCTGCTAATTACGTTTTTTCACCATTAATTCAAAATATTGTACTACGCTTACCTCTAAATACTCCGTTGTTCGTTAGCCCGCGCGCAGACGCGTGTTTTGACACCTCACACGCGTACCTAGCTCGGAAAAACGGAAAATTATACCAACAATAAAAGTTTACCTCAGCGAACCAGCATTCAACACAAACTACGATATCTTTGCACTTAGGAGACGGAATTTGAAGCGGTTTCGGTGCAGTTAATCTTAATTGGGCTCTGCCTCTCCTTTCCACCTAAAATAATCTACCTGTTTTCTTTAAAAATAAAAAATCATTTTTTCGAAAATTTCACTTATTTTAAACTCGATAACCTCGATTAACTCAAAATTCTGCCGTTTAAATTCGGGATTTTTGCTATTAATAAATACTTACCTGCCACACCTTCAGGCTGGAGTGCGTTTCGTGATCTATCTCGTTGGTTGGTAGAATTAAATACTCTATAAACACCTACTTTTCTGCTAATTACGTTTTTTCACCATAAATTCAAAATATTGTACTACGCTTACCTCTAAATACTCCGTTGTTCGTTAGCCCGCGCACAGACGCGTGTTTTGACACCTCACACGCGTACCTAGCTCGGAAAAACGGAAAATTATACCAACAATAAAAGTTTACCTCAGCGAACCAGCATTCAACACAAACTACGATATCTTTGCACTTAGGAGACGGAATTTGAAGCGGTTTCGGTGCAGTTAATCTAAGTTGAGCTCTGTCTCTCCTTTCCACCTAAAATAATCCACCTGTTTTCTTTAAAAATAAAAAATCATTTTTTCGAAAATTTCACTTATTTTAAACTCGATAACCTCGATTAACTCAAAATTCTGCCGTTTAAATTCGGGGTTTTTGCTATTAATAAATACGTACCTGCCACACCTTCAGGCTGGAGCGCGTTTCGTGATCTATCTCGTTGGTTGGTAGAATTAAATACTCTATAAACACCTACTTTTCTGCTAATTACGTTTTTTCACCATAAATTCAAAATATTGTACTACGCTTACCTCTAAATACTCCGTTGTTCGTTAGCCCGCGCGCAGACGCGTGTTTTGACACCTCACACGCGTACCTAGCTCGGAAAAACGGAAAATTATACCAACATTAAAAGTTTACCTCAGCGAACCAGCATTCAACACAAACTACGATATCTTTGCACTTAGGAGACGGAATTTGAAGCGGTTTCGGTGCAGTTAATCTTAATTGGGCTCTGCCTCTCCTTTCCACCTAAAATAATCCACCTGTTTTCTTGAAAAATAAAAAATCATTTTTTCGAAAATTTCACTTATTTTAAACTCGATAACCTCGATTAACTCAAAATTCTGCCGTTTAAATTCGGGGTTTTTGCTATTAATAAATACTTACCTGCCACACCTTCAGGCTGGAGCGCGTTTCGTGATCTATCTCGTTGGTTGGTAGAATTAAATACTCTATAAACACCTACTTTTCTGCTAATTACGTTTTTTCACCATTAATTCAAAATATTGTACTACGCTTACCTCTAAATACTCCGTTGTTCGTTAGCCCGCGCGCAGACGCGTGTTTTGACACCTCACACGCGTACCTAGCTCGGAAAAACGGAAAATTATACCAACAATAAAAGTTTACCTCAGCGAACCAGCATTCAACACAAACTACGATATCTTTGCACTTAGGAGACGGAATTTGAAGCGGTTTCGGTGCAGTTAATCTTAATTGGGCTCTGCCTCTCCTTTCCACCTAAAATAATCTACCTGTTTTCTTTAAAAATAAAAAATCATTTTTTCGAAAATTTCACTTATTTTAAACTCGATAACCTCGATTAACTCAAAATTCTGCCGTTTAAATTCGGGATTTTTGCTATTAATAAATACTTACCTGCCACACCTTCAGGCTGGAGTGCGTTTCGTGATCTATCTCGTTGGTTGGTAGAATTAAATACTCTATAAACACCTACTTTTCTGCTAATTACGTTTTTTCACCATAAATTCAAAATATTGTACTACGCTTACCTCTAAATACTCCGTTGTTCGTTAGCCCGCGCACAGACGCGTGTTTTGACACCTCACACGCGTACCTAGCTCGGAAAAACGGAAAATTATACCAACAATAAAAGTTTACCTCAGCGAACCAGCATTCAACACAAACTACGATATCTTTGCACTTAGGAGACGGAATTTGAAGCGGTTTCGGTGCAGTTAATCTAAGTTGAGCTCTGTCTCTCCTTTCCACCTAAAATAATCCACCTGTTTTCTTTAAAAATAAAAAATCATTTTTTCGAAAATTTCACTTATTTTAAACTCGATAACCTCGATTAACTCAAAATTCTGCCGTTTAAATTCGGGGTTTTTGCTATTAATAAATACGTACCTGCCACACCTTCAGGCTGGAGCGCGTTTCGTGATCTATCTCGTTGGTTGGTAGAATTAAATACTCTATAAACACCTACTTTTCTGCTAATTACGTTTTTTCACCATAAATTCAAAATATTGTACTACGCTTACCTCTAAATACTCCGTTGTTCGTTAGCCCGCGCGCAGACGCGTGTTTTGACACCTCACACGCGTACCTAGCTCGGAAAAACGGAAAATTATACCAACAATAAAAGTTTACCTCAGCGAACCAGCATTCAACACAAACTACGATATCTTTGCACTTAGGAGACGGAATTTGAAGCGGTTTCGGTGCAGTTAATCTTAATTGGGCTCTGCCTCTCCTTTCCACCTAAAATAATCCACCTGTTTTCTTTAAAAATAAAAAATCATTTTTTCGAAAATTTCACTTATTTTAAACTCGATAACCTCGATTAACTCAAAATTCTGCCGTTTAAATTCGGGGTTTTTGCTATTAATAAATACTTACCTGCCACACCTTCAGGCTGGAGCGCGTTTCGTGATCTAACTCGTTGGTTGGTAGAATTAAATACTCTATAAACACCTACTTTTCTGCTAATTACGTTTTTTCACCATAAATTCAAAATATTGTACTACGCTTACCTCTAAATACTCCGTTGTTCGTTAGCCCGCGCGCAGACGCGTGTTTTGACACCTCACACGCGTACCTAGCTCGGAAAAACGGAAAATTATACCAACAATAAAAGTTTACCTCAGCGAACCAGCATTCAACACAAACTACGATATCTTTGCACTTAGGAGACGGAATTTGAAGCGGTTTCGGTGCAGTTAATCTTAATTGGGCTCTGCCTCTCCTTTCCACCTAAAATAATCCACCTGTTTTCTTTAAAAATTAAAAATCATTTTTTCGAAAATTTCACTTATTTTAAACTCGATAACCTCGATTAACTCAAAATTCTGCCGTTTAAATTCGGGGTTTTTGCTATTAATAAATACTTACCTGCCACACCTACAGGCTGGAGCGCGTTTCGTGATCTATCTCGTTGGTTGGTAGAATTAAATACTCTATAAACACCTACTTTTCTGCTAATTACGTTTTTTCACCATAAATTCAAAATATTGTACTACGCTTACCTCTAAATACTCCGTTGTTCGTTAGCCCGCGCGCAGACGCGTGTTTTGACACCTCACACGCGTACCTAGCTCGGAAAAACGGAAAATTATACCAACAATAAAAGTTTACCTCAGCGAACCAGCATTCAACACAAACTACGATATCTTTGCACTTAGGAGACGGAATTTGAAGCGGTTTCGGTGCAGTTAATCTTAATTGGGCTCTGCCTCTCCTTTCCACCTGTTTTCTTTCAAAATAAAAAATCATTTTTTCGAAAATTTCACTTATTTTAAACTCGATAACCTCGATTAACTCAAAATTCTGCCGTTTAAATTCGGGGTTTTTGCTATTAATAAATACTTACCTGCCACACCTTCAGGCTGGAGCGCGTTTCGTGATCTATCTCGTTGGTTGGTAGAATTAAATACTCTATAAACACCTACTTTTCTGCTAATTACGTTTTTTCACCATAAATTCAAAATATTGTACTACGCTTACCTCTAAATACTCCGTTGTTCGTTAGCCCGCGCGCAGACGCGTGTTTTGACACCTCACACGCGTACCTAGCTCGGAAAAACGGAAAATTATACCAACAATAAAAGTTTACCTCAGCGAACCAGCATTCAACACAAACTACGATATCTTTGCACTTAGGAGACGGAATTTGAAGCGGTTTCGGTGCAGTTAATCTTAATTGGGCTCTGCCTCTCCTTTCCACCTAAAATAATCCACCTGTTTTCTTTAAAAATAAAAAATCATTTTTTCGAAAATTTCACTTATTTTAAACTCGATAACCTCGATTAACTCAAAATTCTGCCGTTTAAATTCGGGGTTTTTGCTATTAATAAATACTTACCTGCCACACCTTCAGGCTGGAGCGCGTTTCGTGATCTATCTCGTTGGTTGGTAGAATTAAATACTCTATAAACACCTACTTTTCTGCTAATTACGTTTTTTCACCATAAATTCAAAATATTGTACTACGCTTACCTCTAAATACTCCGTTGTTCGTTAGCCCGCGCGCAGACGCGTGTTTTGACACCTCACACGCGTACCTAGCTCGGAAAAACGGAAAATTATACCAACAATAAAAGTTTACCTCAGCGAACCAGCATTCAACACAAACTACGATATCTTTGCACTTAGGAGACGGAATTTGAAGCGGTTTCGGTGCAGTTAATCTTAATTGGGCTCTGCCTCTCCTTTCCACCTAAAATAATCCACCTGTTTTCTTTAAAAATTAAAAATCATTTTTTCGAAAATTTCACTTATTTTAAACTCGATAACCTCGATTAACTCAAAATTCTGCCGTTTAAATTCGGGGTTTTTGCTATTAATAAATACTTACCTGCCACACCTACAGGCTGGAGCGCGTTTCGTGATCTATCTCGTTGGTTGGTAGAATTAAATACTCTATAAACACCTACTTTTCTGCTAATTACGTTTTTTCACCATAAATTCAAAATATTGTACTACGCTTACCTCTAAATACTCCGTTGTTCGTTAGCCCGCGCGCAGACGCGTGTTTTGACACCTCACACGCGTACCTAGCTCGGAAAAACGGAAAATTATACCAACAATAAAAGTTTACCTCAGCGAACCAGCATTCAACACAAACTACGATATCTTTGCACTTAGGAGACGGAATTTGAAGCGGTTTCGGTGCAGTTAATCTTAATTGGGCTCTGCCTCTCCTTTCCACCTGTTTTCTTTCAAAATAAAAAATCATTTTTTCGAAAATTTCACTTATTTTAAACTCGATAACCTCGATTAACTCAAAATTCTGCCGTTTAAATTCGGGGTTTTTGCTATTAATAAATACTTACCTGCCACACCTTCAGGCTGGAGCGCGTTTCGTGATCTATCTCGTTGGTTGGTAGAATTAAATACTCTATAAACACCTACTTTTCTGCTAATTACGTTTTTTCACCATAAATTCAAAATATTGTACTACGCTTACCTCTAAATACTCCGTTGTTCGTTAGCCCGCGCGCAGACGCGTGTTTTGACACCTCACACGCGTACCTAGCTCGGAAAAACGGAAAATTATACCAACAATAAAAGTTTACCTCAGCGAACCAGCATTCAACACAAACTACGATATCTTTGCACTTAGGAGACGGAATTTGAAGCGGTTTCGGTGCAGTTAATCTTAATTGGGCTCTGCCTCTCCTTTCCACCTAAAATAATCCACCTGTTTTCTTTAAAAATAAAAAATCATTTTTTCGAAAATTTCACTTATTTTAAACTCGATAACCTCGATTAACTCAAAATTCTGCCGTTTAAATTCGGGGTTTTTGCTATTAATAAATACTTACCTGCCACACCTTCAGGCTGGAGCGCGTTTCGTGATCTATCTCGTTGGTTGGTAGAATTAAATACTCTATAAACACCTACTTTTCTGCTAATTACGTTTTTTCACCATAAATTCAAAATATTGTACTACGCTTACCTCTAAATACTCCGTTGTTCGTTAGCCCGCGCGCAGACGCGTGTTTTGACACCTCACACGCGTACCTAGCTCGGAAAAACGGAAAATTATACCAACAATAAAAGTTTACCTCAGCGAACCAGCATTCAACACAAACTACGATATCTTTGCACTTAGGAGACGGAATTTGAAGCGGTTTCGGTGCAGTTAATCTTAATTGGGCTCTGCCTCTCCTTTCCACCTGTTTTCTTTAAAAATAAAAAATCATTTTTTCGAAAATTTCACTTATTTTAAACTCGATAACCTCGATTAACTCAAAATTCTGCCGTTTAAATTCGGGGTTTTTGCTATTAATAAATACTTACCTGCCACACCTTCAGGCTGGAGCGGGTTTCGTGATCTATCTCGTTGGTTGGTAGAATTAAATACTCTATAAACACCTACTTTTCTGCTAATTACGTTTTTTCACCATAAATTCAAAATATTGTACTACGCTTACCTCTAAATACTCCGTTGTTCGTTAGCCCGCGCGCAGACGCGTGTTTTGACACCTCACACGCGTACCTAGCTCGGAAAAACGGAAAATTATACCAACAATAAAAGTTTACCTCAGCGAACCAGCATTCAACACAAACTACGATATCTTTGCACTTAGGAGACGGAATTTGAAGCGGTTTCGGTGCAGTTAATCTTAATTGGGCTCTGCCTCTCCTTTCCACCTGTTTTCTTTCAAAATAAAAAATCATTTTTTCGAAAATTTCACTTATTTTAAACTCGATAACCTCGATTAACTCAAAATTCTGCCGTTTAAATTCGGGGTTTTTGCTATTAATAAATACTTACCTGCCACACCTTCAGGCTGGAGCGCGTTTCGTGATCTATCTCGTTGGTTGGTAGAATTAAATACTCTATAAACACCTACTTTTCTGCTAATTACGTTTTTTCACCATAAATTCAAAATATTGTACTACGCTTACCTCTAAATACTCCGTTGTTCGTTAGCCCGCGCGCAGACGCGTGTTTTGACACCTCACACGCGTACCTAGCTCGGAAAAACGGAAAATTATACCAACAATAAAAGTTTACCTCAGCGAACCAGCATTCAACACAAACTACGATATCTTTGCACTTAGGAGACGGAATTTGAAGCGGTTTCGGTGCAGTTAATCTTAATTTGGCTCTGCCTCTCCTTTCCACCTAAAATAATCCACCTGTTTTCTTTCAAAATAAAAAATCATTTTTTCGAAAATTTCACTTATTTTAAACTCGATAACCTCGATTAACTCAAAATTCTGCCGTTTAAATTCGGGGTTTTTGCTATTAATAAATACTTACTTGCCACACCTTCAGGCTGGAGCGCGTTTCGTGATCTATCTCGTTGGTTGGTAGAATTAAATACTCTATAAACACCTACTTTTCTGCTAATTACGTTTTTTCACCATAAATTCAAAATATTGTACTACGCTTACCTCTAAATACTCCGTTGTTCGTTAGCCCGCGCGCAGACGCGTGTTTTGACACCTCACACGCGTACCTAGCTCGGAAAAACGGAAAATTATACCAACAATAAAAGTTTACCTCAGCGAACCAGCATTCAACACAAACTACGATATCTTTGCACTTAGGAGACGGAATTTGAAGCGGTTTCGGTGCAGTTAATCTTAATTGGGCTCTGCCTCTCCTTTCCACCTGTTTTCTTTCAAAATAAAAAATCATTTTTTCGAAAATTTCACTTATTTTAAACTCGATAACCTCGATTAACTCAAAATTCTGCCGTTTAAATTCGGGGTTTTTGCTATTAATAAATACTTACCTGCCACACCTTCAGGCTGGAGCGCGTTTCGTGATCTATCTCGTTGGTTGGTAGAATTAAATACTCTATAAACACCTACTTTTCTGCTAATTACGTTTTTTCACCATAAATTCAAAATATTGTACTACGCTTACCTCTAAATACTCCGTTGTTCGTTAGCCCGCGCGCAGACGCGTGTTTTGACACCTCACACGCGTACCTAGCTCGGAAAAACGGAAAATTATACCAACAATAAAAGTTTACCTCAGCGAACCAGCATTCAACACAAACTACGATATCTTTGCACTTAGGAGACGGAATTTGAAGCGGTTTCGGTGCAGTTAATCTTAATTGGGCTCTGCCTCTCCTTTCCACCTAAAATAATCCACCTGTTTTCTTTAAAAATAAAAAATCATTTTTTCGAAAATTTCATTTATTTTAAACTCGATAACCTCGATTAACTCAAAATTCTGCCGTTTAAATTCGGGGTTTTTGCTATTAATAAATACTTACCTGCCACACCTTCAGGCTGGAGCGCGTTTCGTGATCTATCTCGTTGGTTGGTAGAATTAAATACTCTATAAACACCTACTTTTCTGCTAATTACGTTTTTTCACCATAAATTCAAAATATTGTACTACGCTTACCTCTAAATACTCCGTTGTTCGTTAGCCCGCGCGCAGACGCGTGTTTTGACACCTCACACGCGTACCTAGCTCGGAAAAACGGAAAATTATACCAACAATAAAAGTTTACCTCAGCGAACCAGCATTCAACACAAACTACGATATCTTTGCACTTAGGAGACGGAATTTGAAGCGGTTTCGGTGCAGTTAATCTTAATTGGGCTCTGCCTCTCCTTTCCACCTAAAATAATCCACCTGTTTTCTTTAAAAATTAAAAATCATTTTTTCGAAAATTTCACTTATTTTAAACTCGATAACCTCGATTAACTCAAAATTCTGCCGTTTAAATTCGGGGTTTTTGCTATTAATAAATACTTACCTGCCACACCTACAGGCTGGAGCGCGTTTCGTGATCTATCTCGTTGGTTGGTAGAATTAAATACTCTATAAACACCTACTTTTCTGCTAATTACGTTTTTTCACCATAAATTCAAAATATTGTACTACGCTTACCTCTAAATACTCCGTTGTTCGTTAGCCCGCGCGCAGACGCGTGTTTTGACACCTCACACGCGTACCTAGCTCGGAAAAATGGAAAATTATACCAACAATAAAAGTTTACCTCAGCGAACCAGCATTCAACACAAACTACGATATCTTTGCACTTAGGAGACGGAATTTGAAGCGGTTTCGGTGCAGTTAATCTTAATTGGGCGCTGCCTCTCCTTTCCACCTGTTTTCTTTCAAAATAAAAAATCATTTTTTCGAAAATTTCACTTATTTTAAACTCGATAACCTCGATTAACTCAAAATTCTGCCGTTTAAATTCGGGGTTTTTGCTATTAATAAATACTTACCTGCCACACCTTCAGGCTGGAGCGCGTTTCGTGATCTATCTCGTTGGTTGGTAGAATTAAATACTCTATAAACACCTACTTTTCTGCTAATTACGTTTTTTCACCATAAATTCAAAATATTGTACTACGCTTACCTCTAAATACTCCGTTGTTCGTTAGCCCGCGCGCAGACGCGTGTTTTGACACCTCACACGCGTACCTAGCTCGGAAAAACGGAAAATTATACCAACAATAAAAGTTTACCTCAGCGAACCAGCATTCAACACAAACTACGATATCTTTGCACTTAGGAGACGGAATTTGAAGCGGTTTCGGTGCAGTTAATCTTAATTTGGCTCTGCCTCTCCTTTCCACCTAAAATAATCCACCTGTTTTCTTTAAAAATAAAAAATCATTTTTTCGAAAATTTCACTTATTTTAAACTCGATAACCTCGATTAACTCAAAATTCTGCCGTTTAAATTCGGGGTTTTTGCTATTAATAAATACTTACTTGCCACACCTTCAGGCTGGAGCGCGTTTCGTGATCTATCTCGTTGGTTGGTAGAATTAAATACTCTATAAACACCTACTTTTCTGCTAATTACGTTTTTTCACCATAAATTCAAAATATTGTACTACGCTTACCTCTAAATACTCCGTTGTTCGTTAGCCCGCGCGCAGACGCGTGTTTTGACACCTCACACGCGTACCTAGCTCGGAAAAACGGAAAATTATACCAACAATAAAAGTTTACCTCAGCGAACCAGCATTCAACACAAACTACGATATCTTTGCACTTAGGAGACGGAATTTGAAGCGGTTTCGGTGCAGTTAATCTTAATTGGGCTCTGCCTCTCCTTTCCACCTAAAATAATCCACCTGTTTTCTTTAAAAATAAAAAATCATTTTTTCGAAAATTTCACTTATTTTAAACTCGATAACCTCGATTAACTCAAAATTCTGCCGTTTAAATTCGGGGTTTTTGCTATTAATAAATACTTACCTGCCACACCTTCAGGCTGGAGCGCGTTTCGTGATCTATCTCGTTGGTTGGTAGAATTAAATACTCTATAAACACCTACTTTTCTGCTAATTACGTTTTTTCACCATAAATTCAAAATATTGTACTACGCTTACCTCTAAATACTCCGTTGTTCGTTAGCCCGCGCGCAGACGCGTGTTTTGACACCTCACACGCGTACCTAGCTCGGAAAAACGGAAAATTATACCAACAATAAAAGTTTACCTCAGCGAACCAGCATTCAACACAAACTACGATATCTTTGCACTTAGGAGACGGAATTTGAAGCGGTTTCGGTGCAGTTAATCTTAATTGGGCTCTGCCTCTCCTTTCCACCTGTTTTCTTTCAAAATAAAAAATCATTTTTTCGAAAATTTCACTTATTTTAAACTCGATAACCTCGATTAACTCAAAATTCTGCCGTTTAAATTCGGGGTTTTTGCTATTAATAAATACTTACCTGCCACACCTTCAGGCTGGAGCGCGTTTCGTGATCTATCTCGTTGGTTGGTAGAATTAAATACTCTATAAACACCTACTTTTCTGCTAATTACGTTTTTTCACCATAAATTCAAAATATTGTACTACGCTTACCTCTAAATACTCCGTTGTTCGTTAGCCCGCGCGCAGACGCGTGTTTTGACACCTCACACGCGTACCTAGCTCGGAAAAACGGAAAATTATACCAACAATAAAAGTTTACCTCAGCGAACCAGCATTCAACACAAACTACGATATCTTTGCACTTAGGAGACGGAATTTGAAGCGGTTTCGGTGCAGTTAATCTTAATTGGGCTCTGCCTCTCCTTTCCACCTAAAATAATCCACCTGTTTTCTTTAAAAATAAAAAATCATTTTTTCGAAAATTTCACTTATTTTAAACTCGATAACCTCGATTAACTCAAAATTCTGCCGTTTAAATTCGGGGTTTTTGCTATTAATAAATACTTACCTGCCACACCTTCAGGCTGGAGCGCGTTTCGTGATCTATCTCGTTGGTTGGTAGAATTAAATACTCTATAAACACCTACTTTTCTGCTAATTACGTTTTTTCACCATAAATTCAAAATATTGTACTACGCTTACCTCTAAATACTCCGTTGTTCGTTAGCCCGCGCGCAGACGCGTGTTTTGACACCTCACACGCGTACCTAGCTCGGAAAAACGGAAAATTATACCAACAATAAAAGTTTACCTCAGCGAACCAGCATTCAACACAAACTACGATATCTTTGCACTTAGGAGACGGAATTTGAAGCGGTTTCGGTGCAGTTAATCTTAATTGGGCTCTGCCTCTCCTTTCCACCTAAAATAATCCAACTGTTTTCTTTCAAAATAAAAAATAATTTTTTCGAAAATTTCACTTATTTTAAACTCGATAACCTCGATTAACTCAAAATTCTGCCGTTTAAATTCGGGGTTTTTGCTATTAATAAATACTTACCTGCCACACCTTCAGGCTGGAGCGCGTTTCGTGATCTATCTCGTTGGTTGGTAGAATTAAATACTCTATAAACACCTACTTTTCTGCTAATTACGTTTTTTCACCATAAATTCAAAATATTGTACTACGCTTACCTCTAAATACTCCGTTGTTCGTTAGCCCGCGCGCAGACGCGTGTTTTGACACCTCACACGCGTACCTAGCTCGGAAAAACGGAAAATTATACCAACAATAAAAGTTTACCTCAGCGAACCAGCATTCAACACAAACTACGATATCTTTGCACTTAGGAGACGGAATTTGAAGCGGTTTCGGTGCAGTTAATCTTAATTGGGCTCTGCCTCTCCTTTCCACCTGTTTTCTTTCAAAATAAAAAATCATTTTTTCGAAAATTTCACTTATTTTAAACTCGATAACCTCGATTAACTCAAAATTCTGCCGTTTAAATTCGGGGTTTTTGCTATTAATAAATACTTACCTGCCACACCTTCAGGCTGGAGCGCGTTTCGTGATCTATCTCGTTGGTTGGTAGAATTAAATACTCTATAAACACCTACTTTTCTGCTAATTACGTTTTTTCACCATAAATTCAAAATATTTATTTTATTTATTTATTTATTTATTTATTTTATTTATTTATTTATCACAAACACAACTATCATTACAGGCAATAATCCTAATGCGGTAGCGTGGTCTTTAGTAAAATCAATCATCAATTACAATTAACAAAGTTACTAATTATGTATTAGCATAACACAATACAAACAATGTTACCTTTGTGAATTCATTCAGAGAGCAATTAAATAAATCTATCCTATCAGCAATGTCATTCAGTGTATGCAGGGCACGCGTCAGCGGCGCTGTACTGAGCAGGTTAGTTCGTACTACGTACGTAATATTGTACTACGCTTACCTCTAAATACTCCGTTGTTCGTTAGCCCGCGCGCAGACGCGTGTTTTGACACCTCACACGCGTACCTAGCTCGGAAAAACGGAAAATTATACCAACAATAAAAGTTTACCTCAGCGAACCAGCATTCAACACAAACTACGATATCTTTGCACTTAGGAGACGGAATTTGAAGCGGTTTCGGTGCAGTTAATCTTAATTGGGCTCTGCCTCTCCTTTCCACCTAAAATAATCCACCTGTTTTCTTTAAAAATAAAAAATCATTTTTTCGAAAATTTCACTTATTTTAAACTCGATAACCTCAATTAACTCAAAATTCTGCCGTTTAAATTCGGGGTTTTTGCTATTAATAAATACTTACCTGCCACACCTTCAGGCTGGAGCGCGTTTCGTGATCTATCTCGTTGGTTGGTAGAATTAAATACTCTATAAACACCTACTTTTCTGCTAATTACGTTTTTTCACCATAAATTCAAAATATTGTACTACGCTTACCTCTAAATACTCCGTTGTTCGTTAGCCCGCGCGCAGACGCGTGTTTTGACACCTCACACGCGTACCTAGCTCGGAAAAACGGAAAATTATACCAACAATAAAAGTTTACCTCAGCGAACCAGCATTCAACACAAACTACAATATCTTTGCACTTAGGAGACGGAATTTGATGCGGTTTCGGTGCAGTTAATCTTAATTGGGCTCTGTTTCTCCTTTCCACCTAAAATAATCCACCTGTTTTCTTTAAAAATAAAAAAACATTTTTTCGAAAATTTCACTTATTTTAAACTCGATAACCTCGATTAACTCAAAATTCTGCCGTTTAAATTCGGGGTTTTTGCTATTAATAAATACTTACCTGCCACACCTTCAGGCTGGAGCGCGTTTCGTGATCTATCTCGTTGGTTGGTAGAATTAAATACTCTATAAACACCTACTTTTCTGCTAATTACGTTTTTTCACCATAAATTCAAAATATTGTACTACGCTTACCTCTAAATACTCCGTTGTTCGTTAGCCCGCGCGCAGACGCGTGTTTTGACACCTCACACGCGTACCTAGCTCGGAAAAACGGAAAATTATACCAACAATAAAAGTTTACCTCAGCGAACCAGCATTCAACACAAACTACGATATCTTTGCACTTAGGAGACGGAATTTGAAGCGGTTTTGGTGCAGTTAATCTTAATTGGGCTCTGCCTCTCCTTTCCACCTGTTTTCTTTCAAAATAAAAAATCATTTTTTCGAAAATTTCACTTATTTTAAACTCGATAACCTCGATTAACTCAAAATTCTGCCGTTTAAATTCGGGGTTTTTGCTATTAATAAATACTTACCTGCCACACCTTCAGGCTGGAGCGCGTTTCGTGATCTATCTCGTTGGTTGGTAGAATTAAATACTCTATAAACACCTACTTTTCTGCTAATTACGTTTTTTCACCATAAATTCAAAATATTGTACTACGCTTACCTCTAAATACTCCGTTGTTCGTTAGCCCGCGCGCAGACGCGTGTTTTGACACCTCACACGCGTACCTAGCTCGGAAAAACGGAAAATTATACCAACAATAAAAGTTTACCTCAGCGAACCAGCATTCAACACAAACTACGATATCTTTGCACTTAGGAGACGGAATTTGAAGCGGTTTCGGTGCAGTTAATCTTAATTGGGCTCTGCCTCTCCTTTCCACCTGTTTTCTTTCAAAATAAAAAATCATTTTTTCGAAAATTTCACTTATTTTAAACTCGATAACCTCGATTAACTCAAAATTCTGCCGTTTAAATTCGGGGTTTTTGCTATTAATAAATACTTACCTGCCACACCTTCAGGCTGGAGCGCGTTTCGTGATCTATCTCGTTGGTTGGTAGAATTAAATACTCTATAAACACCTACTTTTCTGCTAATTACGTTTTTTCACCATAAATTCAAAATATTGTACTACGCTTACCTCTAAATACTCCGTTGTTCGTTAGCCCGCGCGCAGACGCGTGTTTTGACACCTCACACGCGTACCTAGCTCGGAAAAACGGAAAATTATACCAACAATAAAAGTTTACCTCAGCGAACCAGCATTCAACACAAACTACGATATCTTTGCACTTAGGAGACGGAATTTGAAGCGGTTTCGGTGCAGTTAATCTTAATTGGGCTCTGCCTCTCCTTTCCACCTAAAATAATCCACCTGTTTTCTTTAAAAATAAAAAATCATTTTTTCGAAAATTTCACTTATTTTAAACTCGATAACCTCGATTAACTCAAAATTCTGCCGTTTAAATTCGGGGTTTTTGCTATTAATAAATACTTACCTGCCACACCTTCAGGCTGGAGCGCGTTTCGTGATCTATCTCGTTGGTTGGTAGAATTAAATACTCTATAAACACCTACTTTTCTGCTAATTACGTTTTTTCACCATAAATTCAAAATATTGTACTACGCTTACCTCTAAATACTCCGTTGTTCGTTAGCCCGCGCGCAGACGCGTGTTTTGACACCTCACACGCGTACCTAGCTCGGAAAAACGGAAAATTATACCAACAATAAAAGTTTACCTCAGCGAACCAGCATTCAACACAAACTACGATATCTTTGCACTTAGGAGACGGAATTTGAAGCGGTTTCGGTGCAGTTAATCTTAATTGGGCTCTGCCTCTCCTTTCCACCTAAAATAATCCACCTGTTTTCTTTCAAAATAAAAAATCATTTTTTCGAAAATTTCACTTATTTTAAACTCGATAACCTCGATTAACTCAAAATTCTGCCGTTTAAATTCGGGGTTTTTGCTATTAATAAATACTTACCTGCCACACCTTCAGGCTGGAGCGCGTTTCGTGATCTATCTCGTTGGTTGGTAGAATTAAATACTCTATAAACACCTACTTTTCTGCTAATTACGTTTTTTCACCATAAATTCAAAATATTGTACTACGCTTACCTCGAAATACTCCGTTGTTCGTTAGCCCGCGCGCAGACGCGTGTTTTGACACCTCACACGCGTACCTAGCTCGGAAAAACGGAAAATTATACCAACAATAAAAGTTTACCTCAGCGAACCAGCATTCAACACAAACTACGATATCTTTGCACTTAGGAGACGGAATTTGAAGCGGTTTCGGTGCAGTTAATCTTAATTGGGCTCTGCCTCTCCTTTCCACCTAAAATAATCCACCTGTTTTCTTTCAAAATAAAAAATCATTTTTTCGAAAATTTCACTTATTTTAAACTCGATAACCTCGATTAACTCATAATTCTGCCGTTTAAATTCGGGGTTTTTGCTATTAATAAATACTTACCTGCCACACCTTCAGGCTGGAGCGCGTTTCGTGATCTATCTCGTTGGTTGGTAGAATTAAATACTCTATAAACACCTACTTTTCTGCTAATTACGTTTTTTCACCATAAATTCAAAATATTGTACTACGCTTACCTCTAAATACTCCGTTGTTCGTTAGCCCGCGCGCAGACGCGTGTTTTGACACCTCACACGCGTACCTAGCTCGGAAAAACGGAAAATTATACCAACAATAAAAGTTTACCTCAGCGAACCAGCATTCAACACAAACTACGATATCTTTGCACTTAGGAGACGGAATTTGAAGCGGTTTCGGTGCAGTTAATCTTAATTGGGCTCTGCCTCTCCTTTCCACCTGTTTTCTTTAAAAATAAAAAATCATTTTTTCGAAAATTTCACTTATTTTAAACTCGATAACCTCGATTAACTCAAAATTCTGCCGTTTAAATTCGGGGTTTTTGCTATTAATAAATACTTACCTGCCACACCTTCAGGCTGGAGCGGGTTTCGTGATCTATCTCGTTGGTTGGTAGAATTAAATACTCTATAAACACCTACTTTTCTGCTAATTACGTTTTTTCACCATAAATTCAAAATATTGTACTACGCTTACCTCTAAATACTCCGTTGTTCGTTAGCCCGCGCGCAGACGCGTGTTTTGACACCTCACACGCGTACCTAGCTCGGAAAAATGGAAAATTATACCAACAATAAAAGTTTACCTCAGCGAACCAGCATTCAACACAAACTACGATATCTTTGCACTTAGGAGACGGAATTTGAAGCGGTTTCGGTGCAGTTAATCTTAATTGGGCTCTGCCTCTCCTTTCCACCTAAAATAATGCACCTGTTTTCTTTAAAAATAAAAAATCATTTTTTCGAAAATTTCACTTATTTTAAACTCGATAACCTCGATTAACTCAAAATTCTGCCGTTTAAATTCGGGGTTTTTGCTATTAATAAATACTTACCTGCCACACCTTCAGGCTGGAGCGCGTTTCGTGATCTATCTCGTTGGTTGGTAGAATTAAATACTCTATAAACACCTACTTTTCTGCTAATTACGTTTTTTCACCATAAATTCAAAATATTGTACTACGCTTACCTCTAAATACTCCGTTGTTCGTTAGCCCGCGCGCAGACGCGTGTTTTGACACCTCACACGCGTACCTAGCTCGGAAAAACGGAAAATTATACCAACAATAAAAGTTTACCTCAGCGAACCAGCATTCAACACAAACTACGATATCTATGCACTTAGGAGACGGAATTTGAAGCGGTTTCGGTGCAGTTAATCTTAATTGGGCTCTGCCTCTCCTTTCCACCTGTTTTCTTTCAAAATAAAAAATCATTTTTTCGAAAATTTCACTTATTTTAAACTCGATAACCTCGATTAACTCAAAATTCTGCCGTTTAAATTCGGGGTTTTTGCTATTAATAAATACTTACCTGCCACACCTTCAGGCTGGAGCGCGTTTCGTGATCTATCTCGTTGGTTGGTAGAATTAAATACTCTATAAACACCTACTTTTCTGCTAATTACGTTTTTTCACCATAAATTCAAAATATTGTACTACGCTTACCTCTAAATACTCCGTTGTTCGTTAGCCCGCGCGCAGACGCGTGTTTTGACACCTCACACGCGTACCTAGCTCGGAAAAACGGAAAATTATACCAACAATAAAAGTTTACCTCAGCGAACCAGCATTCAACACAAACTACGATATCTTTGCACTTAGGAGACGGAATTTGAAGCGGTTTCGGTGCAGTTAATCTTAATTGGGCTCTGCCTCTCCTTTCCACCTGTTTTCTTTCAAAATAAAAAATCATTTTTTCGAAAATTTCACTTATTTTAAACTCGATAACCTCGATTAACTCAAAATTCTGCCGTTTAAATTCGGGGTTTTTGCTATTAATAAATACTTACCTGCCACACCTTCAGGCTGGAGCGCGTTTCGTGATCTATCTCGTTGGTTGGTAGAATTAAATACTCTATAAACACCTACTTTTCTGCTAATTACGTTTTTTCACCATAAATTCAAAATATTGTACTACGCTTACCTCTAAATACTCCGTTGTTCGTTAGCCCGCGCGCAGACGCGTGTTTTGACACCTCACACGCGTACCTAGCTCGGAAAAACGGAAAATTATACCAACAATAAAAGTTTACCTCAGCGAACCAGCATTCAACACAAACTACGATATCTTTGCACTTAGGAGACGGAATTTGAAGCGGTTTCGGTGCAGTTAATCTTAATTGGGCTCTGCCTCTCCTTTCCACCTAAAATAATCCACCTGTTTTCTTTCAAAATATAAAATCATTTTTTCGAAAATTTCACTTATTTTAAACTCGATAACCTCGATTAACTCAAAATTCTGCCGTTTAAATTCGGGGTTTTTGCTATTAATAAATACTCACCTGCCACACCTACAGGCTGGAGCGCGTTTCGTGATCTATCTCGTTGGTTGGTAGAATTAAATACTCTATAAACACCTACTTTTCTGCTAATTACGTTTTTTCACCATAAATTCAAAATATTGTACTACGCTTACCTCTAAATACTCCGTTGTTCGTTAGCCCGCGCGCAGACGCGTGTTTTGACACCTCACACGCGTACCTAGCTCGGAAAAACGGAAAATTATACCAACAATAAAAGTTTACCTCAGCGAACCAGCATTCAACACAAACTACGATATCTTTGCACTTAGGAGACGGAATTTGAAGCGGTTTCGGTGCAGTTAATCTTAATTGGGCTCTGCCTCTCCTTTCCACCTAAAATAATCCACCTGTTTTCTTTAAAAATAAAAAATAATTTTTTCGAAAATTTCACTTATTTTAAACTCGATAACCTCGATTAACTCAAAATTCTGCCGTTTAAATTCGGGGTTTTTGCTATTAATAAATACTTACCTGCCACACCTTCAGGCTGGAGCGCGTTTCGTGATCTATCTCGTTGGTTGGTAGAATTAAATACTCTATAAACACCTACTTTTCTGCTAATTACGTTTTTTCACCATAAATTCAAAATATTGTACTACGCTTACCTCTAAATACTCCGTTGTTCGTTAGCCCGCGCGCAGACGCGTGTTTTGACACCTCACACGCGTACCTAGCTCGGAAAAACGGAAAATTATACCAACAATAAAAGTTTACCTCAGCGAACCAGCATTCAACACAAACTACGATATCTTTGCACTTAGGAGACGGAATTTGAAGCGGTTTCGGTGCAGTTAATCTTAATTGGGCTCTGCCTCTCCTTTCCACCTAAAATAATCCACCTGTTTTCTTTAAAAATAAAAAATCATTTTTTCGAAAATTTCACTTATTTTAAACTCGATAACCTCGATTAACTCAAAATTCTGCCGTTTAAATTCGGGGTTTTTGCTATTAATAAATACTTACCTGCCACACCTTCAGGCTGGAGCGCGTTTCGTGATCTATCTCGTTGGTTGGTAGAATTAAATACTCTATAAACACCTACTTTTCTGCTAATTACGTTTTTTCACCATAAATTCAAAATATTGTACTACGCTTACCTCTAAATACTCCGTTGTTCGTTAGCCCGCGCGCAGATGCGTGTTTTGACACCTCACACGCGTACCTAGCTCGGAAAAACGGAAAATTATACCAACAATAAAAGTTTACCTCAGCGAACCAGCATTCAACACAAACTACGATATCTTTGCACTTAGGAGACGGAATTTGAAGCGGTTTCGGTGCAGTTAATCTTAATTGGGCTCTGCCTCTCCTTTTCACCTAAAATAATCCACCTGTTTTCTTTAAAAATAAAAAATCATTTTTTCGAAAATTTCACTTATTTTAAACTCGATAACCTCGATTAACTCAAAATTCTGCCGTTTAAATTCGGGGTTTTTGCTATTAATAAATACTTACCTGCCACACCTTCAGGCTGGAGCGCGTTTCGTGATCTATCTCGTTGGTTGGTAGAATTAAATACTCTATAAACACCTACTTTTCTGCTAATTACGTTTTTTCACCATAAATTCAAAATATTGTACTACGCTTACCTCTAAATACTCCGTTGTTCGTTAGCCCGCGCGCAGACGCGTGTTTTGACACCTCACACGCGTACCTAGCTCGGAAAAACGGAAAATTATACCAACAATAAAAGTTTACCTCAGCGAACCAGCATTCAACACAAACTACGATATCTTTGCACTTAGGAGACGGAATTTGAAGCGGTTTCGGTGCAGTTAATCTTAATTGGGCTCTGCCTCTCCTTTCCACCTAAAATAATCCACCTGTTTTCTTTAAAAATAAAAAAACATTTTTTCGAAAATTTCACTTATTTTAAACTCGATAACCTCGATTAACTCAAAATTCTGCCGTTTAAATTCGGGGTTTTTGCTATTAATAAATACTTACCTGCCACACCTTCAGGCTGGAGCGCGTTTCGTGATCTATCTCGTTGGTTGGTAGAATTAAATACTCTATAAACACCTACTTTTCTGCTAATTACGTTTTTTCACCATAAATTCAAAATATTGTACTACGCTTACCTCTAAATACTCCGTTGTTCGTTAGCCCGCGCGCAGACGCGTGTTTTGACACCTCACACGCGTACCTAGCTCGGAAAAACGGAAAATTATACCAACAATAAAAGTTTACCTCAGCGAACCAGCATTCAACACAAACTACGATATCTATGCACTTAGGAGACGGAATTTGAAGCGGTTTCGGTGCAGTTAATCTTAATTGGGCTCTGCCTCTCCTTTCCACCTAAAATAATCCACCTGTTTTCTTTAAAAATAAAAAATATTTTTTTCGAAAATTTCACTTATTTTAAACTCGATAACCTCGATTAACTCAAAATTCTGCCGTTTAAATTCGGGGTTTTTGCTATTAATAAATACTTACCTGCCACACCTTCAGGCTGGAGCGCGTTTCGTGATCTATCTCGTTGGTTGGTAGAATTAAATACTCTATAAACACCTACTTTTCTGCTAATTACGTTTTTTCACCATAAATTCAAAATATTGTACTACGCTTACCTCTAAATACTCCGTTGTTCGTTAGCCCGCGCGCAGACGCGTGTTTTGACACCTCACACGCGTACCTAGCTCGGAAAAACGGAAAATTATACCAACAATAAAAGTTTACCTCAGCGAACCAGCATTCAACACAAACTACGATATCTTTGCACTTAGGAGACGGAATTTGAAGCGGTTTCGGTGCAGTTAATCTTAATTGGGCTCTGCCTCTCCTTTCCACCTAAAATAATCCACCTGTTTTCTTTCAAAATAAAAAATCATTTTTTCGAAAATTTCACTTATTTTAAACTCGATAACCTCGATTAACTCAAAATTCTGCCGTTTAAATTCGGGGTTTTTGCTATTAATAAATACTTACCTGCCACACCTTCAGGCTGGAGCGCGTTTCGTGATCTATCTCGTTGGTTGGTAGAATTAAATACTCTATAAACACCTACTTTTCTGCTAATTACGTTTTTTCACCATAAATTCAAAATATTGTACTACGCTTACCTCTAAATACTCCGTTGTTCGTTAGCCCGCGCGCAGACGCGTGTTTTGACACCTCACACGCGTACCTAGCTCGGAAAAACGGAAAATTATACCAACAATAAAAGTTTACCTCAGCGAACCAGCATTCAACACAAACTACGATATCTTTGCACTTAGGAGACGGAATTTGAAGCGGTTTCGGTGCAGTTAATCTTAATTGGGCTCTGCCTCTCCTTTACACCTAAAATAATCCACCTGTTTTCTTTCAAAATAAAAAATCATTTTTTCGAAAATTTCACTTATTTTAAACTCGATAACCTCGATTAACTCAAAATTCTGCCGTTTAAATTCGGGGTTTTTGCTATTAATAAATACTTACCTGCCACACCTTCAGGCTGGAGCGCGTTTCGTGATCTATCTCGTTGGTTGGTAGAATTAAATACTCTATAAACACCTACTTTTCTGCTAATTACGTTTTTTCACCATAAATTCAAAATATGTACTACGCTTACCTCTAAATACTCCGTTGTTCGTTAGCCCGCGCGCAGACGCGTGTTTTGACACCTCACACGCGTACCTAGCTCGGAAAAACGGAAAATTATACCAACAATAAAAGTTTACCTCAGCGAACCAGCATTCAACACAAACTACGATATCTTTGCACTTAGGAGACGGAATTTGAAGCGGTTTCGGTGCAGTTAATCTTAATTGGGCTCTGCCTCTCCTTTCCACCTAAAATAATCCACCTGTTTTCTTTCAAAATAAAAAATCATTTTTTCGAAAATTTCACTTATTTTAAACTCGATAACCTCGATTAACTCAAAATTCTGCCGTTTAAATTCGGGGTTTTTGCTATTAATAAATACTTACCTGCCACACCTTCAGGCTGGAGCGCGTTTCGTGATCTATCTCGTTGGTTGGTAGAATTAAATACTCTATAAACACCTACTTTTCTGCTAATTACGTTTTTTCACCATAAATTCAAAATATTGTACTACGCTTACCTCTAAATACTCCGTTGTTCGTTAGCCCGCGCGCAGACGCGTGTTTTGACACCTCACACGCGTACCTAGCTCGGAAAAACGGAAAATTATACCAACAATAAAAGTTTACCTCAGCGAACCAGCATTCAACACAAACTACGATATCTTTGCACTTAGGAGACGGAATTTGAAGCGGTTTCGGTGCAGTTAATCTTAATTGGGCTCTGCCTCTCCTTTCCACCTAAAATAATCCACCTGTTTTCTTTAAAAATAAAAAATCATTTTTTCGAAAATTTCACTTATTTTAAACTCGATAACCTCGATTAACTCAAAATTCTGCCGTTTAAATTCGGGGTTTTTGCTATTAATAAATACTTACCTGCCACAACTTCAGGCTGGAGCGCGTTTCGTGATCTATCTCGTTGGTTGGTAGAATTAAATACTCTATAAATACCTACTTTTCTGCTAATTACGTTTTTTCACCATAAATTCAAAATATTGTACTACGCTTACCTCTAAATACTCCGTTGTTCGTTAGCCCGCGCGCAGACGCGTGTTTTGACACCTCACACGCGTACCTAGCTCGGAAAAACGGAAAATTATACCAACAATAAAAGTTTACCTCAGCGAACCAGCATTCAACACAAACTACGATATCTTTGCACTTAGGAGACGGAATTTGAAGCGGTTTCGGTGCAGTTAATCTTAATTGGGCTCTGCCTCTCCTTTCCACCTAAAATAATCCAACTGTTTTCTTTCAAAATAAAAAATATTTTTTTCGAAAATTTCACTTATTTTAAACTCGATAACCTCGATTAACTCAAAATTCTGCCGTTTAAATTCGGGGTTTTTGCTATTAATAAATACTTACCTGCCACACCTTCAGGCTGGAGCGCGTTTCGTGATCTATCTCGTTGGTTGGTAGAATTAAATACTCTATAAACACCTACTTTTCTGCTAATTACGTTTTTTCACCATAAATTCAAAATATTGTACTACGCTTACCTCTAAATACTCCGTTGTTCGTTAGCCCGCGCGCAGACGCGTGTTTTGACACCTCACACGCGTACCTAGCTCGGAAAAACGGAAAATTATACCAACAATAAAAGTTTACCTCAGCGAACCAGCATTCAACACAAACTACGATATCTTTGCACTTAGGAGACGGAATTTGAAGCGGTTTCGGTGCAGTTAATCTTAATTGGGCTCTGCCTCTCCTTTCCACCTAAAATAATCCACCTGTTTTCTTTAAAAATAAAAAATCATTTTTTCGAAAATTTCACTTATTTTAAACTCGATAACCTCGATTAACTCAAAATTCTGCCGTTTAAATTCGGGGTTTTTGCTATTAATAAATACTTACCTGCCACACCTTCAGGCTGGAGCGCGTTTCGTGATCTATCTCGTTGGTTGGTAGAATTAAATACTCTATAAACACCTACTTTTCTGCTAATTACGTTTTTTCACCATAAATTCAAAATATTGTACTACGCTTACCTCTAAATACTCCGTTGTTCGTTAGCCCGCGCGCAGACGCGTGTTTTGACACCTCACACGCGTACCTAGCTCGGAAAAACGGAAAATTATACCAACAATAAAAGTTTACCTCAGCGAACCAGCATTCAACACAAACTACGATATCTTTGCACTTAGGAGACGGAATTTGAAGCGGTTTCGGTGCAGTTAATCTTAATTGGGCTCTGCCTCTCCTTTCCACCTGTTTTCTTTAAAAATAAAAAATCATTTTTTCGAAAATTTCACTTATTTTAAACTCGATAACCTCGATTAACTCAAAATTCTGCCGTTTAAATTCGGGGTTTTTGCTATTAATAAATACTTACCTGCCACACCTTCAGGCTGGAGCGGGTTTCGTGATCTATCTCGTTGGTTGGTAGAATTAAATACTCTATAAACACCTACTTTTCTGCTAATTACGTTTTTTCACCATAAATTCAAAATATTGTACTACGCTTACCTCTAAATACTCCGTTGTTCGTTAGCCCGCGCGCAGACGCGTGTTTTGACACCTCACACGCGTACCTAGCTCGGAAAAACGGAAAATTATACCAACAATAAAAGTTTACCTCAGCGAACCAGCATTCAACACAAACTACGATATCTTTGCACTTAGGAGACGGAATTTGAAGCGGTTTCGGTGCAGTTAATCTTAATTGGGCTCTGCCTCTCCTTTCCACCTAAAATAATCCACCTGTTTTCTTTAAAAATAAAAAATCATTTTTTCGAAAATTTCACTTATTTTAAACTCGATAACCTCGATTAACTCAAAATTCTGCCGTTTAAATTCGGGGTTTTTGCTATTAATAAATACTTACCTGCCACACCTTCAGGCTGGAGCGCGTTTCGTGATCTATCTCGTTGGTTGGTAGAATTAAATACTCTATAAACACCTACTTTTCTGCTAATTACGTTTTTTCACCATAAATTCAAAATATTGTACTACGCTTACCTCTAAATACTCCGTTGTTCGTTAGCCCGCGCGCAGACGCGTGTTTTGACACCTCACACGCGTACCTAGCTCGGAAAAACGGAAAATTATACCAACAATAAAAGTTTACCTCAGCGAACCAGCATTCAACACAAACTACGATATCTATGCACTTAGGAGACGGAATTTGAAGCGGTTTCGGTGCAGTTAATCTTAATTGGGCTCTGCCTCTCCTTTCCACCTAAAATAATCCACCTGTTTTCTTTAAAAATAAAAAATCATTTTTTCGAAAATTTCACTTATTTTAAACTCGATAACCTCGATTAACTCAAAATTCTGCCGTTTAAATTCGGGGTTTTTGCTATTAATAAATACTTACCTGCCACACCTTCAGGCTGGAGCGCGTTTCGTGATCTATCTCGTTGGTTGGTAGAATTAAATACTCTATAAACACCTACTTTTCTGCTAATTACGTTTTTTCAACATAAATTCAAAATATTGTACTACGCTTACCTCTAAATACTCCGTTGTTCGTTAGCCCGCGCGCAGACGCGTGTTTTGACACCTCACACGCGTACCTAGCTCGGAAAAACGGAAAATTATACCAACAATAAAAGTTTACCTCAGCGAACCAGCATTCAACACAAACTACGATATCTTTGCACTTAGGAGACGGAATTTGAAGCGGTTTCGGTGCAGTTAATCTTAATTGGGCTCTGCCTCTCCTTTCCACCTAAAATAATCCACCTGTTTTCTTTCAAAATAAAAAATCATTTTTTCGAAAATTTCACTTATTTTAAACTCGATAACCTCGATTAACTCAAAATTCTGCCGTTTAAATTCGGGGTTTTTGCTATTAATAAATACTTACCTGCCACACCTTCAGGCTGGAGCGCGTTTCGTGATCTATCTCGTTGGTTGGTAGAATTAAATACTCTATAAACACCTACTTTTCTGCTAATTACGTTTTTTCACCATAAATTCAAAATATTGTACTACTCTTACCTCTAAATACTCCGTTGTTCGTTAGCCCGCGCGCAGACGCGTGTTTTGACACCTCACACGCGTACCTAGCTCGGAAAAACGGAAAATTATACCAACAATAAAAGTTTACCTCAGCGAACCAGCATTCAACACAAACTACGATATCTTTGCACTTAGGAGACGGAATTTGAAGCGGTTTCGGTGCAGTTAATCTTAATTGGGCTCTGCCTCTCCTTTCCACCTGTTTTCTTTCAAAATAAAAAATCATTTTTTCGAAAATTTCACTTATTTTAAACTCGATAACCTCGATTAACTCAAAATTCTGCCGTTTAAATTCGGGGTTTTTGCTATTAATAAATACTTACCTGCCACACCTTCAGGCTGGAGCGCGTTTCGTGATCTATCTCGTTGGTTGGTAGAATTAAATACTCTATAAACACCTACTTTTCTGCTAATTACGTTTTTTCACCATAAATTCAAAATATTGTACTACGCTTACCTCTAAATACTCCGTTGTTCGTTAGCCCGCGCGCAGACGCGTGTTTTGACACCTCACACGCGTACCTAGCTCGGAAAAACGGAAAATTATACCAACAATAAAAGTTTACCTCAGCGAACCAGCATTCAACACAAACTACGATATCTATGCACTTAGGAGACGGAATTTGAAGCGGTTTCGGTGCAGTTAATCTTAATTGGGCTCTGCCTCTCCTTTCCACCTAAAATAATCCACCTGTTTTCTTTAAAAATAAAAAATATTTTTTTCGAAAATTTCACTTATTTTAAACTCGATAACCTCGATTAACTCAAAATTCTGCCGTTTAAATTCGGGGTTTTTGCTATTAATAAATACTTACCTGCCACACCTTCAGGCTGGAGCGCGTTTCGTGATCTATCTCGTTGGTTGGTAGAATTAAATACTCTATAAACACCTACTTTTCTGCTAATTACGTTTTTTCAACATAAATTCAAAATATTGTACTACGCTTACCTCTAAATACTCCGTTGTTCGTTAGCCCGCGCGCAGACGCGTGTTTTGACACCTCACACGCGTACCTAGCTCGGAAAAACGGAAAATTATACCAACAATAAAAGTTTACCTCAGCGAACCAGCATTCAACACAAACTACGATATCTTTGCACTTAGGAGACGGAATTTGAAGCGGTTTCGGTGCAGTTAATCTTAATTGGGCTCTGCCTCTCCTTTCCACCTAAAATAATCCACCTGTTTTCTTTAAAAATAAAAAATCATTTTTTCGAAAATTTCACTTATTTTAAACTCGATAACCTCGATTAACTCAAAATTCTGCCGTTTAAATTCGGGGTTTTTGCTATTAATAAATACTTACCTGCCACACCTTCAGGCTGGAGCGCGTTTCGTGATCTATCTCGTTGGTTGGTAGAATTAAATACTCTATAAACACCTACTTTTCTGCTAATTACGTTTTTTCACCATAAATTCAAAATATTGTACTACGCTTACCTCTAAATACTCCGTTGTTCGTTAGCCCGCGCGCAGACGCGTGTTTTGACACCTCACACGCGTACCTAGCTCGGAAAAACGGAAAATTATACCAACAATAAAAGTTTACCTCAGCGAACCAGCATTCAACACAAACTACGATATCTTTGCACTTAGGAGACGGAATTTGAAGCGGTTTCGGTGCAGTTAATCTTAATTGGGCTCTGCCTCTCCTTTCCACCTAAAATAATCCACCTGTTTTCTTTAAAAATAAAAAATCATTTTTTCGAAAATTTCACTTATTTTAAACTCGATAACCTCGATTAACTCAAAATTCTGCCGTTTAAATTCGGGGTTTTTGCTATTAATAAATACTTACCTGCCACACCTTCAGGCTGGAGCGCGTTTCGTGATCTATCTCGTTGGTTGGTAGAATTAAATACTCTATAAACACCTACTTTTCTGCTAATTACGTTTTTTCACCATAAATTCAAAATATTGTACTACGCTTACCTCTAAATACTCCGTTGTTCGTTAGCCCGCGCGCAGACGCGTGTTTTGACACCTCACACGCGTACCTAGCTCGGAAAAACGGAAAATTATACCAACAATAAAAGTTTACCTCAGCGAACCAGCATTCAACACAAACTACGATATCTTTGCACTTAGGAGACGGAATTTGAAGCGGTTTCGGTGCAGTTAATCTTAATTGGGCTCTGCCTCTCCTTTCCACCTAAAATAATCCACCTGTTTTCTTTAAAAATAAAAAATCATTTTTTCGAAAATTTCACTTATTTTAAACTCGATAACCTCGATTAACTCAAAATTCTGCCGTTTAAATTCGGGGTTTTTGCTATTAATAAATACTTACCTGCCACACCTTCAGGCTGGAGCGCGTTTCGTGATCTATCTCGTTGGTTGGTAGAATTAAATACTCTATAAACACCTACTTTTCTGCTAATTACGTTTTTTCACCATAAATTCAAAATATTGTACTACGCTTACCTCTAAATACTCCGTTGTTCGTTAGCCCGCGCGCAGACGCGTGTTTTGACACCTCACACGCGTACCTAGCTCGGAAAAACGGAAAATTATACCAACAATAAAAGTTTACCTCAGCGAACCAGCATTCAACACAAACTACGATATCTTTGCACTTAGGAGACGGAATTTGAAGCGGTTTCGGTGCAGTTAATCTTAATTGGGCTCTGCCTCTCCTTTCCACCTGTTTTCTTTAAAAATAAAAAATCATTTTTTCGAAAATTTCACTTATTTTAAACTCGATAACCTCGATTAACTCAAAATTCTGCCGTTTAAATTCGGGGTTTTTGCTATTAATAAATACTTACCTGCCACACCTTCAGGCTGGAGCGCGTTTCGTGATCTATCTCGTTGGTTGGTAGAATTAAATACTCTATAAACACCTACTTTTCTGCTAATTACGTTTTTTCAACATAAATTCAAAATATTGTACTACGCTTACCTCTAAATACTCCGTTGTTCGTTAGCCCGCGCGCAGACGCGTGTTTTGACACCTCACACGCGTACCTAGCTCGGAAAAACGGAAAATTATACCAACAATAAAAGTTTACCTCAGCGAACCAGCATTCAACACAAACTACGATATCTTTGCACTTAGGAGACGGAATTTGAAGCGGTTTCGGTGCAGTTAATCTTAATTGGGCTCTGCCTCTCCTTTCCACCTAAAATAATCCACCTGTTTTCTTTAAAAATAAAAAATCATTTTTTCGAAAATTTCACTTATTTTAAACTCGATAACCTCGATTAACTCAAAATTCTGCCGTTTAAATTCGGGGTTTTTGCTATTAATAAATACTTACCTGCCACACCTTCAGGCTGGAGCGCGTTTCGTGATCTATCTCGTTGGTTGGTAGAATTAAATACTCTATAAACACCTACTTTTCTGCTAATTACGTTTTTTCACCATAAATTCAAAATATTGTACTACGCTTACCTCTAAATACTCCGTTGTTCGTTAGCCCGCGCGCAGACGCGTGTTTTGACACCTCACACGCGTACCTAGCTCGGAAAAACGGAAAATTATACCAACAATAAAAGTTTACCTCAGCGAACCAGCATTCAACACAAACTACGATATCTTTGCACTTAGGAGACGGAATTTGAAGCGGTTTCGGTGCAGTTAATCTTAATTGGGCTCTGCCTCTCCTTTCCACCTGTTTTCTTTCAAAATAAAAAATCATTTTTTCGAAAATTTCACTTATTTTAAACTCGATAACCTCGATTAACTCAAAATTCTGCCGTTTAAATTCGGGGTTTTTGCTATTAATAAATACTTACCTGCCACACCTTCAGGCTGGAGCGCGTTTCGTGATCTATCTCGTTGGTTGGTAGAATTAAATACTCTATAAACACCTACTTTTCTGCTAATTACGTTTTTTCACCATAAATTCAAAATATTGTACTACGCTTACCTCTAAATACTCCGTTGTTCGTTAGCCCGCGCGCAGACGCGTGTTTTGACACCTCACACGCGTACCTAGCTCGGAAAAACGGAAAATTATACCAACAATAAAAGTTTACCTCAGCGAACCAGCATTCAACACAAACTACGATATCTATGCACTTAGGAGACGGAATTTGAAGCGGTTTCGGTGCAGTTAATCTTAATTGGGCTCTGCCTCTCCTTTCCACCTAAAATAATCCACCTGTTTTCTTTAAAAATAAAAAATATTTTTTTCGAAAATTTCACTTATTTTAAACTCGATAACCTCGATTAACTCAAAATTCTGCCGTTTAAATTCGGGGTTTTTGCTATTAATAAATACTTACCTGCCACACCTTCAGGCTGGAGCGCGTTTCGTGATCTATCTCGTTGGTTGGTAGAATTAAATACTCTATAAACACCTACTTTTCTGCTAATTACGTTTTTTCAACATAAATTCAAAATATTGTACTACGCTTACCTCTAAATACTCCGTTGTTCGTTAGCCCGCGCGCAGACGCGTGTTTTGACACCTCACACGCGTACCTAGCTCGGAAAAACGGAAAATTATACCAACAATAAAAGTTTACCTCAGCGAACCAGCATTCAACACAAACTACGATATCTTTGCACTTAGGAGACGGAATTTGAAGCGGTTTCGGTGCAGTTAATCTTAATTGGGCTCTGCCTCTCCTTTCCACCTAAAATAATCCACCTGTTTTCTTTAAAAATAAAAAATCATTTTTTCGAAAATTTCACTTATTTTAAACTCGATAACCTCGATTAACTCAAAATTCTGCCGTTTAAATTCGGGGTTTTTGCTATTAATAAATACTTACCTGCCACACCTTCAGGCTGGAGCGCGTTTCGTGATCTATCTCGTTGGTTGGTAGAATTAAATACTCTATAAACACCTACTTTTCTGCTAATTACGTTTTTTCACCATAAATTCAAAATATTGTACTACGCTTACCTCTAAATACTCCGTTGTTCGTTAGCCCGCGCGCAGACGCGTGTTTTGACACCTCACACGCGTACCTAGCTCGGAAAAACGGAAAATTATACCAACAATAAAAGTTTACCTCAGCGAACCAGCATTCAACACAAACTACGATATCTTTGCACTTAGGAGACGGAATTTGAAGCGGTTTCGGTGCAGTTAATCTTAATTGGGCTCTGCCTCTCCTTTCCACCTAAAATAATCCACCTGTTTTCTTTAAAAATAAAAAATCATTTTTTCGAAAATTTCACTTATTTTAAACTCGATAACCTCGATTAACTCAAAATTCTGCCGTTTAAATTCGGGGTTTTTGCTATTAATAAATACTTACCTGCCACACCTTCAGGCTGGAGCGCGTTTCGTGATCTATCTCGTTGGTTGGTAGAATTAAATACTCTATAAACACCTACTTTTCTGCTAATTACGTTTTTTCACCATAAATTCAAAATATTGTACTACGCTTACCTCTAAATACTCCGTTGTTCGTTAGCCCGCGCGCAGACGCGTGTTTTGACACCTCACACGCGTACCTAGCTCGGAAAAACGGAAAATTATACCAACAATAAAAGTTTACCTCAGCGAACCAGCATTCAACACAAACTACGATATCTTTGCACTTAGGAGACGGAATTTGAAGCGGTTTCGGTGCAGTTAATCTTAATTGGGCTCTGCCTCTCCTTTCCACCTAAAATAATCCACCTGTTTTCTTTAAAAATAAAAAATCATTTTTTCGAAAATTTCACTTATTTTAAACTCGATAACCTCGATTAACTCAAAATTCTGCCGTTTAAATTCGGGGTTTTTGCTATTAATAAATACTTACCTGCCACACCTTCAGGCTGGAGCGCGTTTCGTGATCTATCTCGTTGGTTGGTAGAATTAAATACTCTATAAACACCTACTTTTCTGCTAATTACGTTTTTTCACCATAAATTCAAAATATTGTACTACGCTTACCTCTAAATACTCCGTTGTTCGTTAGCCCGCGCGCAGACGCGTGTTTTGACACCTCACACGCGTACCTAGCTCGGAAAAACGGAAAATTATACCAACAATAAAAGTTTACCTCAGCGAACCAGCATTCAACACAAACTACGATATCTTTGCACTTAGGAGACGGAATTTGAAGCGGTTTCGGTGCAGTTAATCTTAATTGGGCTCTGCCTCTCCTTTTCACCTAAAATAATCCACCTGTTTTCTTTCAAAATAAAAAATCATTTTTTCGAAAATTTCACTTATTTTAAACTCGATAACCTCGATTAACTCAAAATTCTGCCGTTTAAATTCGGGGTTTTTGCTATTAATAAATACTTACCTGCCACACCTTCAGGCTGGAGCGCGTTTCGTGATCTATCTCGTTGGTTGGTAGAATTAAATACTCTATAAACACCTACTTTTCTGCTAATTACGTTTTTTCACCATAAATTCAAAATATGTACTACGCTTACCTCTAAATACTCCGTTGTTCGTTAGCCCGCGCGCAGACGCGTGTTTTGACACCTCACACGCGTACCTAGCTCGGAAAAACGGAAAATTATACCAACAATAAAAGTTTACCTCAGCGAACCAGCATTCAACACAAACTACGATATCTTTGCACTTAGGAGACGGAATTTGAAGCGGTTTCGGTGCAGTTAATCTTAATTGGGCTCTGCCTCTCCTTTCCACCTAAAATAATCCACCTGTTTTCTTTAAAAATAAAAAATCATTTTTTCGAAAATTTCACTTATTTTAAACTCGATAACCTCGATTAACTCAAAATTCTGCCGTTTAAATTCGGGGTTTTTGCTATTAATAAATACTTACCTGCCACACCTTCAGGCTGGAGCGCGTTTCGTGATCTATCTCGTTGGTTGGTAGAATTAAATACTCTATAAACACCTACTTTTCTGCTAATTACGTTTTTTCACCATAAATTCAAAATATTGTACTACGCTTACCTCTAAATACTCCGTTGTTCGTTAGCCCGCGCGCAGACGCGTGTTTTGACACCTCACACGCGTACCTAGCTCGGAAAAACGGAAAATTATACCAACAATAAAAGTTTACCTCAGCGAACCAGCATTCAACACAAACTACGATATCTTTGCACTTAGGAGACGGAATTTGAAGCGGTTTCGGTGCAGTTAATCTTAATTGGGCTCTGCCTCTCCTTTCCACCTAAAATAATCCACCTGTTTTCTTTAAAAATAAAAAATCATTTTTTCGAAAATTTCACTTATTTTAAACTCGATAACCTCGATTAACTCAAAATTCTGCCGTTTAAATTCGGGGTTTTTGCTATTAATAAATACTTACCTGCCACACCTTCAGGCTGGAGCGCGTTTCGTGATCTATCTCGTTGGTTGGTAGAATTAAATACTCTATAAACACCTACTTTTCTGCTAATTACGTTTTTTCACCATAAATTCAAAATATTGTACTACGCTTACCTCTAAATACTCCGTTGTTCGTTAGCCCGCGCGCAGACGCGTGTTTTGACACCTCACACGCGTACCTAGCTCGGAAAAACGGAAAATTATACCAACAATAAAAGTTTACCTCAGCGAACCAGCATTCAACACAAACTACGATATCTTTGCACTTAGGAGACGGAATTTGAAGCGGTTTCGGTGCAGTTAATCTTAATTGGGCTCTGCCTCTCCTTTCCACCTAAAATAATCCACCTGTTTTCTTTCAAAATAAAAAATCATTTTTTCGAAAATTTCACTTATTTTAAACTCGATAACCTCGATTAACTCAAAATTCTGCCGTTTAAATTCGGGGTTTTTGCTATTAATAAATACTTACCTGCCACACCTTCAGGCTGGAGCGCGTTTCGTGATCTATCTCGTTGGTTGGTAGAATTAAAGATATTGTGAGCCTCTCTGTTGAGCGAGTTATTGAAATAGCATGCATTGAGCTTGAGCAGTTCATTGTAATGAGCGTGTACAGGCCCCCATGTGCTTCATATGATATTTTTGAGAAATGTATGGAAGAAGTATTATTAAAGACTTCTAACAGTAATAAAACAGTTGTTGTCTGTGGAGACTTCAATATCAATATACTAGAAAAATCTGCTACAGTAAATAGGTTTATAACTCTATTAAAGTCGTATAACTTATACAATACATTCTCTGAGCCGACTAGAATAACTGCCACTAGTGCTACCTGTATTGACAATATTTTTACGAACTTAAGACCTTCTAGCCATTTAATTATAAATGAGTTGGACTCTGATCACTGTGGCCAGTTAGTCACTTTCCCTCAGAAAATAGTCAGAGCTCAAAGGAAACTTGTGAGTTTTGTTCCTGTAAACAAGAATCGCTTAGGTCAATTTAGAAATAATTTAATGGAAAAACTACCGGGTTTGCCTTATCACGACGACCCGGATCAAGCTTATACATTACTATTTAACCTAATCAATTGTGAGTTTAGAAAAGTTTTCACCTCAAAAATATTGCCTGTTTGTGACCGCGTTTTATTTAGTGATTGGGCTACGACGGGTATTTACAAGAGTAGGCAACGGTTATTTGAATTATATCATGAAAAAACATATAACCATGATGAAGCTTTTAAAGAATTTGTTAAAAAATATTCCAATACTTTTAAACGAGCCTGTTCCTTAGCAAAAACCATACACATTAAAAATAAAATAAAATCTTCTGGAAATAAAATTAAAACCACTTGGAATATTATTAATTCAGAAACGGGAAGAACGACAGTACGAAATCGTGACTTCCATCTAAAAATCAATGATGTAGATATTAAGGCAGACGTGGAGGTGGCGACTGAGTTTGAAAATTTCTTTACAAATATTCCCATTTTAACAACCAAAACTCTATCATCATCGTCCTCCACGTCTGCTTATTCAATACTAAAAGAATGTGTACCAGAATGTGACAAGCTTTTTGCATTTACAATTATTACTGCCGAAGACATTTTAGAATCTTTTAAAAATCTTGATGTAAAAAAAACTGCTGACCTTTGGGGGTTGTCAGTACATACCATGTCTTCAATAATTGATGTTATTTCACCCTTTTTAGCAATTGTTTTTAACTCTTGTATTGCATCTGGTGTATTTCCTGATCTGATGAAATTTAGTAAAGTGATTCCATTGTTCAAATCTGGCAGCACAACTGATCCTACGAATTTTCGGCCTATTTCGATATTACCTACTTTGAGCAAAATCTTTGAAAAATTAATTTTAAAACAAATGTTAGGACATTTCAATGCACATAATTTACTACATCTGAAACAGTTTGGTTTTACAAAAGGTCGTTCTACTACAGACGCGGGCGTGGAATTACTAAAGAGCATATTCGAGGCCTGGGAGGAGTCGCAAGATGCTCTTGGCATTTTCTGCGACTTGTCCAAGGCCTTCGATTGCGTACATCATGATACACTCATCAGGAAACTGTACCACTATGGTTTGAGGGACAAGGCTCTCGAACTTCTGACTTCTTATTTGAATAACAGAATTCAGAGGGTCGATGTTAATGGCAAGAGATCTGCAGGATCTGCGGTCACTATGGGCGTTCCACAGGGTTCAATTCTAGGTCCATTCTTATTTCTAATTTATATAAATGACTTACCTTATCATATAAGGGATAATAACAAGATCGTATTATTCGCAGATGACACTTCGCTCATTTTTAAAATCAAACGTCAGTTAGTCAACTTTGAACAAGTCAACGATGCACTCTCTAAAGTTGTGCATTGGTTTAATGTAAATAATCTACTCCTGAATGAGAAAAAGACTAAACTGATTAAATTTTCAACGCCAAATGTCAGGCAGCTAACTACCAACGTTCAAGTCAATGGAATAGAGTTGGACCCTGTTGAGTCAACGGTTTTTCTTGGAATAACTATTGACGGCAAATTACAATGGGGCCCACACATAGAAAAATTGTCAGGAAAGCTTAGTTCGGCCGCCTATGCTGTTAAAAAAATTAGACAGATAACCGACGTAGATACAGCCAGAATTGTTTATTTTAGCTATTTTCATAGTCTTATGTCCTATGGGATTCTTCTCTGGGGAACCTGTGCGGACATCAATAATATCTTTGTTTTACAAAAAAGGGCTGTTCGAGCCATTTACAACCTAGGTCCAAGAGATTCCCTTAGAGAAAAATTCAAAGAAATAGATATTCTGACTGTAGCCTCACAATATATATTTGAAAACCTGTTGTATGTACACAAGGATATATCAAATTTTAAGAAAATGTCCGATATTCATAGTATAAATACTAGGAATAAACACAATCTTGCTGTACATCGCACTCGTCTCCACAGAGTAGGCAACTCGTTCATGGGTCAATGTATACGCTTTTACAACAAACTTCCCATTGATATTAGAAACTTACCCATTAAACGATTTAAAAGCAGTATTAAAACCAAACTATGTAAAAAAGGGTACTATAAAATTTCGGATTATTTAGAAGACAGAAATGCATGGGATTGAGCTGCTCGCTCTGCTAAGCCTTGAAAAAACCCTAGAACTTGACATTTTAACTTTAATTAGTATCTAAAATCATTAAATTATACCAGTTTTATATACCTACAAATTGACATTGTTGATTATTCTTTATACAACATGACATTATTACTTTGTAAGTATTATTTTGTTTTGATTATTGTGAATGTGAGGACTATGTGGATCATTTTTTATTTTTTGCTCCTCTTTCCCTGTTTTAATGATGGTCTGGCAGTTTTGAGTACTTTCTGCGGCCTACCCAAATGTCCTTTTTTTGGTATTGTTCGTCGAGTCGTTGAGCTCCTTCAGCTCTGAGTTGAGCTCCTCGGTTACTGACAAATGCTTGCACTGACTGGACAGGTCCACTCAAATCTGTGTGGTTCTTTCCTCAAAAGACCATTTCAGACATTAATCTACATGGTCCTCATATGGCTTGACCAAGATTATGTCTGGACCTTAAAAGAGACTGCGACCTCTGAGTTTGTTTCGGCCTTTCTTCTCAGAGTAGTCAGATAGGAAACGCCGACCTCATCTAGCTTATTTTATTTTTTTAATAATATGACGTGTAAAAGTGATTGCGATATCCTATTTACAGAATAAACAATTTCATTTCATTTCATTTCATTTCATTTCATTTCAATTAAATACTCTATAAACACCTACTTTTCTGCTAATTACGTTTTTTCACCATAAATTCAAAATATTGTACTACGCTTACCTCTAAATACTCCGTTGTTCGTTAGCCCGCGCGCAGACGCGTGTTTTGACACCTCACACGCGTACCTAGCTCGGAAAAACGGAAAATTATACCAACAATAAAAGTTTACCTCAGCGAACCAGCATTCAACACAAACTACGATATCTTTGCACTTAGGAGACGGAATTTGAAGCGGTTTCGGTGCAGTTAATCTTAATTGGGCTCTGCCTCTCCTTTCCACCTAAAATAATCCACCTGTTTTCTTTCAAAATAAAAAATCATTTTTTCGAAAATTTCACTTATTTTAAACTCGATAACCTCGATTAACTCAAAATTCTGCCGTTTAAATTCGGGGTTTTTGCTATTAATAAATACTTACCTGCCACACCTTCAGGCTGGAGCGCGTTTCGTGATCTATCTCGTTGGTTGGTAGAATTAAATACTCTATAAATACCTACTTTTCTGCTAATTACGTTTTTTCACCATAAATTCAAAATATTGTACTACGCTTACCTCTAAATACTCCGTTGTTCGTTAGCCCGCGCGCAGACGCGTGTTTTGACACCTCACACGCGTACCTAGCTCGGAAAAACGGAAAATTATACCAACAATAAAAGTTTACCTCAGCGAACCAGCATTCAATACAAACTACGATATCTTTGCACTTAGGAGACGGAATTTGAAGCGGTTTCGGTGCAGTTAATCTTAATTGGGCTCTGCCTCTCCTTTCCACCTAAAATAATCCACCTGTTTTCTTTAAAAATAAAAAATCATTTTTTCGAAAATTTCACTTATTTTAAACTCGATAACCTCGATTAACTCAAAATTCTGCCGTTTAAATTCGGGGTTTTTGCTATTAATAAATACTTACCTGCCACACCTACAGGCTGGAGCGCGTTTCGTGATCTATCTCGTTGGTTGGTAGAATTAAATACTCTATAAACACCTAATTTTCTGCTAATTACGTTTTTTCACCATAAATTCAAAATATTGTACTACGCTTACCTCTAAATACTCCGTTGTTCGTTAGCCCGCGCGCAGACGCGTGTTTTGACACCTCACACGCGTACCTAGCTCGGAAAAACGGAAAATTATACCAACAATAAAAGTTTACCTCAGCGAACCAGCATTCAACACAAACTACGATATCTTTGCACTTAGGAGACGGAATTTGAAGCGGTTTCGGTGCAGTTAATCTTAATTGGGCTCTGCCTCTCCTTTCCACCTAAAATAATCCACCTGTTTTCTTTAAAAATAAAAAATCATTTTTTCGAAAATTTCACTTATTTTAAACTCGATAACCTCGATTAACTCAAAATTCTGCCGTTTAAATTCGGAGTTTTTGCTATTAATAAATACTCACCTGCCACACCTACAGGCTGGAGCGCGTTTCGTGATCTATCTCGTTGGTTGGTAGAATTAAATACTCTATAAACACCTACTTTTCTGCTAATTACGTTTTTTCACCATAAATTCAAAATATTGTACTACGCTTACCTCTAAATACTCCGTTGTTCGTTAGCCCGCGCGCAGACTCGTGTTTTGACACCTCACACGCGTACCTAGCTCGGAAAAACGGAAAATTATACCAACAATAAAAGTTTACCTCAGCGAACCAGCATTCAACACAAACTACGATATCTTTGCACTTAGGAGACGGAATTTGAAGCGGTTTCGGTGCAGTTAATCTTAATTGGGCTCTGCCTCTCCTTTCCACCTAAAATAATCCACCTGTTTTCTTTCAAAATAAAAAATCATTTTTTCGAAAATTTCACTTATTTTAAACTCGATAACCTCGATTAACTCATAATTCTGCCGTTTAAATTCGGGGTTTTTGCTATTAATAAATACTTACCTGCCACACCTTCAGGCTGGAGCGCGTTTCGTGATCTATCTCGTTGGTTGGTAGAATTAAATACTCTATAAACACCTACTTTTCTGCTAATTACGTTTTTTCACCATAAATTCAAAATATTGTACTACGCTTACCTCTAAATACTCCGTTGTTCGTTAGCCCGCGCGCAGACGCGTGTTTTGACACCTCACACGCGTACCTAGCTCGGAAAAACGGAAAATTATACCAACAATAAAAGTTTACCTCAGCGAACCAGCATTCAACACAAACTACGATATCTTTGCACTTAGGAGACGGAATTTGAAGCGGTTTCGGTGCAGTTAATCTTAATTGGGCTCTGCCTCTCCTTTCCACCTAAAATAATCCACCTGTTTTCTTTCAAAATAAAAAATCATTTTTTCGAAAATTTCACTTATTTTAAACTCGATAACCTCGATTAACTCAAAATTCTGCCGTTTAAATTCGGGGTTTTTGCTATTAATAAATACTTACCTGCCACACCTTCAGGCTGGAGCGCGTTTCGTGATCTATCTCGTTGGTTGGTAGAATTAAATACTCTATAAACACCTACTTTTCTGCTAATTACGTTTTTTCACCATAAATTCAAAATATTGTACTACGCTTACCTCTAAATACTCCGTTGTTCGTTAGCCCGCGCGCAGACGCGTGTTTTGACACCTCACACGCGTACCTAGCTCGGAAAAACGGAAAATTATACCAACAATAAAAGTTTACCTCAGCGAACCAGCATTCAACACAAACTACGATATCTTTGCACTTAGGAGACGGAATTTGAAGCGGTTTCGGTGCAGTTAATCTTAATTGGGCTCTGCCTCTCCTTTCCACCTAAAATAATCCACCTGTTTTCTTTAAAAATAAAAAATCATTTTTTCGAAAATTACACTTATTTTAAACTCGATAACCTCGATTAACTCAAAATTCTGCCGTTTAAATTCGGGGTTTTTGCTATTAATAAATACTTACCTGCCACACCTTCAGGCTGGAGCGCGTTTCGTGATCTATCTCGTTGGTTGGTAGAATTAAATACTCTATAAACACCTACTTTTCTGCTAATTACGTTTTTTCACCATAAATTCAAAATATTGTACTACGCTTACCTCTAAATACTCCGTTGTTCGTTAGCCCGCGCGCAGACGCGTGTTTTGACACCTCACACGCGTACCTAGCTCGGAAAAACGGAAAATTATACCAACAATAAAAGTTTACCTCAGCGAACCAGCATTCAACACAAACTACAATATCTTTGCACTTAGGAGACGGAATTTGAAGCGGTTTCGGTGCAGTTAATCTTAATTGGGCTCTGTTTCTCCTTTCCACCTAAAATAATCCACCTGTTTTCTTTAAAAATAAAAAAACATTTTTTCGAAAATTTCACTTATTTTAAACTCGATAACCTCGATTAACTCAAAATTCTGCCGTTTAAATTCGGGGTTTTTGCTATTAATAAATACTTACCTGCCACACCTTCAGGCTGGAGCGCGTTTCGTGATCTATCTCGTTGGTTGGTAGAATTAAATACTCTATAAACACCTACTTTTCTGCTAATTACGTTTTTTCACCATAAATTCAAAATATTGTACTACGCTTACCTCTAAATACTCCGTTGTTCGTTAGCCCGCGCGCAGACGCGTGTTTTGACACCTCACACGCGTACCTAGCTCGGAAAAACGGAAAATTATACCAACAATAAAAGTTTACCTCAGCGAACCAGCATTCAACACAAACTACGATATCTTTGCACTTAGGAGACGGAATTTGAAGCGGTTTCGGTGCAGTTAATCTTAATTGGGCTCTGCCTCTCCTTTCCACCTAAAATAATCCACCTGTTTTCTTTAAAAATAAAAAATCATTTTTTCGAAAATTTCACTTATTTTAAACTCGATAACCTCGATTAACTCAAAATTCTGCCGTTTAAATTCGGGGTTTTTGCTATTAATAAATACTTACCTGCCACACCTTCAGGCTGGAGCGCGTTTCGTGATCTATCTCGTTGGTTGGTAGAATTAAATACTCTATAAACACCTACTTTTCTGCTAATTACGTTTTTTCACCATAAATTCAAAATATTGTACTACGCTTACCTCTAAATACTCCGTTGTTCGTTAGCCCGCGCGCAGACGCGTGTTTTGACACCTCACACGCGTACCTAGCTCGGAAAAACGGAAAATTATACCAACAATAAAAGTTTACCTCAGCGAACCAGCATTCAACACAAACTACGATATCTTTGCACTTAGGAGACGGAATTTGAAGCGGTTTCGGTGCAGTTAATCTTAATTGGGCTCTGCCTCTCCTTTCCACCTAAAATAATCCACCTGTTTTCTTTAAAAATAAAAAATCATTTTTTCGAAAATTTCACTTATTTTAAACTCGATAACCTCGATTAACTCAAAATTCTGCCGTTTAAATTCGGGGTTTTTGCTATTAATAAATACTTACCTGCCACACCTTCAGGCTGGAGCGCGTTTCGTGATCTATCTCGTTGGTTGGTAGAATTAAATACTCTATAAACACCTACTTTTCTGCTAATTACGTTTTTTCACCATTAATTCAAAATATTGTACTACGCTTACCTCTAAATACTCCGTTGTTCGTTAGCCCGCGCGCAGACGCGTGTTTTGACACCTCACACGCGTACCTAGCTCGGAAAAACGGAAAATTATACCAACAATAAAAGTTTACCTCAGCGAACCAGCATTCAACACAAACTACGATATCTTTGCACTTAGGAGACGGAATTTGAAGCGGTTTCGGTGCAGTTAATCTTAATTGGGCTCTGCCTCTCCTTTCCACCTAAAATAATCCACCTGTTTTCTTTCAAAATAAAAAATCATTTTTTCGAAAATTTCACTTATTTTAAACTCGATAACCTCGATTAACTCAAAATTCTGCCGTTTAAATTCGGGGTTTTTGCTATTAATAAATACTTACCTGCCACACCTACAGGCTGGAGCGCGTTTCGTGATCTATCTCGTTGGTTGGTAGAATTAAATACTCTATAAACACCTACTTTTCTGCTAATTACGTTTTTTCACCATAAATTCAAAATATTGTACTACGCTTACCTCTAAATACTCCGTTGTTCGTTAGCCCGCGCGCAGACGCGTGTTTTGACACCTCACACGCGTACCTAGCTCGGAAAAACGGAAAATTATACCAACAATAAAAGTTTACCTCAGCGAACCAGCATTCAACACAAACTACGATATCTTTGCACTTAGGAGACGGAATTTGAAGCGGTTTCGGTGCAGTTAATCTTAATTGGGCTCTGCCTCTCCTTTCCACCTAAAATAATCCACCTGTTTTCTTTCAAAATAAAAAATCATTTTTTCGAAAATTTCACTTATTTTAAACTCGATAACCTCGATTAACTCAAAATTCTGCCGTTTAAATTCGGGGTTTTTGCTATTAATAAATACTTACCTGCCACACCTTCAGGCTGGAGCGCGTTTCGTGATCTATCTCGTTGGTTGGTAGAATTAAATACTCTATAAACACCTACTTTTCTGCTAATTACGTTTTTTCACCATAAATTCAAAATATTGTACTACGCTTACCTCTAAATACTCCGTTGTTCGTTAGCCCGCGCGCAGACGCGTGTTTTGACACCTCACACGCGTACCTAGCTCGGAAAAACGGAAAATTATACCAACAATAAAAGTTTACCTCAGCGAACCAGCATTCAACACAAACTACGATATCTTTGCACTTAGGAGACGGAATTTGAAGCGGTTTCGGTGCAGTTAATCTTAATTGGGCTCTGCCTCTCCTTTCCACCTAAAATAATCCACCTGTTTTCTTTAAAAATAAAAAATCATTTTTTCGAAAATTACACTTATTTTAAACTCGATAACCTCGATTAACTCAAAATTCTGCCGTTTAAATTCGGGGTTTTTGCTATTAATAAATACTTACCTGCCACACCTTCAGGCTGGAGCGCGTTTCGTGATCTATCTCGTTGGTTGGTAGAATTAAATACTCTATAAACACCTACTTTTCTGCTAATTACGTTTTTTCACCATAAATTCAAAATATTGTACTACGCTTACCTCTAAATACTCCGTTGTTCGTTAGCCCGCGCGCAGACGCGTGTTTTGACACCTCACACGCGTACCTAGCTCGGAAAAACGGAAAATTATACCAACAATAAAAGTTTACCTCAGCGAACCAGCATTCAACACAAACTACAATATCTTTGCACTTAGGAGACGGAATTTGAAGCGGTTTCGGTGCAGTTAATCTTAATTGGGCTCTGTTTCTCCTTTCCACCTAAAATAATCCACCTGTTTTCTTTAAAAATAAAAAAACATTTTTTCGAAAATTTCACTTATTTTAAACTCGATAACCTCGATTAACTCAAAATTCTGCCGTTTAAATTCGGGGTTTTTGCTATTAATAAATACTTACCTGCCACACCTTCAGGCTGGAGCGCGTTTCGTGATCTATCTCGTTGGTTGGTAGAATTAAATACTCTATAAACACCTACTTTTCTGCTAATTACGTTTTTTCACCATAAATTCAAAATATTGTACTACGCTTACCTCTAAATACTCCGTTGTTCGTTAGCCCGCGCGCAGACGCGTGTTTTGACACCTCACACGCGTACCTAGCTCGGAAAAACGGAAAATTATACCAACAATAAAAGTTTACCTCAGCGAACCAGCATTCAACACAAACTACGATATCTTTGCACTTAGGAGACGGAATTTGAAGCGGTTTCGGTGCAGTTAATCTTAATTGGGCTCTGCCTCTCCTTTCCACCTAAAATAATCCACCTGTTTTCTTTAAAAATAAAAAATCATTTTTTCGAAAATTTCACTTATTTTAAACTCGATAACCTCGATTAACTCAAAATTCTGCCGTTTAAATTCGGGGTTTTTGCTATTAATAAATACTTACCTGCCACACCTTCAGGCTGGAGCGCGTTTCGTGATCTATCTCGTTGGTTGGTAGAATTAAATACTCTATAAACACCTACTTTTCTGCTAATTACGTTTTTTCACCATAAATTCAAAATATTGTACTACGCTTACCTCTAAATACTCCGTTGTTCGTTAGCCCGCGCGCAGACGCGTGTTTTGACACCTCACACGCGTACCTAGCTCGGAAAAACGGAAAATTATACCAACAATAAAAGTTTACCTCAGCGAACCAGCATTCAACACAAACTACGATATCTTTGCACTTAGGAGACGGAATTTGAAGCGGTTTCGGTGCAGTTAATCTTAATTGGGCTCTGCCTCTCCTTTCCACCTAAAATAATCCACCTGTTTTCTTTAAAAATAAAAAATCATTTTTTCGAAAATTTCACTTATTTTAAACTCGATAACCTCGATTAACTCAAAATTCTGCCGTTTAAATTCGGGGTTTTTGCTATTAATAAATACTTACCTGCCACACCTTCAGGCTGGAGCGCGTTTCGTGATCTATCTCGTTGGTTGGTAGAATTAAATACTCTATAAACACCTACTTTTCTGCTAATTACGTTTTTTCACCATTAATTCAAAATATTGTACTACGCTTACCTCTAAATACTCCGTTGTTCGTTAGCCCGCGCGCAGACGCGTGTTTTGACACCTCACACGCGTACCTAGCTCGGAAAAACGGAAAATTATACCAACAATAAAAGTTTACCTCAGCGAACCAGCATTCAACACAAACTACGATATCTTTGCACTTAGGAGACGGAATTTGAAGCGGTTTCGGTGCAGTTAATCTTAATTGGGCTCTGCCTCTCCTTTCCACCTGTTTTCTTTCAAAATAAAAAATCATTTTTTCGAAAATTTCACTTATTTTAAACTCGATAACCTCGATTAACTCAAAATTCTGCCGTTTAAATTCGGGGTTTTTGCTATTAATAAATACTTACCTGCCACACCTTCAGGCTGGAGCGCGTTTCGTGATCTATCTCGTTGGTTGGTAGAATTAAATACTCTATAAACACCTACTTTTCTGCTAATTACGTTTTTTCACCATAAATTCAAAATATTGTACTACGCTTACCTCTAAATACTCCGTTGTTCGTTAGCCCGCGCGCAGACGCGTGTTTTGACACCTCACACGCGTACCTAGCTCGGAAAAACGGAAAATTATACCAACAATAAAAGTTTACCTCAGCGAACCAGCATTCAACACAAACTACGATATCTTTGCACTTAGGAGACGGAATTTGAAGCGGTTTCGGTGCAGTTAATCTTAATTGGGCTCTGCCTCTCCTTTCCACCTAAAATAATCCACCTGTTTTCTTTAAAAATAAAAAATCATTTTTTCGAAAATTTCACTTATTTTAAACTCGATAACCTCGATTAACTCAAAATTCTGCCGTTTAAATTCGGGGTTTTTGCTATTAATAAATACTTACCTGCCACACCTTCAGGCTGGAGCGCGTTTCGTGATCTATCTCGTTGGTTGGTAGAATTAAATACTCTATAAACACCTACTTTTCTGCTAATTACGTTTTTTCACCATAAATTCAAAATATTGTACTACGCTTACCTCTAAATACTCCGTTGTTCGTTAGCCCGCGCGCAGACGCGTGTTTTGACACCTCACACGCGTACCTAGCTCGGAAAAACGGAAAATTATACCAACAATAAAAGTTTACCTCAGCGAACCAGCATTCAACACAAACTACGATATCTTTGCACTTAGGAGACGGAATTTGAAGCGGTTTCGGTGCAGTTAATCTTAATTGGGCTCTGCCTCTCCTTTCCACCTGTTTTCTTTCAAAATAAAAAATCATTTTTTCGAAAATTTCACTTATTTTAAACTCGATAACCTCGATTAACTCAAAATTCTGCCGTTTAAATTCGGGGTTTTTGCTATTAATAAATACTTACCTGCCACACCTTCAGGCTGGAGCGCGTTTCGTGATCTATCTCGTTGGTTGGTAGAATTAAATACTCTATAAACACCTACTTTTCTGCTAATTACGTTTTTTCACCATAAATTCAAAATATTGTACTACGCTTACCTCTAAATACTCCGTTGTTCGTTAGCCCGCGCGCAGACGCGTGTTTTGACACCTCACACGCGTACCTAGCTCGGAAAAACGGAAAATTATACCAACAATAAAAGTTTACCTCAGCGAACCAGCATTCAACACAAACTACGATATCTTTGCACTTAGGAGACGGAATTTGAAGCGGTTTCGGTGCAGTTAATCTTAATTGGGCTCTGCCTCTCCTTTCCACCTAAAATAATCCACCTGTTTTCTTTAAAAATAAAAAATCATTTTTTCGAAAATTTCACTTATTTTAAACTCGATAACCTCGATTAACTCAAAATTCTGCCGTTTAAATTCGGGGTTTTTGCTATTAATAAATACTTACCTGCCACACCTTCAGGCTGGAGCGCGTTTCGTGATCTATCTCGTTGGTTGGTAGAATTAAATACTCTATAAACACCTACTTTTCTGCTAATTACGTTTTTTCACCATAAATTCAAAATATTGTACTACGCTTACCTCTAAATACTCCGTTGTTCGTTAGCCCGCGCGCAAACGCGTGTTTTGACACCTCACACGCGTACCTAGCTCGGAAAAACGGAAAATTATACCAACAATAAAAGTTTACCTCAGCGAACCAGCATTCAACACAAACTACGATATCTTTGCACTTAGGAGACGGAATTTGAAGCGGTTTCGGTGCAGTTAATCTTAATTGGGCTCTGCCTCTCCTTTCCACCTAAAATAATCCACCTGTTTTCTTTAAAAATAAAAAATCATTTTTTCGAAAATTTCACTTATTTTAAACTCGATAACCTCGATTAACTCAAAATTCTGCCGTTTAAATTCGGGGTTTTTGCTATTAATAAATACTTACCTGCCACACCTTTAGGCTGGAGCGCGTTTCGTGATCTATCTCGTTGGTTGGTAGAATTAAATACTCTATAAACACCTACTTTTCTGCTAATTACGTTTTTTCACCATAAATTCAAAATATTGTACTACGCTTACCTCTAAATACTCCGTTGTTCGTTAGCCCGCGCGCAGACGCGTGTTTTGACACCTCACACGCGTACCTAGCTCGGAAAAACGGAAAATTATACCAACAATAAAAGTTTACCTCAGCGAACCAGCATTCAACACAAACTACGATATCTTTGCACTTAGGAGACGGAATTTGAAGCGGTTTCGGTGCAGTTAATCTTAATTGGGCTCTGCCTCTCCTTTCCACCTAAAATAATCCACCTGTTTTCTTTAAAAATAAAAAATCATTTTTTCGAAAATTTCACTTATTTTAAACTCGATAACCTCGATTAACTCAAAATTCTGCCGTTTAAATTCGGGGTTTTTGCTATTAATAAATACTTACCTGCCACACCTTCAGGCTGGAGCGCGTTTCGTGATCTATCTCGTTGGTTGGTAGAATTAAATACTCTATAAACACCTACTTTTCTGCTAATTACGTTTTTTCACCATTAATTCAAAATATTGTACTACGCTTACCTCTAAATACTCCGTTGTTCGTTAGCCCGCGCGCAGACGCGTGTTTTGACACCTCACACGCGTACCTAGCTCGGAAAAACGGAAAATTATACCAACAATAAAAGTTTACCTCAGCGAACCAGCATTCAACACAAACTACGATATCTTTGCACTTAGGAGACGGAATTTGAAGCGGTTTCGGTGCAGTTAATCTTAATTGGGCTCTGCCTCTCCTTTCCACCTGTTTTCTTTCAAAATAAAAAATCATTTTTTCAAAAATTTCACTTATTTTAAACTCGATAACCTCGATTAACTCAAAATTCTGCCGTTTAAATTCGGGGTTTTTGCTATTAATAAATACTTACCTGCCACACCTTCAGGCTGGAGCGCGTTTCGTGATCTATCTCGTTGGTTGGTAGAATTAAATACTCTATAAACACCTACTTTTCTGCTAATTACGTTTTTTCACCATAAATTCAAAATATTGTACTACGCTTACCTCTAAATACTCCGTTGTTCGTTAGCCCGCGCGCAGACGCGTGTTTTGACACCTCACACGCGTACCTAGCTCGGAAAAACGGAAAATTATACCAACAATAAAAGTTTACCTCAGCGAACCAGCATTCAACACAAACTACGATATCTTTGCACTTAGGAGACGGAATTTGAAGCGGTTTCGGTGCAGTTAATCTTAATTGGGCTCTGCCTCTCCTTTCCACCTAAAATAATCCACCTGTTTTCTTTAAAAATAAAAAATCATTTTTTCGAAAATTTCACTTATTTTAAACTCGATAACCTCGATTAACTCAAAATTCTGCCGTTTAAATTCGGGGTTTTTGCTATTAATAAATACTTACCTGCCACACCTTCAGGCTGGAGCGCGTTTCGTGATCTATCTCGTTGGTTGGTAGAATTAAATACTCTATAAACACCTACTTTTCTGCTAATTACGTTTTTTCACCATAAATTCAAAATATTGTACTACGCTTACCTCTAAATACTCCGTTGTTCGTTAGCCCGCGCGCAGACGCGTGTTTTGACACCTCACACGCGTACCTAGCTCGGAAAAACGGAAAATTATACCAACAATAAAAGTTTACCTCAGCGAACCAGCATTCAACACAAACTACGATATCTTTGCACTTAGGAGACGGAATTTGAAGCGGTTTCGGTGCAGTTAATCTTAATTGGGCTCTGCCTCTCCTTTCCACCTAAAATAATCCACCTGTTTTCTTTCAAAATAAAAAATCATTTTTTCGAAAATTTCACTTATTTTAAACTCGATAACCTCGATTAACTCAAAATTCTGCCGTTTAAATTCGGGGTTTTTGCTATTAATAAATACTTACCTGCCACACCTTCAGGCTGGAGCGCGTTTCGTGATCTATCTCGTTGGTTGGTAGAATTAAATACTCTATAAACACCTACTTTTCTGCTAATTACGTTTTTTCACCATAAATTCAAAATATTGTACTACGCTTACCTCTAAATACTCCGTTGTTCGTTAGCCCGCGCGCAGACGCGTGTTTTGACACCTCACACGCGTACCTAGCTCGGAAAAACGGAAAATTATACCAACAATAAAAGTTTACCTCAGCGAACCAGCATTCAACACAAACTACGATATCTTTGCACTTAGGAGACGGAATTTGAAGCGGTTTCGGTGCAGTTAATCTTAATTGGGCTCTGCCTCTCCTTTCCACCTAAAATAATCCACCTGTTTTCTTTCAAAATAAAAAATCATTTTTTCGAAAATTTCACTTATTTTAAACTCGATAACCTCGATTAACTCAAAATTCTGCCGTTTAAATTCGGGGTTTTTGCTATTAATAAATACTTACCTGCCACACCTTCAGGCTGGAGCGCGTTTCGTGATCTATCTCGTTGGTTGGTAGAATTAAATACTCTATAAACACCTACTTTTCTGCTAATTACGTTTTTTCACCATAAATTCAAAATATTGTACTACGCTTACCTCTAAATACTCCGTTGTTCGTTAGCCCGCGCGCAGACGCGTGTTTTGACACCTCACACGCGTACCTAGCTCGGAAAAACGGAAAATTATACCAACAATAAAAGTTTACCTCAGCGAACCAGCATTCAACACAAACTACGATATCTTTGCACTTAGGAGACGGAATTTGAAGCGGTTTCGGTGCAGTTAATCTTAATTGGGCTCTGCCTCTCCTTTCCACCTAAAATAATCCACCTGTTTTCTTTCAAAATAAAAAATCATTTTTTCGAAAATTTCACTTATTTTAAACTCGATAACCTCGATTAACTCAAAATTCTGCCGTTTAAATTCGGGGTTTTTGCTATTAATAAATACTTACCTGCCACACCTTCAGGCTGGAGCGCGTTTCGTGATCTATCTCGTTGGTTGGTAGAATTAAATACTCTATAAACACCTACTTTTCTGCTAATTACGTTTTTTCACCATAAATTCAAAATATTGTACTACGCTTACCTCTAAATACTCCGTTGTTCGTTAGCCCGCGCGCAGACGCGTGTTTTGACACCTCACACGCGTACCTAGCTCGGAAAAACGGAAAATTATACCAACAATAAAAGTTTACCTCAGCGAACCAGCATTCAACACAAACTACGATATCTTTGCACTTAGGAGACGGAATTTGAAGCGGTTTCGGTGCAGTTAATCTTAATTGGGCTCTGCCTCTCCTTTCCACCTAAAATAATCCACCTGTTTTCTTTCAAAATAAAAAATCATTTTTTCGAAAATTTCACTTATTTTAAACTCGATAACCTCGATTAACTCAAAATTCTGCCGTTTAAATTCGGGGTTTTTGCTATTAATAAATACTCACCTGCCACACCTACAGGCTGGAGCGCGTTTCGTGATCTATCTCGTTGGTTGGTAGAATTAAATACTCTATAAACACCTACTTTTCTGCTAATTACGTTTTTTCACCATAAATTCAAAATATTGTACTACGCTTACCTCTAAATACTCCGTTGTTCGTTAGCCCGCGCGCAGACGCGTGTTTTGACACCTCACACGCGTACCTAGCTCGGAAAAACGGAAAATTATACCAACAATAAAAGTTTACCTCAGCGAACCAGCATTCAACACAAACTACGATATCTTTGCACTTAGGAGACGGAATTTGAAGCGGTTTCGGTGCAGTTAATCTTAATTGGGCTCTGCCTCTCCTTTCCACCTAAAATAATCCACCTGTTTTCTTTCAAAATAAAAAATCATTTTTTCGAAAATTTCACTTATTTTAAACTCGATAACCTCGATTAACTCAAAATTCTGCCGTTTAAATTCGGGGTTTTTGCTATTAATAAATACTTACCTGCCACACCTTCAGGCTGGAGCGCGTTTCGTGATCTATCTCGTTGGTTGGTAGAATTAAATACTCTATAAACACCTACTTTTCTGCTAATTACGTTTTTTCACCATAAATTCAAAATATTGTACTACGCTTACCTCTAAATACTCCGTTGTTCGTTAGCCCGCGCGCAGACGCGTGTTTTGACACCTCACACGCGTACCTAGCTCGGAAAAACGGAAAATTATACCAACAATAAAAGTTTACCTCAGCGAACCAGCATTCAACACAAACTACGATATCTTTGCACTTAGGAGACGGAATTTGAAGCGGTTTCGGTGCAGTTAATCTTAATTGGGCTCTGCCTCTCCTTTCCACCTAAAATAATCCACCTGTTTTCTTTCAAAATAAAAAATCAATTTTTCGAAAATTTCACTTATTTTAAACTCGATAACCTCGATTAACTCAAAATTCTGCCGTTTAAATTCGGGGTTTTTGCTATTAATAAATACTTACCTGCCACACCTTCAGGCTGGAGCGCGTTTCGTGATCTATCTCGTTGGTTGGTAGAATTAAATACTCTATAAACACCTACTTTTCTGCTAATTACGTTTTTTCACCATAAATTCAAAATATTGTACTACGCTTACCTCTAAATACTCCGTTGTTCGTTAGCCCGCGCGCAGACGCGTGTTTTGACACCTCACACGCGTACCTAGCTCGGAAAAACGGAAAATTATACCAACAATAAAAGTTTACCTCAGCGAACCAGCATTCAACACAAACTACGATATCTTTGCACTTAGGAGACGGAATTTGAAGCGGTTTCGGTGCAGTTAATCTTAATTGGGCTCTGCCTCTCCTTTCCACCTAAAATAATCCACCTGTTTTCTTTCAAAATAAAAAATCATTTTTTCGAAAATTTCACTTATTTTAAACTCGATAACCTCGATTAACTCAAAATTCTGCCGTTTAAATTCGGGGTTTTTGCTATTAATAAATACTTACCTGCCACACCTTCAGGCTGGAGCGCGTTTCGTGATCTATCTCGTTGGTTGGTAGAATTAAATACTCTATAAACACCTACTTTTCTGCTAATTACGTTTTTTCACCATAAATTCAAAATATTGTACTACGCTTACCTCTAAATACTCCGTTGTTCGTTAGCCCGCGCGCAGACGCGTGTTTTGACACCTCACACGCGTACCTAGCTCGGAAAAACGGAAAATTATACCAACAATAAAAGTTTACCTCAGCGAACCAGCATTCAACACAAACTACGATATCTTTGCACTTAGGAGACGGAATTTGAAGCGGTTTCGGTGCAGTTAATCTTAATTGGGCTCTGCCTCTCCTTTCCACCTAAAATAATCCACCTGTTTTCTTTCAAAATAAAAAATCATTTTTTCGAAAATTTCACTTATTTTAAACTCGATAACCTCGATTAACTCAAAATTCTGCCGTTTAAATTCGGGGTTTTTGCTATTAATAAATACTCACCTGCCACACCTACAGGCTGGAGCGCGTTTCGTGATCTATCTCGTTGGTTGGTAGAATTAAATACTCTATAAACACCTACTTTTCTGCTAATTACGTTTTTTCACCATAAATTCAAAATATTGTACTACGCTTACCTCTAAATACTCCGTTGTTCGTTAGCCCGCGCGCAGACGCGTGTTTTGACACCTCACACGCGTACCTAGCTCGGAAAAACGGAAAATTATACCAACAATAAAAGTTTACCTCAGCGAACCAGCATTCAACACAAACTACGATATCTTTGCACTTAGGAGACGGAATTTGAAGCGGTTTCGGTGCAGTTAATCTTAATTGGGCTCTGCCTCTCCTTTCCACCTAAAATAATCCACCTGTTTTCTTTAAAAATAAAAAATATTTTTTTCGAAAATTTCACTTATTTTAAACTCGATAACCTCGATTAACTCAAAATTCTGCCGTTTAAATTCGGGGTTTTTGCTATTAATAAATACTTACCTGCCACACCTACAGGCTGGAGCGCGTTTCGTGATCTATCTCGTTGGTTGGTAGAATTAAATACTCTATAAACACCTACTTTTCTGCTAATTACGTTTTTTCACCATAAATTCAAAATATTGTACTACGCTTACCTCTAAATACTCCGTTGTTCGTTAGCCCGCGCGCAGACGCGTGTTTTGACACCTCACACGCGTACCTAGCTCGGAAAAACGGAAAATTATACCAACAATAAAAGTTTACCTCAGCGAACCAGCATTCAACACAAACTACGATATCTTTGCACTTAGGAGACGGAATTTGAAGCGGTTTCGGTGCAGTTAATCTTAATTGGGCTCTGCCTCTCCTTTCCACCTAAAATAATCCACCTGTTTTCTTTCAAAATAAAAAATCATTTTTTCGAAAATTTCACTTATTTTAAACTCGATAACCTCGATTAACTCAAAATTCTGCCGTTTAAATTCGGGGTTTTTGCTATTAATAAATACTCACCTGCCACACCTACAGGCTGGAGCGCGTTTCGTGATCTATCTCGTTGGTTGGTAGAATTAAATACTCTATAAACACCTACTTTTCTGCTAATTACGTTTTTTCACCATAAATTCAAAATATTGTACTACGCTTACCTCTAAATACTCCGTTGTTCGTTAGCCCGCGCGCAGACGCGTGTTTTGACACCTCACACGCGTACCTAGCTCGGAAAAACGGAAAATTATACCAACAATAAAAGTTTACCTCAGCGAACCAGCATTCAACACAAACTACGATATCTTTGCACTTAGGAGACGGAATTTGAAGCGGTTTCGGTGCAGTTAATCTTAATTGGGCTCTGCCTCTCCTTTCCACCTAAAATAATCCACCTGTTTTCTTTAAAAATAAAAAATAATTTTTTCGAAAATTTCACTTATTTTAAACTCGATAACCTCGATTAACTCAAAATTCTGCCGTTTAAATTCGGGGTTTTTGCTATTAATAAATACTTACCTGCCACACCTACAGGCTGGAGCGCGTTTCGTGATCTATCTCGTTGGTTGGTAGAATTAAATACTCTATAAACACCTACTTTTCTGCTAATTACGTTTTTTCACCATAAATTCAAAATATTGTACTACGCTTACCTCTAAATACTCCGTTGTTCGTTAGCCCGCGCGCAGACGCGTGTTTTGACACCTCACACGCGTACCTAGCTCGGAAAAACGGAAAATTATACCAACAATAAAAGTTTACCTCAGCGAACCAGCATTCAACACAAACTACGATATCTTTGCACTTAGGAGACGGAATTTGAAGCGGTTTCGGTGCAGTTAATCTTAATTGGGCTCTGCCTCTCCTTTCCACCTAAAATAATCCACCTGTTTTCTTTAAAAATAAAAAATCATTTTTTCGAAAATTTCACTTATTTTAAACTCGATAACCTCGATTAACTCAAAATTCTGCCGTTTAAATTCGGGGTTTTTGCTATTAATAAATACTTACCTGCCACACCTTCAGGCTGGAGCGCGTTTCGTGATCTATCTCGTTGGTTGGTAGAATTAAATACTCTATAAACACCTACTTTTCTGCTAATTACGTTTTTTCACCATAAATTCAAAATATTGTACTACGCTTACCTCTAAATACTCCGTTGTTCGTTAGCCCGCGCGCAGACGCGTGTTTTGACACCTCACACGCGTACCTAGCTCGGAAAAACGGAAAATTATACCAACAATAAAAGTTTACCTCAGCGAACCAGCATTCAACACAAACTACGATATCTTTGCACTTAGGAGACGGAATTTGAAGCGGTTTCGGTGCAGTTAATCTTAATTGGGCTCTGCCTCTCCTTTCCACCTAAAATAATCCACCTGTTTTCTTTCAAAATAAAAAATCATTTTTTCGAAAATTTCACTTATTTTAAACTCGATAACCTCGATTAACTCAAAATTCTGCCGTTTAAATTCGGGGTTTTTGCTATTAATAAATACTCACCTGCCACACCTACAGGCTGGAGCGCGTTTCGTGATCTATCTCGTTGGTTGGTAGAATTAAATACTCTATAAACACCTACTTTTCTGCTAATTACGTTTTTTCACCATAAATTCAAAATATTGTACTACGCTTACCTCTAAATACTCCGTTGTTCGTTAGCCCGCGCGCAGACGCGTGTTTTGACACCTCACACGCGTACCTAGCTCGGAAAAACGGAAAATTATACCAACAATAAAAGTTTACCTCAGCGAACCAGCATTCAACACAAACTACGATATCTTTGCACTTAGGAGACGGAATTTGAAGCGGTTTCGGTGCAGTTAATCTTAATTGGGCTCTGCCTCTCCTTTCCACCTAAAATAATCCACCTGTTTTCTTTAAAAATAAAAAATCATTTTTTCGAAAATTTCACTTATTTTAAACTCGATAACCTCGATTAACTCAAAATTCTGCCGTTTAAATTCGGGGTTTTTGCTATTAATAAATACTTACCTGCCACACCTACAGGCTGGAGCGCGTTTCGTGATCTATCTCGTTGGTTGGTAGAATTAAATACTCTATAAACACCTACTTTTCTGCTAATTACGTTTTTTCACCATAAATTCAAAATATTGTACTACGCTTACCTCTAAATACTCCGTTGTTCGTTAGCCCGCGCGCAGACGCGTGTTTTGACACCTCACACGCGTACCTAGCTCGGAAAAACGGAAAATTATACCAACAATAAAAGTTTACCTCAGCGAACCAGCATTCAACACAAACTACGATATCTTTGCACTTAGGAGACGGAATTTGAAGCGGTTTCGGTGCAGTTAATCTTAACTGGGCTCTGCCTCTCCTTTCCACCTTAAATAATCCACCTGTTTTCTTTAAAAATAAAAAATCATTTTTTCGAAAATTTCACTTATTTTAAACTCGATAACCTCGATTAACTCAAAATTCTGCCGTTTAAATTCGGGGTTTTTGCTATTAATAAATACTTACCTGCCACACCTACAGGCTGGAGCGCGTTTCGTGATCTATCTCGTTGGTTGGTAGAATTAAATACTCTATAAACACCTACTTTTCTGCTAATTACGTTTTTTCACCATAAATTCAAAATATTGTACTACGCTTACCTCTAAATACTCCGTTGTTCGTTAGCCCGCGCGCAGACGCGTGTTTTGACACCTCACACGCGTACCTAGCTCGGAAAAACGGAAAATTATACCAACAATAAAAGTTTACCTCAGCGAACCAGCATTCAACACAAACTACGATATCTTTGCACTTAGGAGACGGAATTTGAAGCGGTTTCGGTGCAGTTAATCTTAATTGGGCTCTGCCTCTCCTTTCCACCTAAAATAATCCACCTGTTTTCTTTAAAAATAAAAAATCATTTTTTCGAAAATTTCACTTATTTTAAACTCGATAACCTCGATTAACTCAAAATTCTGCCGTTTAAATTCGGGGTTTTTGCTATTAATAAATACTTACCTGCCACACCTACAGGCTGGAGCGCGTTTCGTGATCTATCTCGTTGGTTGGTAGAATTAAATACTCTATAAACACCTACTTTTCTGCTAATTACGTTTTTTCACCATAAATTCAAAATATTGTACTACGCTTACCTCTAAATACTCCGTTGTTCGTTAGCCCGCGCGCAGACGCGTGTTTTGACACCTCACACGCGTACCTAGCTCGGAAAAACGGAAAATTATACCAACAATAAAAGTTTACCTCAGCGAACCAGCATTCAACACAAACTACGATATCTTTGCACTTAGGAGACGGAATTTGAAGCGGTTTCGGTGCAGTTAATCTTAATTGGGCTCTGCCTCTCCTTTCCACCTAAAATAATCCACCTGTTTTCTTTAAAAATAAAAAATCATTTTTTCGAAAATTTCACTTATTTTAAACTCGATAACCTCGATTAACTCAAAATTCTGCCGTTTAAATTCGGGGTTTTTGCTATTAATAAATACTTACCTGCCACACCTACAGGCTGGAGCGCGTTTCGTGATCTATCTCGTTGGTTGGTAGAATTAAATACTCTATAAACACCTACTTTTCTGCTAATTACGTTTTTTCACCATAAATTCAAAATATTGTACTACGCTTACCTCTAAATACTCCGTTGTTCGTTAGCCCGCGCGCAGACGCGTGTTTTGACACCTCACACGCGTACCTAGCTCGGAAAAACGGAAAATTATACCAACAATAAAAGTTTACCTCAGCGAACCAGCATTCAACACAAACTACGATATCTTTGCACTTAGGAGACGGAATTTGAAGCGGTTTCGGTGCAGTTAATCTTAATTGGGCTCTGCCTCTCCTTTCCACCTAAAATAATCCACCTGTTTTCTTTCAAAATAAAAAATCATTTTTTCGAAAATTTCACTTATTTTAAACTCGATAACCTCGATTAACTCAAAATTCTGCCGTTTAAATTCGGGGTTTTTGCTATTAATAAATACTTACCTGCCACACCTTCAGGCTGGAGCGCGTTTCGTGATCTATCTCGTTGGTTGGTAGAATTAAATACTCTATAAACACCTACTTTTCTGCTAATTACGTTTTTTCACCATAAATTCAAAATATTGTACTACGCTTACCTCTAAATACTCCGTTGTTCGTTAGCCCGCGCGCAGACGCGTGTTTTGACACCTCACACGCGTACCTAGCTCGGAAAAACGGAAAATTATACCAACAATAAAAGTTTACCTCAGCGAACCAGCATTCAACACAAACTACGATATCTTTGCACTTAGGAGACGGAATTTGAAGCGGTTTCGGTGCAGTTAATCTTAACTGGGCTCTGCCTCTCCTTTCCACCTTAAATAATCCACCTGTTTTCTTTAAAAATAAAAAATCATTTTTTCGAAAATTTCACTTATTTTAAACTCGATAACCTCGATTAACTCAAAATTCTGCCGTTTAAATTCGGGGTTTTTGCTATTAATAAATACTTACCTGCCACACCTACAGGCTGGAGCGCGTTTCGTGATCTATCTCGTTGGTTGGTAGAATTAAATACTCTATAAACACCTACTTTTCTGCTAATTACGTTTTTTCACCATAAATTCAAAATATTGTACTACGCTTACCTCTAAATACTCCGTTGTTCGTTAGCCCGCGCGCAGACGCGTGTTTTGACACCTCACACGCGTACCTAGCTCGGAAAAACGGAAAATTATACCAACAATAAAAGTTTACCTCAGCGAACCAGCATTCAACACAAACTACGATATCTTTGCACTTAGGAGACGGAATTTGAAGCGGTTTCGGTGCAGTTAATCTTAATTGGGCTCTGCCTCTCCTTTCCACCTAAAATAATCCACCTGTTTTCTTTAAAAATAAAAAATCATTTTTTCGAAAATTTCACTTATTTTAAACTCGATAACCTCGATTAACTCAAAATTCTGCCGTTTAAATTCGGGGTTTTTGCTATTAATAAATACTTACCTGCCACACCTACAGGCTGGAGCGCGTTTCGTGATCTATCTCGTTGGTTGGTAGAATTAAATACTCTATAAACACCTACTTTTCTGCTAATTACGTTTTTTCACCATAAATTCAAAATATTGTACTACGCTTACCTCTAAATACTCCGTTGTTCGTTAGCCCGCGCGCAGACGCGTGTTTTGACACCTCACACGCGTACCTAGCTCGGAAAAACGGAAAATTATACCAACAATAAAAGTTTACCTCAGCGAACCAGCATTCAACACAAACTACGATATCTTTGCACTTAGGAGACGGAATTTGAAGCGGTTTCGGTGCAGTTAATCTTAATTGGGCTCTGCCTCTCCTTTCCACCTAAAATAATCCACCTGTTTTCTTTAAAAATAAAAAATCATTTTTTCGAAAATTTCACTTATTTTAAACTCGATAACCTCGATTAACTCAAAATTCTGCCGTTTAAATTCGGGGTTTTTGCTATTAATAAATACTTACCTGCCACACCTACAGGCTGGAGCGCGTTTCGTGATCTATCTCGTTGGTTGGTAGAATTAAATACTCTATAAACACCTACTTTTCTGCTAATTACGTTTTTTCACCATAAATTCAAAATATTGTACTACGCTTACCTCTAAATACTCCGTTGTTCGTTAGCCCGCGCGCAGACGCGTGTTTTGACACCTCACACGCGTACCTAGCTCGGAAAAACGGAAAATTATACCAACAATAAAAGTTTACCTCAGCGAACCAGCATTCAACACAAACTACGATATCTTTGCACTTAGGAGACGGAATTTGAAGCGGTTTCGGTGCAGTTAATCTTAATTGGGCTCTGCCTCTCCTTTCCACCTAAAATAATCCACCTGTTTTCTTTCAAAATAAAAAATCATTTTTTCGAAAATTTCACTTATTTTAAACTCGATAACCTCGATTAACTCAAAATTCTGCCGTTTAAATTCGGGGTTTTTGCTATTAATAAATACTTACCTGCCACACCTTCAGGCTGGAGCGCGTTTCGTGATCTATCTCGTTGGTTGGTAGAATTAAATACTCTATAAACACCTACTTTTCTGCTAATTACGTTTTTTCACCATAAATTCAAAATATTGTACTACGCTTACCTCTAAATACTCCGTTGTTCGTTAGCCCGCGCGCAGACGCGTGTTTTGACACCTCACACGCGTACCTAGCTCGGAAAAACGGAAAATTATACCAACAATAAAAGTTTACCTCAGCGAACCAGCATTCAACACAAACTACGATATCTTTGCACTTAGGAGACGGAATTTGAAGCGGTTTCGGTGCAGTTAATCTTAATTGGGCTCTGCCTCTCCTTTCCACCTAAAATAATCCACCTGTTTTCTTTAAAAATAAAAAATCATTTTTTCGAAAATTTCACTTATTTTAAACTCGATAACCTCGATTAACTCAAAATTCTGCCGTTTAAATTCGGGGTTTTTGCTATTAATAAATACTTACCTGCCACACCTACAGGCTGGAGCGCGTTTCGTGATCTATCTCGTTGGTTGGTAGAATTAAATACTCTATAAACACCTACTTTTCTGCTAATTACGTTTTTTCACCATAAATTCAAAATATTGTACTACGCTTACCTCTAAATACTCCGTTGTTCGTTAGCCCGCGCGCAGACGCGTGTTTTGACACCTCACACGCGTACCTAGCTCGGAAAAACGGAAAATTATACCAACAATAAAAGTTTACCTCAGCGAACCAGCATTCAACACAAACTACGATATCTTTGCACTTAGGAGACGGAATTTGAAGCGGTTTCGGTGCAGTTAATCTTAATTGGGCTCTGCCTCTCCTTTCCACCTAAAATAATCCACCTGTTTTCTTTAAAAATAAAAAATCATTTTTTCGAAAATTTCACTTATTTTAAACTCGATAACCTCGATTAACTCAAAATTCTGCCGTTTAAATTCGGGGTTTTTGCTATTAATAAATACTTACCTGCCACACCTACAGGCTGGAGCGCGTTTCGTGATCTATCTCGTTGGTTGGTAGAATTAAATACTCTATAAACACCTACTTTTCTGCTAATTACGTTTTTTCACCATAAATTCAAAATATTGTACTACGCTTACCTCTAAATACTCCGTTGTTCGTTAGCCCGCGCGCAGACGCGTGTTTTGACACCTCACACGCGTACCTAGCTCGGAAAAACGGAAAATTATACCAACAATAAAAGTTTACCTCAGCGAACCAGCATTCAACACAAACTACGATATCTTTGCACTTAGGAGACGGAATTTGAAGCGGTTTCGGTGCAGTTAATCTTAATTGGGCTCTGCCTCTCCTTTCCACCTAAAATAATCCACCTGTTTTCTTTAAAAATAAAAAATCATTTTTTCGAAAATTTCACTTATTTTAAACTCGATAACCTCGATTAACTCAAAATTCTGCCGTTTAAATTCGGGGTTTTTGCTATTAATAAATACTTACCTGCCACACCTACAGGCTGGAGCGCGTTTCGTGATCTATCTCGTTGGTTGGTAGAATTAAATACTCTATAAACACCTACTTTTCTGCTAATTACGTTTTTTCACCATAAATTCAAAATATTGTACTACGCTTACCTCTAAATACTCCGTTGTTCGTTAGCCCGCGCGCAGACGCGTGTTTTGACACCTCACACGCGTACCTAGCTCGGAAAAACGGAAAATTATACCAACAATAAAAGTTTACCTCAGCGAACCAGCATTCAACACAAACTACGATATCTTTGCACTTAGGAGACGGAATTTGAAGCGGTTTCGGTGCAGTTAATCTTAATTGGGCTCTGCCTCTCCTTTCCACCTAAAATAATCCACCTGTTTTCTTTAAAAATAAAAAATCATTTTTTCGAAAATTTCACTTATTTTAAACTCGATAACCTCGATTAACTCAAAATTCTGCCGTTTAAATTCGGGGTTTTTGCTATTAATAAATACTTACCTGCCACACCTACAGGCTGGAGCGCGTTTCGTGATCTATCTCGTTGGTTGGTAGAATTAAATACTCTATAAACACCTACTTTTCTGCTAATTACGTTTTTTCACCATAAATTCAAAATATTGTACTACGCTTACCTCTAAATACTCCGTTGTTCGTTAGCCCGCGCGCAGACGCGTGTTTTGACACCTCACACGCGTACCTAGCTTAGAAAAACGGAAAATTATACCAACAATAAAAGTTTACCTCAGCGAACCAGCATTCAACACAAACTACGATATCTTTGCACTTAGGAGACGGAATTTGAAGCGGTTTCGGTGCAGTTAATCTTAATTGGGCTCTGCCTCTCCTTTCCACCTAAAATAATCCACCTGTTTTCTTTAAAAATAAAAAATCATTTTTTCGAAAATTTCACTTATTTTAAACTCGATAACCTCGATTAACTCAAAATTCTGCCGTTTAAATTCGGGGTTTTTGCTATTAATAAATACTTACCTGCCACACCTACAGGCTGGAGCGCGTTTCGTGATCTATCTCGTTGGTTGGTAGAATTAAATACTCTATAAACACCTACTTTTCTGCTAATTACGTTTTTTCACCATAAATTCAAAATATTGTACTACGCTTACCTCTAAATACTCCGTTGTTCGTTAGCCCGCGCGCAGACGCGTGTTTTGACACCTCACACGCGTACCTAGCTCGGAAAAACGGAAAATTATACCAACAATAAAAGTTTACCTCAGCGAACCAGCATTCAACACAAACTACGATATCTTTGCACTTAGGAGACGGAATTTGAAGCGGTTTCGGTGCAGTTAATCTTAATTGGGCTCTGCCTCTCCTTTCCACCTAAAATAATCCACCTGTTTTCTTTAAAAATAAAAAATCATTTTTTCGAAAATTTCACTTATTTTAAACTCGATAACCTCGATTAACTCAAAATTCTGCCGTTTAAATTCGGGGTTTTTGCTATTAATAAATACTTACCTGCCACACCTACAGGCTGGAGCGCGTTTCGTGATCTATCTCGTTGGTTGGTAGAATTAAATACTCTATAAACACCTACTTTTCTGCTAATTACGTTTTTTCACCATAAATTCAAAATATTGTACTACGCTTACCTCTAAATACTCCGTTGTTCGTTAGCCCGCGCGCAGACGCGTGTTTTGACACCTCACACGCGTACCTAGCTCGGAAAAACGGAAAATTATACCAACAATAAAAGTTTACCTCAGCGAACCAGCATTCAACACAAACTACGATATCTTTGCACTTAGGAGACGGAATTTGAAGCGGTTTCGGTGCAGTTAATCTTAATTGGGCTCTGCCTCTCCTTTCCACCTAAAATAATCCACCTGTTTTCTTTAAAAATAAAAAATCATTTTTTCGAAAATTTCACTTATTTTAAACTCGATAACCTCGATTAACTCAAAATTCTGCCGTTTAAATTCGGGGTTTTTGCTATTAATAAATACTTACCTGCCACACCTACAGGCTGGAGCGCGTTTCGTGATCTATCTCGTTGGTTGGTAGAATTAAATACTCTATAAACACCTACTTTTCTGCTAATTACGTTTTTTCACCATAAATTCAAAATATTGTACTACGCTTACCTCTAAATACTCCGTTGTTCGTTAGCCCGCGCGCAGACGCGTGTTTTGACACCTCACACGCGTACCTAGCTTAGAAAAACGGAAAATTATACCAACAATAAAAGTTTACCTCAGCGAACCAGCATTCAACACAAACTACGATATCTTTGCACTTAGGAGACGGAATTTGAAGCGGTTTCGGTGCAGTTAATCTTAATTGGGCTCTGCCTCTCCTTTCCACCTAAAATAATCCACCTGTTTTCTTTCAAAATAAAAAATCATTTTTTCGAAAATTTCACTTATTTTAAACTCGATAACCTCGATTAACTCAAAATTCTGCCGTTTAAATTCGGGGTTTTTGCTATTAATAAATACTTACCTGCCACACCTACAGGCTGGAGCGCGTTTCGTGATCTATCTCGTTGGTTGGTAGAATTAAATACTCTATAAACACCTACTTTTCTGCTAATTACGTTTTTTCACCATAAATTCAAAATATTGTACTACGCTTACCTCTAAATACTCCGTTGTTCGTTAGCCCGCGCGCAGACGCGTGTTTTGACACCTCACACGCGTACCTAGCTCGGAAAAACGGAAAATTATACCAACAATAAAAGTTTACCTCAGCGAACCAGCATTCAACACAAACTACGATATCTTTGCACTTAGGAGACGGAATTTGAAGCGGTTTCGGTGCAGTTAATCTTAATTGGGCTCTGCCTCTCCTTTCCACCTAAAATAATCCACCTGTTTTCTTTCAAAATAAAAAATCATTTTTTCGAAAATTTCACTTATTTTAAACTCGATAACCTCGATTAACTCAAAATTCTGCCGTTTAAATTCGGGGTTTTTGCTATTAATAAATACTTACCTGCCACACCTACAGGCTGGAGCGCGTTTCGTGATCTATCTCGTTGGTTGGTAGAATTAAATACTCTATAAACACCTACTTTTCTGCTAATTACGTTTTTTCACCATAAATTCAAAATATTGTACTACGCTTACCTCTAAATACTCCGTTGTTCGTTAGCCCGCGCGCAGACGCGTGTTTTGACACCTCACACGCGTACCTAGCTCGGAAAAACGGAAAATTATACCAACAATAAAAGTTTACCTCAGCGAACCAGCATTCAACACAAACTACGATATCTTTGCACTTAGGAGACGGAATTTGAAGCGGTTTCGGTGCAGTTAATCTTAATTGGGCTCTGCCTCTCCTTTCCACCTAAAATAATCCACCTGTTTTCTTTAAAAATAAAAAATCATTTTTTCGAAAATTTCACTTATTTTAAACTCGATAACCTCGATTAACTCAAAATTCTGCCGTTTAAATTCGGGGTTTTTGCTATTAATAAATACTTACCTGCCACACCTACAGGCTGGAGCGCGTTTCGTGATCTATCTCGTTGGTTGGTAGAATTAAATACTCTATAAACACCTACTTTTCTGCTAATTACGTTTTTTCACCATAAATTCAAAATATTGTACTACGCTTACCTCTAAATACTCCGTTGTTCGTTAGCCCGCGCGCAGACGCGTGTTTTGACACCTCACACGCGTACCTAGCTCGGAAAAACGGAAAATTATACCAACAATAAAAGTTTACCTCAGCGAACCAGCATTCAACACAAACTACGATATCTTTGCACTTAGGAGACGGAATTTGAAGCGGTTTCGGTGCAGTTAATCTTAATTGGGCTCTGCCTCTCCTTTCCACCTAAAATAATCCACCTGTTTTCTTTAAAAATAAAAAATCATTTTTTCGAAAATTTCACTTATTTTAAACTCGATAACCTCGATTAACTCAAAATTCTGCCGTTTAAATTCGGGGTTTTTGCTATTAATAAATACTTACCTGCCACACCTACAGGCTGGAGCGCGTTTCGTGATCTATCTCGTTGGTTGGTAGAATTAAATACTCTATAAACACCTACTTTTCTGCTAATTACGTTTTTTCACCATAAATTCAAAATATTGTACTACGCTTACCTCTAAATACTCCGTTGTTCGTTAGCCCGCGCGCAGACGCGTGTTTTGACACCTCACACGCGTACCTAGCTCGGAAAAACGGAAAATTATACCAACAATAAAAGTTTACCTCAGCGAACCAGCATTCAACACAAACTACGATATCTTTGCACTTAGGAGACGGAATTTGAAGCGGTTTCGGTGCAGTTAATCTTAATTGGGCTCTGCCTCTCCTTTCCACCTAAAATAATCCACCTGTTTTCTTTCAAAATAAAAAATCATTTTTTCGAAAATTTCACTTATTTTAAACTCGATAACCTCGATTAACTCAAAATTCTGCCGTTTAAATTCGGGGTTTTTGCTATTAATAAATACTTACCTGCCACACCTTCAGGCTGGAGCGCGTTTCGTGATCTATCTCGTTGGTTGGTAGAATTAAATACTCTATAAACACCTACTTTTCTGCTAATTACGTTTTTTCACCATAAATTCAAAATATTGTACTTCGCTTACCTCTAAATACTCCGTTGTTCGTTAGCCCGCGCGCAGACGCGTGTTTTGACACCTCACACGCGTACCTAGCTCGGAAAAACGGAAAATTATACCAACAATAAAAGTTTACCTCAGCGAACCAGCATTCAACACAAACTACGATATCTTTGCACTTAGGAGACGGAATTTGAAGCGGTTTCGGTGCAGTTAATCTTAATTGGGCTCTGCCTCTCCTTTCCACCTAAAATAATCCACCTGTTTTCTTTCAAAATAAAAAATCATTTTTTCGAAAATTTCACTTATTTTAAACTCGAAAACCTCGATTAACTCAAAATTCTGCCGTTTAAATTCGGGGTTTTTGCTATTAATAAATACTTACCTGCCACACCTACAGGCTGGAGCGCGTTTCGTGATCTATCTCGTTGGTTGGTAGAATTAAATACTCTATAAACACCTACTTTTCTGCTAATTACGTTTTTTCACCATAAATTCAAAATATTGTACTACGCTTACCTCTAAATACTCCGTTGTTCGTTAGCCCGCGCGCAGACGCGTGTTTTGACACCTCACACGCGTACCTAGCTCGGAAAAACGGAAAATTATACCAACAATAAAAGTTTACCTCAGCGAACCAGCATTCAACACAAACTACGATATCTTTGCACTTAGGAGACGGAATTTGAAGCGGTTTCGGTGCAGTTAATCTTAATTGGGCTCTGCCTCGCCTTTCCACCTAAAATAATCCACCTGTTTTCTTTCAAAATAAAAAATCATTTTTTCGAAAATTTCACTTATTTTAAACTCGATAACCTCGATTAACTCAAAATTCTGCCGTTTAAATTCGGGGTTTTTGCTATTAATAAATACTTACCTGCCACACCTTCAGGCTGGAGCGCGTTTCGTGATCTATCTCGTTGGTTGGTAGAATTAAATACTCTATAAACACCTACTTTTCTGCTAATTACGTTTTTTCACCATAAATTCAAAATATTGTACTACGCTTACCTCTAAATACTCCGTTGTTCGTTAGCCCGCGCGCAGACGCGTGTTTTGACACCTCACACGCGTACCTAGCTCGGAAAAACGGAAAATTATACCAACAATAAAAGTTTACCTCAGCGAACCAGCATTCAACACAAACTACGATATCTTTGCACTTAGGAGACGGAATTTCAAGCGGTTTCGGTGCAGTTAATCTTAATTGGGCTCTGCCTCTCCTTTCCACCTAAAATAATCCACCTGTTTTCTTTAAAAATAAAAAATCATTTTTTCGAAAATTTCACTTATTTTAAACTCGATAACCTCGATTAACTCAAAATTCTGCCGTTTAAATTCGGGGTTTTTGCTATTAATAAATACTTACCTGCCACACCTACAGGCTGGAGCGCGTTTCGTGATCTATCTCGTTGGTTGGTAGAATTAAATACTCTATAAACACCTACTTTTCTGCTAATTACGTTTTTTCACCATAAATTCAAAATATTGTACTACGCTTACCTCTAAATACTCCGTTGTTCGTTAGCCCGCGCGCAGACGCGTGTTTTGACACCTCACACGCGTACCTAGCTCGGAAAAACGGAAAATTATACCAACAATAAAAGTTTACCTCAGCGAACCAGCATTCAACACAAACTACGATATCTTTGCACTTAGGAGACGGAATTTGAAGCGGTTTCGGTGCAGTTAATCTTAATTGGGCTCTGCCTCTCCTTTCCACCTAAAATAATCCACCTGTTTTCTTTAAAAATAAAAAATCATTTTTTCGAAAATTTCACTTATTTTAAACTCGATAACCTCGATTAACTCAAAATTCTGCCGTTTAAATTCGGGGTTTTTGCTATTAATAAATACTTACCTGCCACACCTACAGGCTGGAGCGCGTTTCGTGATCTATCTCGTTGGTTGGTAGAATTAAATACTCTATAAACACCTACTTTTCTGCTAATTACGTTTTTTCACCATAAATTCAAAATATTGTACTACGCTTACCTCTAAATACTCCGTTGTTCGTTAGCCCGCGCGCAGACGCGTGTTTTGACACCTCACACGCGTACCTAGCTCGGAAAAACGGAAAATTATACCAACAATAAAAGTTTACCTCAGCGAACCAGCATTCAACACAAACTACGATATCTTTGCACTTAGGAGACGGAATTTGAAGCGGTTTCGGTGCAGTTAATCTTAATTGGGCTCTGCCTCTCCTTTCCACCTAAAATAATCCACCTGTTTTCTTTAAAAATAAAAAATCATTTTTTCGAAAATTTCACTTATTTTAAACTCGATAACCTCGATTAACTCAAAATTCTGCCGTTTAAATTCGGGGTTTTTGCTATTAATAAATACTTACCTGCCACACCTACAGGCTGGAGCGCGTTTCGTGATCTATCTCGTTGGTTGGTAGAATTAAATACTCTATAAACACCTACTTTTCTGCTAATTACGTTTTTTCACCATAAATTCAAAATATTGTACTACGCTTACCTCTAAATACTCCGTTGTTCGTTAGCCCGCGCGCAGACGCGTGTTTTGACACCTCACACGCGTACCTAGCTCGGAAAAACGGAAAATTATACCAACAATAAAAGTTTACCTCAGCGAACCAGCATTCAACACAAACTACGATATCTTTGCACTTAGGAGACGGAATTTGAAGCGGTTTCGGTGCAGTTAATCTTAATTGGGCTCTGCCTCTCCTTTCCACCTAAAATAATCCACCTGTTTTCTTTAAAAATAAAAAATCATTTTTTCGAAAATTTCACTTATTTTAAACTCGATAACCTCGATTAACTCAAAATTCTGCCGTTTAAATTCGGGGTTTTTGCTATTAATAAATACTTACCTGCCACACCTACAGGCTGGAGCGCGTTTCGTGATCTATCTCGTTGGTTGGTAGAATTAAATACTCTATAAACACCTACTTTTCTGCTAATTACGTTTTTTCACCATAAATTCAAAATATTGTACTACGCTTACCTCTAAATACTCCGTTGTTCGTTAGCCCGCGCGCAGACGCGTGTTTTGACACCTCACACGCGTACCTAGCTCGGAAAAACGGAAAATTATACCAACAATAAAAGTTTACCTCAGCGAACCAGCATTCAACACAAACTACGATATCTTTGCACTTAGGAGACGGAATTTGAAGCGGTTTCGGTGCAGTTAATCTTAATTGGGCTCTGCCTCTCCTTTCCACCTAAAATAATCCACCTGTTTTCTTTAAAAATAAAAAATCATTTTTTCGAAAATTTCACTTATTTTAAACTCGATAACCTCGATTAACTCAAAATTCTGCCGTTTAAATTCGGGGTTTTTGCTATTAATAAATACTTACCTGCCACACCTACAGGCTGGAGCGCGTTTCGTGATCTATCTCGTTGGTTGGTAGAATTAAATACTCTATAAACACCTACTTTTCTGCTAATTACGTTTTTTCACCATAAATTCAAAATATTGTACTACGCTTACCTCTAAATACTCCGTTGTTCGTTAGCCCGCGCGCAGACGCGTGTTTTGACACCTCACACGCGTACCTAGCTCGGAAAAACGGAAAATTATACCAACAATAAAAGTTTACCTCAGCGAACCAGCATTCAACACAAACTACGATATCTTTGCACTTAGGAGACGGAATTTGAAGCGGTTTCGGTGCAGTTAATCTTAATTGGGCTCTGCCTCTCCTTTCCACCTAAAATAATCCACCTGTTTTCTTTAAAAATAAAAAATCATTTTTTCGAAAATTTCACTTATTTTAAACTCGATAACCTCGATTAACTCAAAATTCTGCCGTTTAAATTCGGGGTTTTTGCTATTAATAAATACTTACCTGCCACACCTACAGGCTGGAGCGCGTTTCGTGATCTATCTCGTTGGTTGGTAGAATTAAATACTCTATAAACACCTACTTTTCTGCTAATTACGTTTTTTCACCATAAATTCAAAATATTGTACTACGCTTACCTCTAAATACTTCGTTGTTCGTTAGCCCGCGCGCAGACGCGTGTTTTGACACCTCACACGCGTACCTAGCTCGGAAAAACGGAAAATTATACCAACAATAAAAGTTTACCTCAGCGAACCAGCATTCAACACAAACTACGATATCTTTGCACTTAGGAGACGGAATTTGAAGCGGTTTCGGTGCAGTTAATCTTAATTGGGCTCTGCCTCTCCTTTCCACCTAAAATAATCCACCTGTTTTCTTTCAAAATAAAAAATCATTTTTTCGAAAATTTCACTTATTTTAAACTCGATAACCTCGATTAACTCAAAATTCTGCCGTTTAAATTCGGGGTTTTTGCTATTAATAAATACTTACCTGCCACACCTTCAGGCTGGAGCGCGTTTCGTGATCTATCTCGTTGGTTGGTAGAATTAAATACTCTATAAACACCTACTTTTCTGCTAATTACGTTTTTTCACCATAAATTCAAAATATTGTACTACGCTTACCTCTAAATACTCCGTTGTTCGTTAGCCCGCGCGCAGACGCGTGTTTTGACACCTCACACGCGTACCTAGCTCGGAAAAACGGAAAATTATACCAACAATAAAAGTTTACCTCAGCGAACCAGCATTCAACACAAACTACGATATCTTTGCACTTAGGAGACGGAATTTGAAGCGGTTTCGGTGCAGTTAATCTTAATTGGGCTCTGCCTCTCCTTTCCACCTAAAATAATCCACCTGTTTTCTTTCAAAATAAAAAATCATTTTTTCGAAAATTTCACTTATTTTAAACTCGATAACCTCGATTAACTCAAAATTCTGCCGTTTAAATTCGGGGTTTTTGCTATTAATAAATACTTACCTGCCACACCTTCAGGCTGGAGCGCGTTTTGTGATCTATCTCGTTGGTTGGTAGAATTAAATACTCTATAAACACCTACTTTTCTGCTAATTACGTTTTTTCACCATAAATTCAAAATATTGTACTACGCTTACCTCTAAATACTCCGTTGTTCGTTAGCCCGCGCGCAGACGCGTGTTTTGACACCTCACACGCGTACCTAGCTCGGAAAAACGGAAAATTATACCAACAATAAAAGTTTACCTCAGCGAACCAGCATTCAACACAAACTACGATATCTTTGCACTTAGGAGACGGAATTTGAAGCGGTTTCGGTGCAGTTAATCTTAATTGGGCTCTGCCTCTCCTTTCCACCTAAAATAATCCACCTGTTTTCTTTAAAAATAAAAAATCATTTTTTCGAAAATTTCACTTATTTTAAACTCGATAACCTCGATTAACTCAAAATTCTGCCGTTTAAATTCGGGGTTTTTGCTATTAATAAATACTTACCTGCCACACCTACAGGCTGGAGCGCGTTTCGTGATCTATCTCGTTGGTTGGTAGAATTAAATACTCTATAAACACCTACTTTTCTGCTAATTACGTTTTTTCACCATAAATTCAAAATATTGTACTACGCTTACCTCTAAATACTCCGTTGTTCGTTAGCCCGCGCGCAGACGCCTGTTTTGACACCTCACACGCGTACCTAGCTCGGAAAAACGGAAAATTATACCAACAATAAAAGTTTACCTCAGCGAACCAGCATTCAACACAAACTACGATATCTTTGCACTTAGGAGACGGAATTTGAAGCGGTTTCGGTGCAGTTAATCTTAATTGGGCTCTGCCTCTCCTTTCCACCTAAAATAATCCACCTGTTTTCTTTAAAAATAAAAAATCATTTTTTCGAAAATTTCACTTATTTTAAACTCGATAACCTCGATTAACTCAAAATTCTGCCGTTTAAATTCGGGGTTTTTGCTATTAATAAATACTTACCTGCCACACCTACAGGCTGGAGCGCGTTTCGTGATCTATCTCGTTGGTTGGTAGAATTAAATACTCTATAAACACCTACTTTTCTGCTAATTACGTTTTTTCACCATAAATTCAAAATATTGTACTACGCTTACCTCTAAATACTCCGTTGTTCGTTAGCCCGCGCGCAGACGCGTGTTTTGACACCTCACACGCGTACCTAGCTCGGAAAAACGGAAAATTATACCAACAATAAAAGTTTACCTCAGCGAACCAGCATTCAACACAAACTACGATATCTTTGCACTTAGGAGACGGAATTTGAAGCGGTTTCGGTGCAGTTAATCTTAATTGGGCTCTGCCTCTCCTTTCCACCTAAAATAATCCACCTGTTTTCTTTAAAAATAAAAAATCATTTTTTCGAAAATTTCACTTATTTTAAACTCGATAACCTCGATTAACTCAAAATTCTGCCGTTTAAATTCGGGGTTTTTGCTATTAATAAATACTTACCTGCCACACCTACAGGCTGGAGCGCGTTTCGTGATCTATCTCGTTGGTTGGTAGAATTAAATACTCTATAAACACCTACTTTTCTGCTAATTACGTTTTTTCACCATAAATTCAAAATATTGTACTACGCTTACCTCTAAATACTCCGTTGTTCGTTAGCCCGCGCGCAGACGCGTGTTTTGACACCTCACACGCGTACCTAGCTCGGAAAAACGGAAAATTATACCAACAATAAAAGTTTACCTCAGCGAACCAGCATTCAACACAAACTACGATATCTTTGCACTTAGGAGACGGAATTTGAAGCGGTTTCGGTGCAGTTAATCTTAATTGGGCTCTGCCTCTCCTTTCCACCTAAAATAATCCACCTGTTTTCTTTAAAAATAAAAAATCATTTTTTCGAAAATTTCACTTATTTTAAACTCGATAACCTCGATTAACTCAAAATTCTGCCGTTTAAATTCGGGGTTTTTGCTATTAATAAATACTTACCTGCCACACCTACAAGCTGGAGCGCGTTTCGTGATCTATCTCGTTGGTTGGTAGAATTAAATACTCTATAAACACCTACTTTTCTGCTAATTACGTTTTTTCACCATAAATTCAAAATATTGTACTACGCTTACCTCTAAATACTCCGTTGTTCGTTAGCCCGCGCGCAGACGCCTGTTTTGACACCTCACACGCGTACCTAGCTCGGAAAAACGGAAAATTATACCAACAATAAAAGTTTACCTCAGCGAACCAGCATTCAACACAAACTACGATATCTTTGCACTTAGGAGACGGAATTTGAAGCGGTTTCGGTGCAGTTAATCTTAATTGGGCTCTGCCTCTCCTTTCCACCTAAAATAATCCACCTGTTTTCTTTAAAAATAAAAAATCATTTTTTCGAAAATTTCACTTATTTTAAACTCGATAACCTCGATTAACTCAAAATTCTGCCGTTTAAATTCGGGGTTTTTGCTATTAATAAATACTTACCTGCCACACCTACAGGCTGGAGCGCGTTTCGTGATCTATCTCGTTGGTTGGTAGAATTAAATACTCTATAAACACCTACTTTTCTGCTAATTACGTTTTTTCACCATAAATTCAAAATATTGTACTACGCTTACCTCTAAATACTCCGTTGTTCGTTAGCCCGCGCGCAGACGCGTGTTTTGACACCTCACACGCGTACCTAGCTCGGAAAAACGGAAAATTATACCAACAATAAAAGTTTACCTCAGCGAACCAGCATTCAACACAAACTACGATATCTTTGCACTTAGGAGACGGAATTTGAAGCGGTTTCGGTGCAGTTAATCTTAATTGGGCTCTGCCTCTCCTTTCCACCTAAAATAATCCACCTGTTTTCTTTAAAAATAAAAAATCATTTTTTCGAAAATTTCACTTATTTTAAACTCGATAACCTCGATTAACTCAAAATTCTGCCGTTTAAATTCGGGGTTTTTGCTATTAATAAATACTTACCTGCCACACCTACAGGCTGGAGCGCGTTTCGTGATCTATCTCGTTGGTTGGTAGAATTAAATACTCTATAAACACCTACTTTTCTGCTAATTACGTTTTTTCACCATAAATTCAAAATATTGTACTACGCTTACCTCTAAATACTCCGTTGTTCGTTAGCCCGCGCGCAGACGCGTGTTTTGACACCTCACACGCGTACCTAGCTCGGAAAAACGGAAAATTATACCAACAATAAAAGTTTACCTCAGCGAACCAGCATTCAACACAAACTACGATATCTTTGCACTTAGGAGACGGAATTTGAAGCGGTTTCGGTGCAGTTAATCTTAATTGGGCTCTGCCTCTCCTTTCCACCTAAAATAATCCACCTGTTTTCTTTAAAAATAAAAAATCATTTTTTCGAAAATTTCACTTATTTTAAACTCGATAACCTCGATTAACTCAAAATTCTGCCGTTTAAATTCGGGGTTTTTGCTATTAATAAATACTTACCTGCCACACCTACAGGCTGGAGCGCGTTTCGTGATCTATCTCGTTGGTTGGTAGAATTAAATACTCTATAAACACCTACTTTTCTGCTAATTACGTTTTTTCACCATAAATTCAAAATATTGTACTACGCTTACCTCTAAATACTCCGTTGTTCGTTAGCCCGCGCGCAGACGCGTGTTTTGACACCTCACACGCGTACCTAGCTCGGAAAAACGGAAAATTATACCAACAATAAAAGTTTACCTCAGCGAACCAGCATTCAACACAAACTACGATATCTTTGCACTTAGGAGACGGAATTTGAAGCGGTTTCGGTGCAGTTAATCTTAATTGGGCTCTGCCTCTCCTTTCCACCTAAAATAATCCACCTGTTTTCTTTCAAAATAAAAAATCATTTTTTCGAAAATTTCACTTATTTTAAACTCGATAACCTCGATTAACTCAAAATTCTGCCGTTTAAATTCGGGGTTTTTGCTATTAATAAATACTTACCTGTCACACCTTCAGGCTGGAGCGCGTTTCGTGATCTATCTCGTTGGTTGGTAGAATTAAATACTCTATAAACACCTACTTTTCTGCTAATTACGTTTTTTCACCATAAATTCAAAATATTGTACTACGCTTACCTCTAAATACTCCGTTGTTCGTTAGCCCGCGCGCAGACGCGTGTTTTGACACCTCACACGCGTACCTAGCTCGGAAAAACGGAAAATTATACCAACAATAAAAGTTTACCTCAGCGAACCAGCATTCAACACAAACTACGATATCTTTGCACTTAGGAGACGGAATTTGAAGCGGTTTCGGTGCAGTTAATCTTAATTGGGCTCTGCCTCTCCTTTCCACCTAAAATAATCCACCTGTTTTCTTTAAAAATAAAAAATCATTTTTTCGAAAATTTCACTTATTTTAAACTCGATAACCTCGATTAACTCAAAATTCTGCCGTTTAAATTCGGGGTTTTTGCTATTAATAAATACTTACCTGCCACACCTACAGGCTGGAGCGCGTTTCGTGATCTATCTCGTTGGTTGGTAGAATTAAATACTCTATAAACACCTACTTTTCTGCTAATTACGTTTTTTCACCATAAATTCAAAATATTGTACTACGCTTACCTCTAAATACTCCGTTGTTCGTTAGCCCGCGCGCAGACGCGTGTTTTGACACCTCACACGCGTACCTAGCTCGGAAAAACGGAAAATTATACCAACAATAAAAGTTTACCTCAGCGAACCAGCATTCAACACAAACTACGATATCTTTGCACTTAGGAGACGGAATTTGAAGCGGTTTCGGTGCAGTTAATCTTAATTGGGCTCTGCCTCTCCTTTCCACCTAAAATAATCCACCTGTTTTCTTTAAAAATAAAAAATCATTTTTTCGAAAATTTCACTTATTTTAAACTCGATAACCTCGATTAACTCAAAATTCTGCCGTTTAAATTCGGGGTTTTTGCTATTAATAAATACTTACCTGCCACACCTACAGGCTGGAGCGCGTTTCGTGATCTATCTCGTTGGTTGGTAGAATTAAATACTCTATAAACACCTACTTTTCTGCTAATTACGTTTTTTCACCATAAATTCAAAATATTGTACTACGCTTACCTCTAAATACTCCGTTGTTCGTTAGCCCGCGCGCAGACGCGTGTTTTGACACCTCACACGCGTACCTAGCTCGGAAAAACGGAAAATTATACCAACAATAAAAGTTTACCTCAGCGAACCAGCATTCAACACAAACTACGATATCTTTGCACTTAGGAGACGGAATTTGAAGCGGTTTCGGTGCAGTTAATCTTAATTGGGCTCTGCCTCTCCTTTCCACCTAAAATAATCCACCTGTTTTCTTTAAAAATAAAAAATCATTTTTTCGAAAATTTCACTTATTTTAAACTCGATAACCTCGATTAACTCAAAATTCTGCCGTTTAAATTCGGGGTTTTTGCTATTAATAAATACTTACCTGCCACACCTACAGGCTGGAGCGCGTTTCGTGATCTATCTCGTTGGTTGGTAGAATTAAATACTCTATAAACACCTACTTTTCTGCTAATTACGTTTTTTCACCATAAATTCAAAATATTGTACTACGCTTACCTCTAAATACTCCGTTGTTCGTTAGCCCGCGCGCAGACGCGTGTTTTGACACCTCACACGCGTACCTAGCTCGGAAAAACGGAAAATTATACCAACAATAAAAGTTTACCTCAGCGAACCAGCATTCAACACAAACTACGATATCTTTGCACTTAGGAGACGGAATTTGAAGCGGTTTCGGTGCAGTTAATCTTAATTGGGCTCTGCCTCTCCTTTCCACCTAAAATAATCCACCTGTTTTCTTTAAAAATAAAAAATCATTTTTTCGAAAATTTCACTTATTTTAAACTCGATAACCTCGATTAACTCAAAATTCTGCCGTTTAAATTCGGGGTTTTTGCTATTAATAAATACTTACCTGCCACACCTACAGGCTGGAGCGCGTTTCGTGATCTATCTCGTTGGTTGGTAGAATTAAATACTCTATAAACACCTACTTTTCTGCTAATTACGTTTTTTCACCATAAATTCAAAATATTGTACTACGCTTACCTCTAAATACTCCGTTGTTCGTTAGCCCGCGCGCAGACGCGTGTTTTGACACCTCACACGCGTACCTAGCTCGGAAAAACGGAAAATTATACCAACAATAAAAGTTTACCTCAGCGAACCAGCATTCAACACAAACTACGATATCTTTGCACTTAGGAGACGGAATTTGAAGCGGTTTCGGTGCAGTTAATCTTAATTGGGCTCTGCCTCTCCTTTCCACCTAAAATAATCCACCTGTTTTCTTTCAAAATAAAAAATCATTTTTTCGAAAATTTCACTTATTTTAAACTCGATAACCTCGATTAACTCAAAATTCTGCCGTTTAAATTCGGGGTTTTTGCTATTAATAAATACTTACCTGCCACACCTACAGGCTGGAGCGCGTTTCGTGATCTATCTCGTTGGTTGGTAGAATTAAATACTCTATAAACACCTACTTTTCTGCTAATTACGTTTTTTCACCATAAATTCAAAATATTGTACTACGCTTACCTCTAAATACTCCGTTGTTCGTTAGCCCGCGCGCAGACGCGTGTTTTGACACCTCACACGCGTACCTAGCTCGGAAAAACGGAAAATTATACCAACAATAAAAGTTTACCTCAGCGAACCAGCATTCAACACAAACTACGATATCTTTGCACTTAGGAGACGGAATTTGAAGCGGTTTCGGTGCAGTTAATCTTAATTGGGCTCTGCCTCTCCTTTCCACCTAAAATAATCCACCTGTTTTCTTTAAAAATAAAAAATCATTTTTTCGAAAATTTCACTTATTTTAAACTCGATAACCTCGATTAACTCAAAATTCTGCCGTTTAAATTCGGGGTTTTTGCTATTAATAAATACTTACCTGCCACACCTACAGGCTGGAGCGCGTTTCGTGATCTATCTCGTTGGTTGGTAGAATTAAATACTCTATAAACACCTACTTTTCTGCTAATTACGTTTTTTCACCATAAATTCAAAATATTGTACTACGCTTACCTCTAAATACTCCGTTGTTCGTTAGCCCGCGCGCAGACGCGTGTTTTGACACCTCACACGCGTACCTAGCTCGGAAAAACGGAAAATGATACCAACAATAAAAGTTTACCTCAGCGAACCAGCATTCAACACAAACTACGATATCTTTGCACTTAGGAGACGGAATTTGAAGCGGTTTCGGTGCAGTTAATCTTAATTGGGCTCTGCCTCTCCTTTCCACCTAAAATAATCCACCTGTTTTCTTTAAAAATAAAAAATCATTTTTTCGAAAATTTCACTTATTTTAAACTCGATAACCTCGATTAACTCAAAATTCTGCCGTTTAAATTCGGGGTTTTTGCTATTAATAAATACTTACCTGCCACACCTACAGGCTGGAGCGCGTTTCGTGATCTATCTCGTTGGTTGGTAGAATTAAATACTCTATAAACACCTACTTTTCTGCTAATTACGTTTTTTCACCATAAATTCAAAATATTGTACTACGCTTACCTCTAAATACTCCGTTGTTCGTTAGCCCGCGCGCAGACGCGTGTTTTGACACCTCACACGCGTACCTAGCTCGGAAAAACGGAAAATGATACCAACAATAAAAGTTTACCTCAGCGAACCAGCATTCAACACAAACTACGATATCTTTGCACTTAGGAGACGGAATTTGAAGCGGTTTCGGTGCAGTTAATCTTAATTGGGCTCTGCCTCTCCTTTCCACCTAAAATAATCCACCTGTTTTCTTTAAAAATAAAAAATCATTTTTTCGAAAATTTCACTTATTTTAAACTCGATAACCTCGATTAACTCAAAATTCTGCCGTTTAAATTCGGGGTTTTTGCTATTAATAAATACTTACCTGCCACACCTACAGGCTGGAGCGCGTTTCGTGATCTATCTCGTTGGTTGGTAGAATTAAATACTCTATAAACACCTACTTTTCTGCTAATTACGTTTTTTCACCATAAATTCAAAATATTGTACTACGCTTACCTCTAAATACTCCGTTGTTCGTTAGCCCGCGCGCAGACGCGTGTTTTGACACCTCACACGCGTACCTAGCTCGGAAAAACGGAAAATTATACCAACAATAAAAGTTTACCTCAGCGAACCAGCATTCAACACAAACTACGATATCTTTGCACTTAGGAGACGGAATTTGAAGCGGTTTCGGTGCAGTTAATCTTAATTGGGCTCTGCCTCTCCTTTCCACCTAAAATAATCCACCTGTTTTCTTTCAAAATAAAAAATCATTTTTTCGAAAATTTCACTTATTTTAAACTCGATAACCTCGATTAACTCAAAATTCTGCCGTTTAAATTCGGGGTTTTTGCTATTAATAAATACTTACCTGCCACACCTACAGGCTGGAGCGCGTTTCGTGATCTATCTCGTTGGTTGGTAGAATTAAATACTCTATAAACACCTACTTTTCTGCTAATTACGTTTTTTCACCATAAATTCAAAATATTGTACTACGCTTACCTCTAAATACTCCGTTGTTCGTTAGCCCGCGCGCAGACGCGTGTTTTGACACCTCACACGCGTACCTAGCTCGGAAAAACGGAAAATTATACCAACAATAAAAGTTTACCTCAGCGAACCAGCATTCAACACAAACTACGATATCTTTGCACTTAGGAGACGGAATTTGAAGCGGTTTCGGTGCAGTTAATCTTAATTGGGCTCTGCCTCTCCTTTCCACCTAAAATAATCCACCTGTTTTCTTTAAAAATAAAAAATCATTTTTTCGAAAATTTCACTTATTTTAAACTCGATAACCTCGATTAACTCAAAATTCTGCCGTTTAAATTCGGGGTTTTTGCTATTAATAAATACTTACCTGCCACACCTACAGGCTGGAGCGCGTTTCGTGATCTATCTCGTTGGTTGGTAGAATTAAATACTCTATAAACACCTACTTTTCTGCTAATTACGTTTTTTCACCATAAATTCAAAATATTGTACTACGCTTACCTCTAAATACTCCGTTGTTCGTTAGCCCGCGCGCAGACGCGTGTTTTGACACCTCACACGCGTACCTAGCTCGGAAAAACGGAAAATTATACCAACAATAAAAGTTTACCTCAGCGAACCAGCATTCAACACAAACTACGATATCTTTGCACTTAGGAGACGGAATTTGAAGCGGTTTCGGTGCAGTTAATCTTAATTGGGCTCTGCCTCTCCTTTCCACCTAAAATAATCCACCTGTTTTCTTTCAAAATAAAAAATCATTTTTTCGAAAATTTCACTTATTTTAAACTCGATAACCTCGATTAACTCAAAATTCTGCCGTTTAAATTCGGGGTTTTTGCTATTAATAAATACTTACCTGCCACACCTTCAGGCTGGAGCGCGTTTCGTGATCTATCTCGTTGGTTGGTAGAATTAAATACTCTATAAACACCTACTTTTCTGCTAATTACGTTTTTTCACCATAAATTCAAAATATTGTACTACGCTTACCTCTAAATACTCCGTTGTTCGTTAGCCCGCGCGCAGACGCGTGTTTTGACACCTCACACGCGTACCTAGCTCGGAAAAACGGAAAATTATACCAACAATAAAAGTTTACCTCAGCGAACCAGCATTCAACACAAACTACGATATCTTTGCACTTAGGAGACGGAATTTGAAGCGGTTTCGGTGCAGTTAATCTTAATTGGGCTCTGCCTCTCCTTTCCACCTAAAATAATCCACCTGTTTTCTTTCAAAATAAAAAATCATTTTTTCGAAAATTTCACTTATTTTAAACTCGATAACCTCGATTAACTCAAAATTCTGCCGTTTAAATTCGGGGTTTTTGCTATTAATAAATACTTACCTGCCACACCTACAGGCTGGAGCGCGTTTCGTGATCTATCTCGTTGGTTGGTAGAATTAAATACTCTATAAACACCTACTTTTCTGCTAATTACGTTTTTTCACCATAAATTCAAAATATTGTACTACGCTTACCTCTAAATACTCCGTTGTTCGTTAGCCCGCGCGCAGACGCGTGTTTTGACACCTCACACGCGTACCTAGCTCGGAAAAACGGAAAATTATACCAACAATAAAAGTTTACCTCAGCGAACCAGCATTCAACACAAACTACGATATCTTTGCACTTAGGAGACGGAATTTGAAGCGGTTTCGGTGCAGTTAATCTTAATTGGGCTCTGCCTCTCCTTTCCACCTAAAATAATCCACCTGTTTTCTTTAAAAATAAAAAATCATTTTTTCGAAAATTTCACTTATTTTAAACTCGATAACCTCGATTAACTCAAAATTCTGCCGTTTAAATTCGGGGTTTTTGCTATTAATAAATACTTACCTGCCACACCTACAGGCTGGAGCGCGTTTCGTGATCTATCTCGTTGGTTGGTAGAATTAAATACTCTATAAACACCTACTTTTCTGCTAATTACGTTTTTTCACCATAAATTCAAAATATTGTACTACGCTTACCTCTAAATACTCCGTTGTTCGTTAGCCCGCGCGCAGACGCGTGTTTTGACACCTCACACGCGTACCTAGCTCGGAAAAACGGAAAATTATACCAACAATAAAAGTTTACCTCAGCGAACCAGCATTCAACACAAACTACGATATCTTTGCACTTAGGAGACGGAATTTGAAGCGGTTTCGGTGCAGTTAATCTTAATTGGGCTCTGCCTCTCCTTTCCACCTAAAATAATCCACCTGTTTTCTTTAAAAATAAAAAATCATTTTTTCGAAAATTTCACTTATTTTAAACTCGATAACCTCGATTAACTCAAAATTCTGCCGTTTAAATTCGGGGTTTTTGCTATTAATAAATACTTACCTGCCACACCTACAGGCTGGAGCGCGTTTCGTGATCTATCTCGTTGGTTGGTAGAATTAAATACTCTATAAACACCTACTTTTCTGCTAATTACGTTTTTTCACCATAAATTCAAAATATTGTACTACGCTTACCTCTAAATACTCCGTTGTTCGTTAGCCCGCGCGCAGACGCGTGTTTTGACACCTCACACGCGTACCTAGCTCGGAAAAACGGAAAATTATACCAACAATAAAAGTTTACCTCAGCGAACCAGCATTCAACACAAACTACGATATCTTTGCACTTAGGAGACGGAATTTGAAGCGGTTTCGGTGCAGTTAATCTTAATTGGGCTCTGCCTCTCCTTTCCACCTAAAATAATCCACCTGTTTTCTTTCAAAATAAAAAATCATTTTTTCGAAAATTTCACTTATTTTAAACTCGATAACCTCGATTAACTCAAAATTCTGCCGTTTAAATTCGGGGTTTTTGCTATTAATAAATACTTACCTGCCACACCTTCAGGCTGGAGCGCGTTTCGTGATCTATCTCGTTGGTTGGTAGAATTAAATACTCTATAAACACCTACTTTTCTGCTAATTACGTTTTTTCACCATAAATTCAAAATATTGTACTACGCTTACCTCTAAATACTCCGTTGTTCGTTAGCCCGCGCGCAGACGCGTGTTTTGACACCTCACACGCGTACCTAGCTCGGAAAAACGGAAAATTATACCAACAATAAAAGTTTACCTCAGCGAACCAGCATTCAACACAAACTACGATATCTTTGCACTTAGGAGACGGAATTTGAAGCGGTTTCGGTGCAGTTAATCTTAATTGGGCTCTGCCTCTCCTTTCCACCTAAAATAATCCACCTGTTTTCTTTCAAAATAAAAAATCATTTTTTCGAAAATTTCACTTATTTTAAACTCGATAACCTCGATTAACTCAAAATTCTGCCGTTTAAATTCGGGGTTTTTGCTATTAATAAATACTTACCTGCCACACCTTCAGGCTGGAGCGCGTTTCGTGATCTATCTCGTTGGTTGGTAGAATTAAATACTCTATAAACACCTACTTTTCTGCTAATTACGTTTTTTCACCATAAATTCAAAATATTGTACTACGCTTACCTCTAAATACTCCGTTGTTCGTTAGCCCGCGCGCAGACGCGTGTTTTGACACCTCACACGCGTACCTAGCTCGGAAAAACGGAAAATTATACCAACAATAAAAGTTTACCTCAGCGAACCAGCATTCAACACAAACTACGATATCTTTGCACTTAGGAGACGGAATTTGAAGCGGTTTCGGTGCAGTTAATCTTAATTGGGCTCTGCCTCTCCTTTCCACCTAAAATAATCCACCTGTTTTCTTTAAAAATAAAAAATCATTTTTTCGAAAATTTCACTTATTTTAAACTCGATAACCTCGATTAACTCAAAATTCTGCCGTTTAAATTCGGGGTTTTTGCTATTAATAAATACTTACCTGCCACACCTACAGGCTGGAGCGCGTTTCGTGATCTATCTCGTTGGTTGGTAGAATTAAATACTCTATAAACACCTACTTTTCTGCTAATTACGTTTTTTCACCATAAATTCAAAATATTGTACTACGCTTACCTCTAAATACTCCGTTGTTCGTTAGCCCGCGCGCAGACGCGTGTTTTGACACCTCACACGCGTACCTAGCTCGGAAAAACGGAAAATTATACCAACAATAAAAGTTTACCTCAGCGAACCAGCATTCAACACAAACTACGATATCTTTGCACTTAGGAGACGGAATTTGAAGCGGTTTCGGTGCAGTTAATCTTAATTGGGCTCTGCCTCTCCTTTCCACCTAAAATAATCCACCTGTTTTCTTTCAAAATAAAAAATCATTTTTTCGAAAATTTCACTTATTTTAAACTCGATAACCTCGATTAACTCAAAATTCTGCCGTTTAAATTCGGGGTTTTTGCTATTAATAAATACTTACCTGCCACACCTTCAGGCTGGAGCGCGTTTCGTGATCTATCTCGTTGGTTGGTAGAATTAAATACTCTATAAACACCTACTTTTCTGCTAATTACGTTTTTTCACCATAAATTCAAAATATTGTACTACGCTTACCTCTAAATACTCCGTTGTTCGTTAGCCCGCGCGCAGACGCGTGTTTTGACACCTCACACGCGTACCTAGCTCGGAAAAACGGAAAATTATACCAACAATAAAAGTTTACCTCAGCGAACCAGCATTCAACACAAACTACGATATCTTTGCACTTAGGAGACGGAATTTGAAGCGGTTTCGGTGCAGTTAATCTTAATTGGGCTCTGCCTCTCCTTTCCACCTAAAATAATCCACCTGTTTTCTTTCAAAATAAAAAATCATTTTTTCGAAAATTTCACTTATTTTAAACTCGATAACCTCGATTAACTCAAAATTCTGCCGTTTAAATTCGGGGTTTTTGCTATTAATAAATACTTACCTGCCACACCTTCAGGCTGGAGCGCGTTTCGTGATCTATCTCGTTGGTTGGTAGAATTAAATACTCTATAAACACCTACTTTTCTGCTAATTACGTTTTTTCACCATAAATTCAAAATATTGTACTACGCTTACCTCTAAATACTCCGTTGTTCGTTAGCCCGCGCGCAGACGCGTGTTTTGACACCTCACACGCGTACCTAGCTCGGAAAAACGGAAAATTATACCAACAATAAAAGTTTACCTCAGCGAACCAGCATTCAACACAAACTACGATATCTTTGCACTTAGGAGACGGAATTTGAAGCGGTTTCGGTGCAGTTAATCTTAATTGGGCTCTGCCTCTCCTTTCCACCTAAAATAATCCACCTGTTTTCTTTCAAAATAAAAAATCATTTTTTCGAAAATTTCACTTATTTTAAACTCGATAACCTCGATTAACTCAAAATTCTGCCGTTTAAATTCGGGGTTTTTGCTATTAATAAATACTTACCTGCCACACCTTCAGGCTGGAGCGCGTTTCGTGATCTATCTCGTTGGTTGGTAGAATTAAATACTCTATAAACACCTACTTTTCTGCTAATTACGTTTTTTCACCATAAATTCAAAATATTGTACTACGCTTACCTCTAAATACTCCGTTGTTCGTTAGCCCGCGCGCAGACGCGTGTTTTGACACCTCACACGCGTACCTAGCTCGGAAAAACGGAAAATTATACCAACAATAAAAGTTTACCTCAGCGAACCAGCATTCAACACAAACTACGATATCTTTGCACTTAGGAGACGGAATTTGAAGCGGTTTCGGTGCAGTTAATCTTAATTGGGCTCTGCCTCTCCTTTCCACCTAAAATAATCCACCTGTTTTCTTTAAAAATAAAAAATCATTTTTTCGAAAATTTCACTTATTTTAAACTCGATAACCTCGATTAACTCAAAATTCTGCCGTTTAAATTCGGGGTTTTTGCTATTAATAAATACTTACCTGCCACACCTACAGGCTGGAGCGCGTTTCGTGATCTATCTCGTTGGTTGGTAGAATTAAATACTCTATAAACACCTACTTTTCTGCTAATTACGTTTTTTCACCATAAATTCAAAATATTGTACTACGCTTACCTCTAAATACTCCGTTGTTCGTTAGCCCGCGCGCAGACGCGTGTTTTGACACCTCACACGCGTACCTAGCTCGGAAAAACGGAAAATTATACCAACAATAAAAGTTTACCTCAGCGAACCAGCATTCAACACAAACTACGATATCTTTGCACTTAGGAGACGGAATTTGAAGCGGTTTCGGTGCAGTTAATCTTAATTGGGCTCTGCCTCTCCTTTCCACCTAAAATAATCCACCTGTTTTCTTTCAAAATAAAAAATCATTTTTTCGAAAATTTCACTTATTTTAAACTCGATAACCTCGATTAACTCAAAATTCTGCCGTTTAAATTCGGGGTTTTTGCTATTAATAAATACTTACCTGCCACACCTACAGGCTGGAGCGCGTTTCGTGATCTATCTCGTTGGTTGGTAGAATTAAATACTCTATAAACACCTACTTTTCTGCTAATTACGTTTTTTCACCATAAATTCAAAATATTGTACTACGCTTACCTCTAAATACTCCGTTGTTCGTTAGCCCGCGCGCAGACGCGTGTTTTGACACCTCACACGCGTACCTAGCTCGGAAAAACGGAAAATTATACCAACAATAAAAGTTTACCTCAGCGAACCAGCATTCAACACAAACTACGATATCTTTGCACTTAGGAGACGGAATTTGAAGCGGTTTCGGTGCAGTTAATCTTAATTGGGCTCTGCCTCTCCTTTCCACCTAAAATAATCCACCTGTTTTCTTTCAAAATAAAAAATCATTTTTTCGAAAATTTCACTTATTTTAAACTCGATAACCTCGATTAACTCAAAATTCTGCCGTTTAAATTCGGGGTTTTTGCTATTAATAAATACTTACCTGCCACACCTACAGGCTGGAGCGCGTTTCGTGATCTATCTCGTTGGTTGGTAGAATTAAATACTCTATAAACACCTACTTTTCTGCTAATTACGTTTTTTCACCATAAATTCAAAATATTGTACTACGCTTACCTCTAAATACTCCGTTGTTCGTTAGCCCGCGCGCAGACGCGTGTTTTGACACCTCGCACGCGTACCTAGCTCGGAAAAACGGAAAATTATACCAACAATAAAAGTTTACCTCAGCGAACCAGCATTCAACACAAACTACGATATCTTTGCACTTAGGAGACGGAATTTGAAGCGGTTTCGGTGCAGTTAATCTTAATTGGGCTCTGCCTCTCCTTTCCACCTAAAATAATCCACCTGTTTTCTTTCAAAATAAAAAATCATTTTTTCGAAAATTTCACTTATTTTAAACTCGATAACCTCGATTAACTCAAAATTCTGCCGTTTAAATTCGGGGTTTTTGCTATTAATAAATACTTACCTGCCACACCTACAGGCTGGAGCGCGTTTCGTGATCTATCTCGTTGGTTGGTAGAATTAAATACTCTATAAACACCTACTTTTCTGCTAATTACGTTTTTTCACCATAAATTCAAAATATTGTACTACGCTTACCTCTAAATACTCCGTTGTTCGTTAGCCCGCGCGCAGACGCGTGTTTTGACACCTCACACGCGTACCTAGCTCGGAAAAACGGAAAATTATACCAACAATAAAAGTTTACCTCAGCGAACCAGCATTCAACACAAACTACGATATCTTTGCACTTAGGAGACGGAATTTGAAGCGGTTTCGGTGCAGTTAATCTTAATTGGGCTCTGCCTCTCCTTTCCACCTAAAATAATCCACCTGTTTTCTTTAAAAATAAAAAATCATTTTTTCGAAAATTTCACTTATTTTAAACTCGATAACCTCGATTAACTCAAAATTCTGCCGTTTAAATTCGGGGTTTTTGCTATTAATAAATACTTACCTGCCACACCTACAGGCTGGAGCGCGTTTCGTGATCTATCTCGTTGGTTGGTAGAATTAAATACTCTATAAACACCTACTTTTCTGCTAATTACGTTTTTTCACCATAAATTCAAAATATTGTACTACGCTTACCTCTAAATACTCCGTTGTTCGTTAGCCCGCGCGCAGACGCGTGTTTTGACACCTCACACGCGTACCTAGCTCGGAAAAACGGAAAATTATACCAACAATAAAAGTTTACCTCAGCGAACCAGCATTCAACACAAACTACGATATCTTTGCACTTAGGAGACGGAATTTGAAGCGGTTTCGGTGCAGTTAATCTTAATTGGGCTCTGCCTCTCCTTTCCACCTAAAATAATCCACCTGTTTTCTTTCAAAATAAAAAATCATTTTTTCGAAAATTTCACTTATTTTAAACTCGATAACCTCGATTAACTCAAAATTCTGCCGTTTAAATTCGGGGTTTTTGCTATTAATAAATACTTACCTGCCACACCTACAGGCTGGAGCGCGTTTCGTGATCTATCTCGTTGGTTGGTAGAATTAAATACTCTATAAACACCTACTTTTCTGCTAATTACGTTTTTTCACCATAAATTCAAAATATTGTACTACGCTTACCTCTAAATACTCCGTTGTTCGTTAGCCCGCGCGCAGACGCGTGTTTTGACACCTCACACGCGTACCTAGCTCGGAAAAACGGAAAATTATACCAACAATAAAAGTTTACCTCAGCGAACCAGCATTCAACACAAAATACGATATCTTTGCACTTAGGAGACGGAATTTGAAGCGGTTTCGGTGCAGTTAATCTTAATTGGGCTCTGCCTCTCCTTTCCACCTAAAATAATCCACCTGTTTTCTTTCAAAATAAAAAATCATTTTTTCGAAAATTTCACTTATTTTAAACTCGATAACCTCGATTAACTCAAAATTCTGCCGTTTAAATTCGGGGTTTTTGCTATTAATAAATACTTACCTGCCACACCTTCAGGCTGGAGCGCGTTTCGTGATCTATCTCGTTGGTTGGTAGAATTAAATACTCTATAAACACCTACTTTTCTGCTAATTACGTTTTTTCACCATAAATTCAAAATATTGTACTACGCTTACCTCTAAATACTCCGTTGTTCGTTAGCCCGCGCGCAGACGCGTGTTTTGACACCTCACACGCGTACCTAGCTCGGAAAAACGGAAAATTATACCAACAATAAAAGTTTACCTCAGCGAACCAGCATTCAACACAAACTACGATATCTTTGCACTTAGGAGACGGAATTTGAAGCGGTTTCGGTGCAGTTAATCTTAATTGGGCTCTGCCTCTCCTTTCCACCTAAAATAATCCACCTGTTTTCTTTCAAAATAAAAAATCATTTTTTCGAAAATTTCACTTATTTTAAACTCGATAACCTCGATTAACTCAAAATTCTGCCGTTTAAATTCGGGGTTTTTGCTATTAATAAATACTTACCTGCCACACCTTCAGGCTGGAGCGCGTTTCGTGATCTATCTCGTTGGTTGGTAGAATTAAATACTCTATAAACACCTACTTTTCTGCTAATTACGTTTTTTCACCATAAATTCAAAATATTGTACTACGCTTACCTCTAAATACTCCGTTGTTCGTTAGCCCGCGCGCAGACGCGTGTTTTGACACCTCACACGCGTACCTAGCTCGGAAAAACGGAAAATTATACCAACAATAAAAGTTTACCTCAGCGAACCAGCATTCAACACAAACTACGATATCTTTGCACTTAGGAGACGGAATTTGAAGCGGTTTCGGTGCAGTTAATCTTAATTGGGCTCTGCCTCTCCTTTCCACCTAAAATAATCCACCTGTTTTCTTTAAAAATAAAAAATCATTTTTTCGAAAATTTCACTTATTTTAAACTCGATAACCTCGATTAACTCAAAATTCTGCCGTTTAAATTCGGGGTTTTTGCTATTAATAAATACTTACCTGCCACACCTACAGGCTGGAGCGCGTTTCGTGATCTATCTCGTTGGTTGGTAGAATTAAATACTCTATAAACACCTACTTTTCTGCTAATTACGTTTTTTCACCATAAATTCAAAATATTGTACTACGCTTACCTCTAAATACTCCGTTGTTCGTTAGCCCGCGCGCAGACGCGTGTTTTGACACCTCACACGCGTACCTAGCTCGGAAAAACGGAAAATTATACCAACAATAAAAGTTTACCTCAGCGAACCAGCATTCAACACAAACTACGATATCTTTGCACTTAGGAGACGGAATTTGAAGCGGTTTCGGTGCAGTTAATCTTAATTGGGCTCTGCCTCTCCTTTCCACCTAAAATAATCCACCTGTTTTCTTTCAAAATAAAAAATCATTTTTTCGAAAATTTCACTTATTTTAAACTCGATAACCTCGATTAACTCAAAATTCTGCCGTTTAAATTCGGGGTTTTTGCTATTAATAAATACTTACCTGCCACACCTACAGGCTGGAGCGCGTTTCGTGATCTATCTCGTTGGTTGGTAGAATTAAATACTCTATAAACACCTACTTTTCTGCTAATTACGTTTTTTCACCATAAATTCAAAATATTGTACTACGCTTACCTCTAAATACTCCGTTGTTCGTTAGCCCGCGCGCAGACGCGTGTTTTGACACCTCACACGCGTACCTAGCTCGGAAAAACGGAAAATTATACCAACAATAAAAGTTTACCTCAGCGAACCAGCATTCAACACAAACTACGATATCTTTGCACTTAGGAGACGGAATTTGAAGCGGTTTCGGTGCAGTTAATCTTAATTGGGCTCTGCCTCTCCTTTCCACCTAAAATAATCCACCTGTTTTCTTTAAAAATAAAAAAACATTTTTTCGAAAATTTCACTTATTTTAAACTCGATAACCTCGATTAACTCAAAATTCTGCCGTTTAAATTCGGGGTTTTTGCTATTAATAAATACTTACCTGCCACACCTTCAGGCTGGAGCGCGTTTCGTGATCTATCTCGTTGGTTGGTAGAATTAAATACTCTATAAACACCTACTTTTCTGCTAATTACGTTTTTTCACCATAAATTCAAAATATTGTACTACGCTTACCTCTAAATACTCCGTTGTTCGTTAGCCCGCGCGCAGACGCGTGTTTTGACACCTCACACGCGTACCTAGCTCGGAAAAACGGAAAATTATACCAACAATAAAAGTTTACCTCAGCGAACCAGCATTCAACACAAACTACGATATCTATGCACTTAGGAGACGGAATTTGAAGCGGTTTCGGTGCAGTTAATCTTAATTGGGCTCTGCCTCTCCTTTCCACCTAAAATAATCCACCTGTTTTCTTTAAAAATAAAAAATATTTTTTTCGAAAATTTCACTTATTTTAAACTCGATAACCTCGATTAACTCAAAATTCTGCCGTTTAAATTCGGGGTTTTTGCTATTAATAAATACTTACCTGCCACACCTTCAGGCTGGAGCGCGTTTCGTGATCTATCTCGTTGGTTGGTAGAATTAAATACTCTATAAACACCTACTTTTCTGCTAATTACGTTTTTTCACCATAAATTCAAAATATTGTACTACGCTTACCTCTAAATACTCCGTTGTTCGTTAGCCCGCGCGCAGACGCGTGTTTTGACACCTCACACGCGTACCTAGCTCGGAAAAACGGAAAATTATACCAACAATAAAAGTTTACCTCAGCGAACCAGCATTCAACACAAACTACGATATCTTTGCACTTAGGAGACGGAATTTGAAGCGGTTTCGGTGCAGTTAATCTTAATTGGGCTCTGCCTCTCCTTTCCACCTAAAATAATCCACCTGTTTTCTTTCAAAATAAAAAATCATTTTTTCGAAAATTTCACTTATTTTAAACTCGATAACCTCGATTAACTCAAAATTCTGCCGTTTAAATTCGGGGTTTTTGCTATTAATAAATACTTACCTGCCACACCTACAGGCTGGAGCGCGTTTCGTGATCTATCTCGTTGGTTGGTAGAATTAAATACTCTATAAACACCTACTTTTCTGCTAATTACGTTTTTTCACCATAAATTCAAAATATTGTACTACGCTTACCTCTAAATACTCCGTTGTTCGTTAGCCCGCGCGCAGACGCGTGTTTTGACACCTCACACGCGTACCTAGCTCGGAAAAACGGAAAATTATACCAACAATAAAAGTTTACCTCAGCGAACCAGCATTCAACACAAACTACGATATCTTTGCACTTAGGAGACGGAATTTGAAGCGGTTTCGGTGCAGTTAATCTTAATTGGGCTCTGCCTCTCCTTTCCACCTAAAATAATCCACCTGTTTTCTTTCAAAATAAAAAATCATTTTTTCGAAAATTTCACTTATTTTAAACTCGATAACCTCGATTAACTCAAAATTCTGCCGTTTAAATTCGGGGTTTTTGCTATTAATAAATACTTACCTGCCACACCTACAGGCTGGAGCGCGTTTCGTGATCTATCTCGTTGGTTGGTAGAATTAAATACTCTATAAACACCTACTTTTCTGCTAATTACGTTTTTTCACCATAAATTCAAAATATTGTACTACGCTTACCTCTAAATACTCCGTTGTTCGTTAGCCCGCGCGCAGACGCGTGTTTTGACACCTCGCACGCGTACCTAGCTCGGAAAAACGGAAAATTATACCAACAATAAAAGTTTACCTCAGCGAACCAGCATTCAACACAAACTACGATATCTTTGCACTTAGGAGACGGAATTTGAAGCGGTTTCGGTGCAGTTAATCTTAATTGGGCTCTGCCTCTCCTTTCCACCTAAAATAATCCACCTGTTTTCTTTCAAAATAAAAAATCATTTTTTCGAAAATTTCACTTATTTTAAACTCGATAACCTCGATTAACTCAAAATTCTGCCGTTTAAATTCGGGGTTTTTGCTATTAATAAATACTTACCTGCCACACCTACAGGCTGGAGCGCGTTTCGTGATCTATCTCGTTGGTTGGTAGAATTAAATACTCTATAAACACCTACTTTTCTGCTAATTACGTTTTTTCACCATAAATTCAAAATATTGTACTACGCTTACCTCTAAATACTCCGTTGTTCGTTAGCCCGCGCGCAGACGCGTGTTTTGACACCTCACACGCGTACCTAGCTCGGAAAAACGGAAAATTATACCAACAATAAAAGTTTACCTCAGCGAACCAGCATTCAACACAAACTACGATATCTTTGCACTTAGGAGACGGAATTTGAAGCGGTTTCGGTGCAGTTAATCTTAATTGGGCTCTGCCTCTCCTTTCCACCTAAAATAATCCACCTGTTTTCTTTAAAAATAAAAAATCATTTTTTCGAAAATTTCACTTATTTTAAACTCGATAACCTCGATTAACTCAAAATTCTGCCGTTTAAATTCGGGGTTTTTGCTATTAATAAATACTTACCTGCCACACCTACAGGCTGGAGCGCGTTTCGTGATCTATCTCGTTGGTTGGTAGAATTAAATACTCTATAAACACCTACTTTTCTGCTAATTACGTTTTTTCACCATAAATTCAAAATATTGTACTACGCTTACCTCTAAATACTCCGTTGTTCGTTAGCCCGCGCGCAGACGCGTGTTTTGACACCTCACACGCGTACCTAGCTCGGAAAAACGGAAAATTATACCAACAATAAAAGTTTACCTCAGCGAACCAGCATTCAACACAAACTACGATATCTTTGCACTTAGGAGACGGAATTTGAAGCGGTTTCGGTGCAGTTAATCTTAATTGGGCTCTGCCTCTCCTTTCCACCTAAAATAATCCACCTGTTTTCTTTCAAAATAAAAAATCATTTTTTCGAAAATTTCACTTATTTTAAACTCGATAACCTCGATTAACTCAAAATTCTGCCGTTTAAATTCGGGGTTTTTGCTATTAATAAATACTTACCTGCCACACCTACAGGCTGGAGCGCGTTTCGTGATCTATCTCGTTGGTTGGTAGAATTAAATACTCTATAAACACCTACTTTTCTGCTAATTACGTTTTTTCACCATAAATTCAAAATATTGTACTACGCTTACCTCTAAATACTCCGTTGTTCGTTAGCCCGCGCGCAGACGCGTGTTTTGACACCTCACACGCGTACCTAGCTCGGAAAAACGGAAAATTATACCAACAATAAAAGTTTACCTCAGCGAACCAGCATTCAACACAAAATACGATATCTTTGCACTTAGGAGACGGAATTTGAAGCGGTTTCGGTGCAGTTAATCTTAATTGGGCTCTGCCTCTCCTTTCCACCTAAAATAATCCACCTGTTTTCTTTCAAAATAAAAAATCATTTTTTCGAAAATTTCACTTATTTTAAACTCGATAACCTCGATTAACTCAAAATTCTGCCGTTTAAATTCGGGGTTTTTGCTATTAATAAATACTTACCTGCCACACCTTCAGGCTGGAGCGCGTTTCGTGATCTATCTCGTTGGTTGGTAGAATTAAATACTCTATAAACACCTACTTTTCTGCTAATTACGTTTTTTCACCATAAATTCAAAATATTGTACTACGCTTACCTCTAAATACTCCGTTGTTCGTTAGCCCGCGCGCAGACGCGTGTTTTGACACCTCACACGCGTACCTAGCTCGGAAAAACGGAAAATTATACCAACAATAAAAGTTTACCTCAGCGAACCAGCATTCAACACAAACTACGATATCTTTGCACTTAGGAGACGGAATTTGAAGCGGTTTCGGTGCAGTTAATCTTAATTGGGCTCTGCCTCTCCTTTCCACCTAAAATAATCCACCTGTTTTCTTTCAAAATAAAAAATCATTTTTTCGAAAATTTCACTTATTTTAAACTCGATAACCTCGATTAACTCAAAATTCTGCCGTTTAAATTCGGGGTTTTTGCTATTAATAAATACTTACCTGCCACACCTTCAGGCTGGAGCGCGTTTCGTGATCTATCTCGTTGGTTGGTAGAATTAAATACTCTATAAACACCTACTTTTCTGCTAATTACGTTTTTTCACCATAAATTCAAAATATTGTACTACGCTTACCTCTAAATACTCCGTTGTTCGTTAGCCCGCGCGCAGACGCGTGTTTTGACACCTCACACGCGTACCTAGCTCGGAAAAACGGAAAATTATACCAACAATAAAAGTTTACCTCAGCGAACCAGCATTCAACACAAACTACGATATCTTTGCACTTAGGAGACGGAATTTGAAGCGGTTTCGGTGCAGTTAATCTTAATTGGGCTCTGCCTCTCCTTTCCACCTAAAATAATCCACCTGTTTTCTTTAAAAATAAAAAATCATTTTTTCGAAAATTTCACTTATTTTAAACTCGATAACCTCGATTAACTCAAAATTCTGCCGTTTAAATTCGGGGTTTTTGCTATTAATAAATACTTACCTGCCACACCTACAGGCTGGAGCGCGTTTCGTGATCTATCTCGTTGGTTGGTAGAATTAAATACTCTATAAACACCTACTTTTCTGCTAATTACGTTTTTTCACCATAAATTCAAAATATTGTACTACGCTTACCTCTAAATACTCCGTTGTTCGTTAGCCCGCGCGCAGACGCGTGTTTTGACACCTCACACGCGTACCTAGCTCGGAAAAACGGAAAATTATACCAACAATAAAAGTTTACCTCAGCGAACCAGCATTCAACACAAACTACGATATCTTTGCACTTAGGAGACGGAATTTGAAGCGGTTTCGGTGCAGTTAATCTTAATTGGGCTCTGCCTCTCCTTTCCACCTAAAATAATCCACCTGTTTTCTTTCAAAATAAAAAATCATTTTTTCGAAAATTTCACTTATTTTAAACTCGATAACCTCGATTAACTCAAAATTCTGCCGTTTAAATTCGGGGTTTTTGCTATTAATAAATACTTACCTGCCACACCTACAGGCTGGAGCGCGTTTCGTGATCTATCTCGTTGGTTGGTAGAATTAAATACTCTATAAACACCTACTTTTCTGCTAATTACGTTTTTTCACCATAAATTCAAAATATTGTACTACGCTTACCTCTAAATACTCCGTTGTTCGTTAGCCCGCGCGCAGACGCGTGTTTTGACACCTCGCACGCGTACCTAGCTCGGAAAAACGGAAAATTATACCAACAATAAAAGTTTACCTCAGCGAACCAGCATTCAACACAAACTACGATATCTTTGCACTTAGGAGACGGAATTTGAAGCGGTTTCGGTGCAGTTAATCTTAATTGGGCTCTGCCTCTCCTTTCCACCTAAAATAATCCACCTGTTTTCTTTCAAAATAAAAAATCATTTTTTCGAAAATTTCACTTATTTTAAACTCGATAACCTCGATTAACTCAAAATTCTGCCGTTTAAATTCGGGGTTTTTGCTATTAATAAATACTTACCTGCCACACCTACAGGCTGGAGCGCGTTTCGTGATCTATCTCGTTGGTTGGTAGAATTAAATACTCTATAAACACCTACTTTTCTGCTAATTACGTTTTTTCACCATAAATTCAAAATATTGTACTACGCTTACCTCTAAATACTCCGTTGTTCGTTAGCCCGCGCGCAGACGCGTGTTTTGACACCTCACACGCGTACCTAGCTCGGAAAAACGGAAAATTATACCAACAATAAAAGTTTACCTCAGCGAACCAGCATTCAACACAAACTACGATATCTTTGCACTTAGGAGACGGAATTTGAAGCGGTTTCGGTGCAGTTAATCTTAATTGGGCTCTGCCTCTCCTTTCCACCTAAAATAATCCACCTGTTTTCTTTCAAAATAAAAAATCATTTTTTCGAAAATTTCACTTATTTTAAACTCGATAACCTCGATTAACTCAAAATTCTGCCGTTTAAATTCGGGGTTTTTGCTATTAATAAATACTTACCTGCCACACCTTCAGGCTGGAGCGCGTTTCGTGATCTATCTCGTTGGTTGGTAGAATTAAATACTCTATAAACACCTACTTTTCTGCTAATTACGTTTTTTCACCATAAATTCAAAATATTGTACTACGCTTACCTCTAAATACTCCGTTGTTCGTTAGCCCGCGCGCAGACGCGTGTTTTGACACCTCACACGCGTACCTAGCTCGGAAAAACGGAAAATTATACCAACAATAAAAGTTTACCTCAGCGAACCAGCATTCAACACAAACTACGATATCTTTGCACTTAGGAGACGGAATTTGAAGCGGTTTCGGTGCAGTTAATCTTAATTGGGCTCTGCCTCTCCTTTCCACCTAAAATAATCCACCTGTTTTCTTTCAAAATAAAAAATCATTTTTTCGAAAATTTCACTTATTTTAAACTCGATAACCTCGATTAACTCAAAATTCTGCCGTTTAAATTCGGGGTTTTTGCTATTAATAAATACTTACCTGCCACACCTTCAGGCTGGAGCGCGTTTCGTGATCTATCTCGTTGGTTGGTAGAATTAAATACTCTATAAACACCTACTTTTCTGCTAATTACGTTTTTTCACCATAAATTCAAAATATTGTACTACGCTTACCTCTAAATACTCCGTTGTTCGTTAGCCCGCGCGCAGACGCGTGTTTTGACACCTCACACGCGTACCTAGCTCGGAAAAACGGAAAATTATACCAACAATAAAAGTTTACCTCAGCGAACCAGCATTCAACACAAACTACGATATCTTTGCACTTAGGAGACGGAATTTGAAGCGGTTTCGGTGCAGTTAATCTTAATTGGGCTCTGCCTCTCCTTTCCACCTAAAATAATCCACCTGTTTTCTTTAAAAATAAAAAATCATTTTTTCGAAAATTTCACTTATTTTAAACTCGATAACCTCGATTAACTCAAAATTCTGCCGTTTAAATTCGGGGTTTTTGCTATTAATAAATACTTACCTGCCACACCTACAGGCTGGAGCGCGTTTCGTGATCTATCTCGTTGGTTGGTAGAATTAAATACTCTATAAACACCTACTTTTCTGCTAATTACGTTTTTTCACCATAAATTCAAAATATTGTACTACGCTTACCTCTAAATACTCCGTTGTTCGTTAGCCCGCGCGCAGACGCGTGTTTTGACACCCCACACGCGTACCTAGCTCGGAAAAACGGAAAATTATACCAACAATAAAAGTTTACCTCAGCGAACCAGCATTCAACACAAACTACGATATCTTTGCACTTAGGAGACGGAATTTGAAGCGGTTTCGGTGCAGTTAATCTTAATTGGGCTCTGCCTCTCCTTTCCACCTAAAATAATCCACCTGTTTTCTTTCAAAATAAAAAATCATTTTTTCGAAAATTTCACTTATTTTAAACTCGATAACCTCGATTAACTCAAAATTCTGCCGTTTAAATTCGGGGTTTTTGCTATTAATAAATACTTACCTGCCACACCTACAGGCTGGAGCGCGTTTCGTGATCTATCTCGTTGGTTGGTAGAATTAAATACTCTATAAACACCTACTTTTCTGCTAATTACGTTTTTTCACCATAAATTCAAAATATTGTACTACGCTTACCTCTAAATACTCCGTTGTTCGTTAGCCCGCGCGCAGACGCGTGTTTTGACACCTCACACGCGTACCTAGCTCGGAAAAACGGAAAATTATACCAACAATAAAAGTTTACCTCAGCGAACCAGCATTCAACACAAACTACGATATCTTTGCACTTAGGAGACGGAATTTGAAGCGGTTTCGGTGCAGTTAATCTTAATTGGGCTCTGCCTCTCCTTTCCACCTAAAATAATCCACCTGTTTTCTTTCAAAATAAAAAATCATTTTTTCGAAAATTTCACTTATTTTAAACTCGATAACCTCGATTAACTCAAAATTCTGCCGTTTAAATTCGGGGTTTTTGCTATTAATAAATACTTACCTGCCACACCTTCAGGCTGGAGCGCGTTTCGTGATCTATCTCGTTGGTTGGTAGAATTAAATACTCTATAAACACCTACTTTTCTGCTAATTACGTTTTTTCACCATAAATTCAAAATATTGTACTACGCTTACCTCTAAATACTCCGTTGTTCGTTAGCCCGCGCGCAGACGCGTGTTTTGACACCTCACACGCGTACCTAGCTCGGAAAAACGGAAAATTATACCAACAATAAAAGTTTACCTCAGCGAACCAGCATTCAACACAAACTACGATATCTTTGCACTTAGGAGACGGAATTTGAAGCGGTTTCGGTGCAGTTAATCTTAATTGGGCTCTGCCTCTCCTTTCCACCTAAAATAATCCACCTGTTTTCTTTCAAAATAAAAAATCATTTTTTCGAAAATTTCACTTATTTTAAACTCGATAACCTCGATTAACTCAAAATTCTGCCGTTTAAATTCGGGGTTTTTGCTATTAATAAATACTTACCTGCCACACCTACAGGCTGGAGCGCGTTTCGTGATCTATCTCGTTGGTTGGTAGAATTAAATACTCTATAAACACCTACTTTTCTGCTAATTACGTTTTTTCACCATAAATTCAAAATATTGTACTACGCTTACCTCTAAATACTCCGTTGTTCGTTAGCCCGCGCGCAGACGCGTGTTTTGACACCTCACACGCGTACCTAGCTCGGAAAAACGGAAAATTATACCAACAATAAAAGTTTACCTCAGCGAACCAGCATTCAACACAAACTACGATATCTTTGCACTTAGGAGACGGAATTTGAAGCGGTTTCGGTGCAGTTAATCTTAATTGGGCTCTGCCTCTCCTTTCCACCTAAAATAATCCACCTGTTTTCTTTCAAAATAAAAAATCATTTTTTCGAAAATTTCACTTATTTTAAACTCGATAACCTCGATTAACTCAAAATTCTGCCGTTTAAATTCGGGGTTTTTGCTATTAATAAATACTTACCTGCCACACCTACAGGCTGGAGCGCGTTTCGTGATCTATCTCGTTGGTTGGTAGAATTAAATACTCTATAAACACCTACTTTTCTGCTAATTACGTTTTTTCACCATAAATTCAAAATATTGTACTACGCTTACCTCTAAATACTCCGTTGTTCGTTAGCCCGCGCGCAGACGCGTGTTTTGACACCTCACACGCGTACCTAGCTCGGAAAAACGGAAAATTATACCAACAATAAAAGTTTACCTCAGCGAACCAGCATTCAACACAAACTACGATATCTTTGCACTTAGGAGACGGAATTTGAAGCGGTTTCGGTGCAGTTAATCTTAATTGGGCTCTGCCTCTCCTTTCCACCTAAAATAATCCACCTGTTTTCTTTCAAAATAAAAAATCATTTTTTCGAAAATTTCACTTATTTTAAACTCGATAACCTCGATTAACTCAAAATTCTGCCGTTTAAATTCGGGGTTTTTGCTATTAATAAATACTTACCTGCCACACCTTCAGGCTGGAGCGCGTTTCGTGATCTATCTCGTTGGTTGGTAGAATTAAATACTCTATAAACACCTACTTTTCTGCTAATTACGTTTTTTCACCATAAATTCAAAATATTGTACTACGCTTACCTCTAAATACTCCGTTGTTCGTTAGCCCGCGCGCAGACGCGTGTTTTGACACCTCACACGCGTACCTAGCTCGGAAAAACGGAAAATTATACCAACAATAAAAGTTTACCTCAGCGAACCAGCATTCAACACAAACTACGATATCTTTGCACTTAGGAGACGGAATTTGAAGCGGTTTCGGTGCAGTTAATCTTAATTGGGCTCTGCCTCTCCTTTCCACCTAAAATAATCCACCTGTTTTCTTTCAAAATAAAAAATCATTTTTTCGAAAATTTCACTTATTTTAAACTCGATAACCTCGATTAACTCAAAATTCTGCCGTTTAAATTCGGGGTTTTTGCTATTAATAAATACTTACCTGCCTGTTAAGAAGCACAGCGATTTTACATATAATAAAGCACATAAAGTGCCATTTTAGTTAAGATACATAAGGAAACTAGGAAAATGAGCCTAGTCAAGTACTCTAGTATGATTCTTATAAGAGATTGTAACTCATTATATCCTTAACAAGTCATGTAGTACTTGAAATATCTTAAATACTTGAAAAATAGCTTATATACTTATGAAACAGTAAATAACTTCTATACCCCTCGAGGTACATACATATAAGTTGTGTAATAATGTTAGTTAAGCATAAATACATTAGGGGACATTATGTATATAACGAAAACATAACGCTATGTACGGTTTCGAAAGAATTCCATTGTATTATTATGTAGCAGAAATGTAAACAGTACTATATACAGATAAGGAATCCCTTGGCCGACAAGCCCCTCGCCCCTCCTGTACCCTTGACCGACACAACTGCGCAATACCCCGCAGACACCCGAACCCCTTCATCACCTCCTCACTGATACAAGTGTCCAGATTAGTTGGACGATCATTTTGGATTTGTACGCGCGGTATGCGCAACTTGTGTATACGTGTAACATGTATAAGTATATCTCGATGTAAAATCATATTCAGTTTCCATCAAAAGTCTTCATCAGTCAGACAAAAGTCTTCCTGTGAGCAACATCTCCGTCGCGAAATAGTGTGTCCGCCTCGTGTTGCTCATAGCTCGCGCTCCGCCCTTATTAACTTAGTATAGAATAGCATAGATTAGTCAGTAGTGTTTACAGTATTTTTATAGTAGTCTAGTTATGTTTTTCAATCGACATTTCGTACCAAGTTATAAATAAATAAGTGCTAAGACTGATTATTGTGTTTAATGTAATTGTGTTTCGTGTAAAGTGTTTTCGCAAGAAATATACCCTGCTTTCACTCAACCGTTTGTTTCGTTTGCTACCTGTACTGCTTCCCTACACACCCGTGCGCCTGATATCCTACAATTTTGGTCCTTCGAGCCGGATAAGCAGTACATAGCATAACGATGAGTGAAAGAAGCGCAATTACAACGCGGAGCAAGTTGCGTACAATGGAAGCTGACATGATGAAGCGTCGGAACGTCGAAGCAGATTCAGGGGTGCCGTCTGAAATGGCACCCGGTTCACCGTCGATAGCGCCTACTATGACGTCAGTTCCTGCCCCTGTGATCCCACTGGCTGGCCCCGGTCGTGTGATCGACCATCGTGAATTCGCCACGCCAGTGAGATCGGTGAGTATACAGAAGGCAAGGTCCACGACGAGCCACGTCTCCTCGAGGAGCGGCCAGAAAAGTGCCGACTACCTCCGGAGGAGGGTTGAATACGAGGCTGAGAAGGAGCTAGTGCGATTGAAGGAGAACCTAATCCAGAAGAAGCTGGAAGCTGATCTAGCCGAGATCGACGCCGCCGCCGCCGACGAAGAATCAAGTGATGGTGAAACAACAACGCGTCGAGTCGAAGACTGGGTAACAGAGACGACGCCTGTTGTGAATAGTGAAGTGCCCGCGCCCGCCGAGTCTCGCGATCCGCCGCCGCGACAAGTGTCCGTGTCCGCGAATGTAGTCGAGCCGCCGCTCGATACTACGCCTGCGCCCAGGCAACAGTACGCGCCCGCGTCGGTACATTTTCATAACAGTACGTACCGCACTATGCCCGCCGCGACGGCTAGTGCTTCGCGAGCGCCGCCTAGGGACGCGCCGCGTAGGGATGCGCCCGACTATGAAAACACGTTCGCTGACGACACCGAAAGAAATAGACCGCGGGACAGGAAGATAGACCAGCTGGCGGACGCTATCACAAATCTAGCACGTCCGCGGCCGGTACCTAGGCAAGCATACGAGCTGCCCTACTTCAACGGTGACCCAGCGGAGTGGCTGTCGTACAAGAATATGTACCATGACACGACAGCCCTGTATAACTTCAAGCCGCACGAGAACCTAGCTCGACTGAAGACATCTCTACAAGGAGAAGCGAAGCTAGCAGTTGAAGATCTATTACGGACTTCAACAAATCCAGCGGATATTATGAAAACTTTGGATGAAGAATTCGGTCATCCTAACTTAGTGCTTGAGTGTGCCCTACGTAAAGTGCGTGCGTTACCTAAGGTAACAGAAAGTGGTCGTGAACTTAGAAAGTTCTCAACGACAGTGCGTAACTGTGTATCACTGTTAAGGAGTGTTCGAGCAAATGGATATTTAAATAACCCGCAACTGGTAAGCGAACTTTTAACTAAACTCACTCCTATTCAACGTGCTCAATATGGTGACTTCGCTATGGGCATGGCAGCCAACCAAGGCATCGACGTTCGAGTGTCGCCGAGCCTAGAAATATTAGCTGAATTCTTGAGTCACCTAGCCCGTGCCACTTCATATTATGTACAGATGAACCTTGACACGCCCACAACAACACAAAGTAACTTTAAGCCACGAGGCAATGTTCAAATTATAAATAAACAGTTTAGAAATGTTCAACGATTGCATGTGACAGCTGAGAACGAGCAACAGGCTAAAGTTGAATCTGAGAAATGTACGTTGTGTGGCGCTATGCATAAACTCCCTAAGTGTGAAAAGTTCGAAAAATTAAATACAAACGAACGATGGGAGCACATCAAGAAACATAAACTTTGTTTTAAATGCATTTCAAAGAAACATAATAAGAATTTCTGTCGCGCTAGTAAATGTTCTTCATGTAACTATGCACACCACACGCTATTGCACGCTGAAAGGGCAAAGCCAGAGAGCATCACTAATGTTAGTGACTATACAGGCAAAGCACTATTAAAAATTATACCTGTTTGTGTAAATATAGAAGGCAAAGATAAGCCGTGTTACGCATTATTGGATGACGGGGCCACAGTGTCATTAATCGACGACTCGCTAGTAGAAAATGTCAAAGGTCAGCGAGTACCGTTAGTACTACAAAGCGCGCGCGGTCAAGAGATTACGGACGAAACGTCGCGCGTCATAAATGTGTCGGTGCGCGGGCCGAGCGGGCAATCGTATAAAGTGAACTGTCGTACGTTGAAGCGACTGGACTTGCCCGCGCAAACAGTGCCAGCCGCCGTGATGGCGGAGCACGCTCACCTTCGCCACTTGGGCTGCGAAGAGATGACAGGTGCCCGGCCGCTGCTGTTGCTGGGGCAGGACAACTGGGAGTTGCTTGTCAGCCAGGACACCCGCCGAGGAAAATCAGGTAAGCCGGTTGCCTCTTTGACTAGTCTAGGCTGGGTAGTGCACGGACCTTTAGGTATCAGTCACACTAGTGAACAATCTATAAATTGTGTCGTCGATAATAAAATTGATTTGCATGACATGGTCAAGAAACAGCTCGAATTAGAAGCTATAGGTATTTCAGAGGTGCCTCGGACGCACCAAGATATTGAACGGGCAAAGCACATATTAAACACTACCAGCCGTCAAACAGATAGCGGCGCCTGGGAAGTAGGTTTACTATGGCGTCGCGACGACCCACAGCTGCCCGACAATTATACACACGCGCGTCAGCGACTAGCGGGAATCGAACGTCGCTTAAATAAAGACGCAGTGTATGCCACGGCCTATAAGGCACAGATAGATAGGTTGCTAGCAGAGGGCTACGCTAGCAAGGTAGAGGGCGCGGTCAACTATGAACCCGTATGGTACCTACCTCATTTCGGGGTAACGAATCCAAACAAACCGGGGAAATTAAGACTAGTATTTGATGCCGCAGCAACCTACAATGGTACGACTTTAAATGAAAATTTATTAGCCGGGCCTGACCTACTCAACTCTTTGTTAGGTGTATTGTTCAAATTTAGACTGGGCCCGATAGGATACACCGGGGACATTGCCGATATGTTTCTCCGGGTTAAAATACGCGAGCAAGATAAGGGCGCACAGCTTTTCTTGTGGAACGCGACCGGCGGTAGGGATCCGGAAACATACGTCATGAATTCGATGATTTTCGGTGCCGTGTCGTCTCCCACGTCAGCCATTTATATTTTAAATAAAAATGCTGAACAATTTAAAATATCACACCCCGAGGCAGTAGCGGCCATAAAAACGAAGCATTACATGGACGACTACCTTGACAGCTCGTGGTCAGCCGCGCAAGCCGGACAGCTAATCGAGGAAGTGACCCACATCCACGCCAAGGGCGGGTTCAATATAAGGGGGTGGGTCACCAACTCTCAAGAGCTGCGCGACCGACTGAAAGTAGAAATGCCTGACCGGGTGTCACTCGAAAAGAGTGATAGTAACGTAGAACGAACGTTAGGTATGATATGGTCGCCAAGCAAAGACAATTTGGCATTCGACCTATCATTTAAACGGCTGCCTAGAGCCATTGTAGAAGGTGAGGTAATACCCACCAAAAGAGAATTTTTACGTTTCATTATGTCAATCTTTGACCCTTTAGGTTTCTTATATCCGTGTGTCATACAATCACGAATCTTAATGAAAAGGGTATGGCACACAGGCATCCAATGGGATGAGAGGCTTCAAGAAGCAGAGGCTAAAGTGTGGTTCGAGTGGCTTCATAAGCTGCCGATCCTAAATGACGTAACTATACCCCGCTGGTACGGCCTAAGGCCGGAGGGGATAGAGCTCCACGTCTTCGGTGACGCTAGCGAGTCCGCATACGCAGCGGTAGCGTATTTAGCGGGCACAAATTTAAACGGGGATAGGGACGTGGCCATAGTCATAGGAAAAGCCAGAGTGGCGCCACAGAAACTAGTGTCCATCCCGCGCCTAGAATTGCAGGCCGCTGTGTTGGCATGTAGACTAGCCGACACAGTGGCAAAAGAAATAGGTATACCAATTGACCGCAAGTATTTATGGACGGACAGCATAACCGTCATAAAGTGGATCAACTCAGACGCGTTAGACTTCCAAAGGTTCGTGTCACACCGTCTCGCCGAGATAGACAAAAGGTCAAGTAGAGCCGACTGGCACTGGGTTCCCTCGGCGATGAACCCCGCTGATAAAGCCACCCGAACGGACTGGCCCAATAACTGTGACGAGTGGCTGTCGGGGCCCTCGTTTCTTCGCTGTCCACAGGAGCAGTGGCCGACGAGCGTCGACACCGACGCGGTGGCTGAGGCCACCTTGGAGCGGGTACAGCGACTACACGCAGCGGCGGCGCCGGGCGAACCATGGCTACACTACGAGCGACTGCCAACGTGGAAGCGCGCCTTGTACGTCGTGGCGCGTCTGCTTATTTTTGCAGATCGCTGCCGAAAGCGGCGCCAATCATCCGCCGTGACCATCGCGGACCAACACGAGGCGGAGACACACCTACTGAAACTGGCACAGGCGGAGAGCTACGGGGCTGACATCAGGGCGCTGCGGGAGGGACGCCCGCTGCCCAATGACAGCAAGCTACGGACCCTCGACCCCATGCTGTTCGAGGATGGGCTGGTGAGAGTACGCGGCAGGCTGGGGGCCTGCAGCGAGCTCACCTTCGGAGAGCGCCATCCCATAATCCTAGATGGGAAACACCCTCTCACGCGCCGTCTAATTTATGATTATCACACGGCGGCTTTGCACGCCAATCAGGAATCTGTAGTTAACAGGGTTCGAGAGAAGTTCTGGGTCACCAATCTGCGGTCGACCGTCAAGGCCGTCACCGCGAGCTGCCAACGGTGCCGCCTGGAGAAGGCCAAGCCGGTGACACCGAAAATGGGTGACCTCCCGGCCGCAAGGCTGGAGGTGACCAGAAGAGCCTTCATACACTGTGGGGTCGATTACTTTGGCCCCATGGAGGTCGCCATCGGTCGGCGCAGGGAGAAGAGGTGGGGCGTGCTATTCACATGCCTCACTACCCGCGCCGTCCACCTGGAGCTGGCGGCTTCGCTGAGTTCAGACTCGGCCATCCTCGCCCTGCGGCGCCTCATTGCGCGACGCGGGCGGCCCTCGGACATGTACTCCGACCGGGGCACTAACTTCGTCGGCGCACACGCCGAACTGCGCGCAGCTTTGCGCGACATGGACCACGCCAAAGTGGAAAATGAAGCCGCAGGCCGCGGCATCGCGTGGCATTTTAACCCCCCGGCATCCCCACACATGGGCGGGTGCTGGGAGCGACTGGTGCGCTCTGTCAAGAACGCACTCAAAGCGACGCTCCGAGAGCGCGCTCCCCGCGAGGAGGTACTCTACACCCTCCTCGCCGAGGCCGAGCTCACTATAAACAGCCGGCCTCTCACCTACATCAGCAACGATGTTGAGCACCCTGTGGTGCTAACCCCCAACCATCTCCTGCTGGGCACTGCCGCGGGAGATGCTCCCTGCACGCGGGGCCACGCCATCGAAGTCGACTCCCGCCGCATGTGGCGACGGGTGAACGCGCTGGCCGACCTCTTCTGGAGGCGTTGGCTACGAGAGTATCTGCCGACGCTCCAACAACGGCAAAAGTGGAACGACGATGTGCCAAACATTAAAGTGGGTGATGTAGTGATAATAGTGGACCAAAGTAAACCGCGTAACCAGTGGACCAAAGGGGTCGTTAAAAGTGTGTATCCGGGAGCGGACTCTGTAATTCGAGTGGTAGACGTTAGAACTAATCATGGGGTCCTGCGTCGGCCCGTAGTTAAAGTCGTTGTGCTTCCCACTAACGGGGATGTAATCGGTTGAACCCTCTTACAGGGGGTGGGATTGTTAAGAAGCACAGCGATTTTACATATAATAAAGCACATAAAGTGCCATTTTAGTTAAGATACATAAGGAAACTAGGAAAATGAGCCTAGTCAAGTACTCTAGTATGATTCTTATAAGAGATTGTAACTCATTATATCCTTAACAAGTCATGTAGTACTTGAAATATCTTAAATACTTGAAAAATAGCTTATATACTTATGAAACAGTAAATAACTTCTATACCCCTCGAGGTACATACATATAAGTTGTGTAATAATGTTAGTTAAGCATAAATACATTAGGGGACATTATGTATATAACGAAAACATAACGCTATGTACGGTTTCGAAAGAATTCCATTGTATTATTATGTAGCAGAAATGTAAACAGTACTATATACAGATAAGGAATCCCTTGGCCGACAAGCCCCTCGCCCCTCCTGTACCCTTGACCGACACAACTGCGCAATACCCCGCAGACACCCGAACCCCTTCATCACCTCCTCACTGATACAAGTGTCCAGATTAGTTGGACGATCATTTTGGATTTGTACGCGCGGTATGCGCAACTTGTGTATACGTGTAACATGTATAAGTATATCTCGATGTAAAATCATATTCAGTTTCCATCAAAAGTCTTCATCAGTCAGACAAAAGTCTTCCTGTGAGCAACATCTCCGTCGCGAAATAGTGTGTCCGCCTCGTGTTGCTCATAGCTCGCGCTCCGCCCTTATTAACTTAGTATAGAATAGCATAGATTAGTCAGTAGTGTTTACAGTATTTTTATAGTAGTCTAGTTATGTTTTTCAATCGACATTTCGTACCAAGTTATAAATAAATAAGTGCTAAGACTGATTATTGTGTTTAATGTAATTGTGTTTCGTGTAAAGTGTTTTCGCAAGAAATATACCCTGCTTTCACTCAACCGTTTGTTTCGTTTGCTACCTGTACTGCTTCCCTACACACCCGTGCGCCTGATATCCTACACTGCCACACCTTCAGGCTGGAGCGCGTTTCGTGATCTATCTCGTTGGTTGGTAGAATTAAATACTCTATAAACACCTACTTTTCTGCTAATTACGTTTTTTCACCATAAATTCAAAATATTGTACTACGCTTACCTCTAAATACTCCGTTGTTCGTTAGCCCGCGCGCAGACGCGTGTTTTGACACCTCACACGCGTACCTAGCTCGGAAAAACGGAAAATTATACCAACAATAAAAGTTTACCTCAGCGAACCAGCATTCAACACAAACTACGATATCTTTGCACTTAGGAGACGGAATTTGAAGCGGTTTCGGTGCAGTTAATCTTAATTGGGCTCTGCCTCTCCTTTCCACCTAAAATAATCCACCTGTTTTCTTTCAAAATAAAAAATCATTTTTTCGAAAATTTCACTTATTTTAAACTCGATAACCTCGATTAACTCAAAATTCTGCGGTTTAAATTCGGGGTTTTTGCTATTAATAAATACTTACCTGCCACACCTTCAGGCTGGAGCGCGTTTCGTGATCTATCTCGTTGGTTGGTAGAATTAAATACTCTATAAACACCTACTTTTCTGCTAATTACGTTTTTTCACCATAAATTCAAAATATTGTACTACGCTTACCTCTAAATACTCCGTTGTTCGTTAGCCCGCGCGCAGACGCGTGTTTTGACACCTCACACGCGTACCTAGCTCGGAAAAACGGAAAATTATACCAACAATAAAAGTTTACCTCAGCGAACCAGCATTCAACACAAACTACGATATCTTTGCACTTAGGAGACGGAATTTGAAGCGGTTTCGGTGCAGTTAATCTTAATTGGGCTCTGCCTCTCCTTTCCACCTAAAATAATCCACCTGTTTTCTTTCAAAATAAAAAATCATTTTTTCGAAAATTTCACTTATTTTAAACTCGATAACCTCGATTAACTCAAAATTCTGCCGTTTAAATTCGGGGTTTTTGCTATTAATAAATACTTACCTGCCACATCTTCAGGCTGGAGCGCGTTTCGTGATCTATCTCGTTGGTTGGTAGAATTAAATACTCTATAAACACCTACTTTTCTGCTAATTACGTTTTTTCACCATAAATTCAAAATATTGTACTACGCTTACCTCTAAATACTCCGTTGTTCGTTAGCCCGCGCGCAGACGCGTGTTTTGACACCTCACACGCGTACCTAGCTCGGAAAAACGGAAAATTATACCAACAATAAAAGTTTACCTCAGCGAACCAGCATTCAACACAAACTACGATATCTTTGCACTTAGGAGACGGAATTTGAAGCGGTTTCGGTGCAGTTAATCTTAATTGGGCTCTGCCTCTCCTTTCCACCTAAAATAATCCACCTGTTTTCTTTCAAAATAAAAAATCATTTTTTCGAAAATTTCACTTATTTTAAACTCGATAACCTCGATTAACTCAAAATTCTGCCGTTTAAATTCGGGGTTTTTGCTATTAATAAATACTTACCTGCCACACCTACAGGCTGGAGCGCGTTTCGTGATCTATCTCGTTGGTTGGTAGAATTAAATACTCTATAAACACCTACTTTTCTGCTAATTACGTTTTTTCACCATAAATTCAAAATATTGTACTACGCTTACCTCTAAATACTCCGTTGTTCGTTAGCCCGCGCGCAGACGCCTGTTTTGACACCTCACACGCGTACCTAGCTCGGAAAAACGGAAAATTATACCAACAATAAAAGTTTACCTCAGCGAACCAGCATTCAACACAAACTACGATATCTTTGCACTTAGGAGACGGAATTTGAAGCGGTTTCGGTGCAGTTAATCTTAATTGGGCTCTGCCTCTCCTTTCCACCTAAAATAATCCACCTGTTTTCTTTAAAAATAAAAAATCATTTTTTCGAAAATTTCACTTATTTTAAACTCGATAACCTCGATTAACTCAAAATTCTGCCGTTTAAATTCGGGGTTTTTGCTATTAATAAATACTTACCTGCCACACCTACAGGCTGGAGCGCGTTTCGTGATCTATCTCGTTGGTTGGTAGAATTAAATACTCTATAAACACCTACTTTTCTGCTAATTACGTTTTTTCACCATAAATTCAAAATATTGTACTACGCTTACCTCTAAATACTCCGTTGTTCGTTAGCCCGCGCGCAGACGCGTGTTTTGACACCTCGCACGCGTACCTAGCTCGGAAAAACGGAAAATTATACCAACAATAAAAGTTTACCTCAGCGAACCAGCATTCAACACAAACTACGATATCTTTGCACTTAGGAGACGGAATTTGAAGCGGTTTCGGTGCAGTTAATCTTAATTGGGCTCTGCCTCTCCTTTCCACCTAAAATAATCCACCTGTTTTCTTTCAAAATAAAAAATCATTTTTTCGAAAATTTCACTTATTTTAAACTCGATAACCTCGATTAACTCAAAATTCTGCCGTTTAAATTCGGGGTTTTTGCTATTAATAAATACTTACCTGCCACACCTACAGGCTGGAGCGCGTTTCGTGATCTATCTCGTTGGTTGGTAGAATTAAATACTCTATAAACACCTACTTTTCTGCTAATTACGTTTTTTCACCATAAATTCAAAATATTGTACTACGCTTACCTCTAAATACTCCGTTGTTCGTTAGCCCGCGCGCAGACGCGTGTTTTGACACCTCACACGCGTACCTAGCTCGGAAAAACGGAAAATTATACCAACAATAAAAGTTTACCTCAGCGAACCAGCATTCAACACAAACTACGATATCTTTGCACTTAGGAGACGGAATTTGAAGCGGTTTCGGTGCAGTTAATCTTAATTGGGCTCTGCCTCTCCTTTCCACCTAAAATAATCCACCTGTTTTCTTTCAAAATAAAAAATCATTTTTTCGAAAATTTCACTTATTTTAAACTCGATAACCTCGATTAACTCAAAATTCTGCCGTTTAAATTCGGGGTTTTTGCTATTAATAAATACTTACCTGCCACACCTTCAGGCTGGAGCGCGTTTCGTGATCTATCTCGTTGGTTGGTAGAATTAAATACTCTATAAACACCTACTTTTCTGCTAATTACGTTTTTTCACCATAAATTCAAAATATTGTACTACGCTTACCTCTAAATACTCCGTTGTTCGTTAGCCCGCGCGCAGACGCGTGTTTTGACACCTCACACGCGTACCTAGCTCGGAAAAACGGAAAATTATACCAACAATAAAAGTTTACCTCAGCGAACCAGCATTCAACACAAACTACGATATCTTTGCACTTAGGAGACGGAATTTGAAGCGGTTTCGGTGCAGTTAATCTTAATTGGGCTCTGCCTCTCCTTTCCACCTAAAATAATCCACCTGTTTTCTTTCAAAATAAAAAATCATTTTTTCGAAAATTTCACTTATTTTAAACTCGATAACCTCGATTAACTCAAAATTCTGCTGTTTAAATTCGGGGTTTTTGCTATTAATAAATACTTACCTGCCACACCTTCAGGCTGGAGCGCGTTTCGTGATCTATCTCGTTGGTTGGTAGAATTAAATACTCTATAAACACCTACTTTTCTGCTAATTACGTTTTTTCACCATAAATTCAAAATATTGTACTACGCTTACCTCTAAATACTCCGTTGTTCGTTAGCCCGCGCGCAGACGCGTGTTTTGACACCTCACACGCGTACCTAGCTCGGAAAAACGGAAAATTATACCAACAATAAAAGTTTACCTCAGCGAACCAGCATTCAACACAAACTACGATATCTTTGCACTTAGGAGACGGAATTTGAAGCGGTTTCGGTGCAGTTAATCTTAATTGGGCTCTGCCTCTCCTTTCCACCTAAAATAATCCACCTGTTTTCTTTAAAAATAAAAAATCATTTTTTCGAAAATTTCACTTATTTTAAACTCGATAACCTCGATTAACTCAAAATTCTGCCGTTTAAATTCGGGGTTTTTGCTATTAATAAATACTTACCTGCCACACCTACAGGCTGGAGCGCGTTTCGTGATCTATCTCGTTGGTTGGTAGAATTAAATACTCTATAAACACCTACTTTTCTGCTAATTACGTTTTTTCACCATAAATTCAAAATATTGTACTACGCTTACCTCTAAATACTCCGTTGTTCGTTAGCCCGCGCGCAGACGCGTGTTTTGACACCTCACACGCGTACCTAGCTCGGAAAAACGGAAAATTATACCAACAATAAAAGTTTACCTCAGCGAACCAGCATTCAACACAAACTACGATATCTTTGCACTTAGGAGACGGAATTTGAAGCGGTTTCGGTGCAGTTAATCTTAATTGGGCTCTGCCTCTCCTTTCCACCTAAAATAATCCACCTGTTTTCTTTCAAAATAAAAAATCATTTTTTCGAAAATTTCACTTATTTTAAACTCGATAACCTCGATTAACTCAAAATTCTGCCGTTTAAATTCGGGGTTTTTGCTATTAATAAATACTTACCTGCCACACCTTCAGGCTGGAGCGCGTTTCGTGATCTATCTCGTTGGTTGGTAGAATTAAATACTCTATAAACACCTACTTTTCTGCTAATTACGTTTTTTCACCATAAATTCAAAATATTGTACTACGCTTACCTCTAAATACTCCGTTGTTCGTTAGCCCGCGCGCAGACGCGTGTTTTGACACCTCACACGCGTACCTAGCTCGGAAAAACGGAAAATTATACCAACAATAAAAGTTTACCTCAGCGAACCAGCATTCAACACAAACTACGATATCTTTGCACTTAGGAGACGGAATTTGAAGCGGTTTCGGTGCAGTTAATCTTAATTGGGCTCTGCCTCTCCTTTCCACCTAAAATAATCCACCTGTTTTCTTTCAAAATAAAAAATCATTTTTTCGAAAATTTCACTTATTTTAAACTCGATAACCTCGATTAACTCAAAATTCTGCCGTTTAAATTCGGGGTTTTTGCTATTAATAAATACTTACCTGCCACACCTTCAGGCTGGAGCGCGTTTCGTGATCTATCTCGTTGGTTGGTAGAATTAAATACTCTATAAACACCTACTTTTCTGCTAATTACGTTTTTTCACCATAAATTCAAAATATTGTACTACGCTTACCTCTAAATACTCCGTTGTTCGTTAGCCCGCGCGCAGACGCGTGTTTTGACACCTCACACGCGTACCTAGCTCGGAAAAACGGAAAATTATACCAACAATAAAAGTTTACCTCAGCGAACCAGCATTCAACACAAACTACGATATCTTTGCACTTAGGAGACGGAATTTGAAGCGGTTTCGGTGCAGTTAATCTTAATTGGGCTCTGCCTCTCCTTTCCACCTAAAATAATCCACCTGTTTTCTTTAAAAATAAAAAATCATTTTTTCGAAAATTTCACTTATTTTAAACTCGATAACCTCGATTAACTCAAAATTCTGCCGTTTAAATTCGGGGTTTTTGCTATTAATAAATACTTACCTGCCACACCTACAGGCTGGAGCGCGTTTCGTGATCTATCTCGTTGGTTGGTAGAATTAAATACTCTATAAACACCTACTTTTCTGCTAATTACGTTTTTTCACCATAAATTCAAAATATTGTACTACGCTTACCTCTAAATACTCCGTTGTTCGTTAGCCCGCGCGCAGACGCCTGTTTTGACACCTCACACGCGTACCTAGCTCGGAAAAACGGAAAATTATACCAACAATAAAAGTTTACCTCAGCGAACCAGCATTCAACACAAACTACGATATCTTTGCACTTAGGAGACGGAATTTGAAGCGGTTTCGGTGCAGTTAATCTTAATTGGGCTCTGCCTCTCCTTTCCACCTAAAATAATCCACCTGTTTTCTTTCAAAATAAAAAATCATTTTTTCGAAAATTTCACTTATTTTAAACTCGATAACCTCGATTAACTCAAAATTCTGCCGTTTAAATTCGGGGTTTTTGCTATTAATAAATACTTACCTGCCACACCTACAGGCTGGAGCGCGTTTCGTGATCTATCTCGTTGGTTGGTAGAATTAAATACTCTATAAACACCTACTTTTCTGCTAATTACGTTTTTTCACCATAAATTCAAAATATTGTACTACGCTTACCTCTAAATACTCCGTTGTTCGTTAGCCCGCGCGCAGACGCGTGTTTTGACACCTCACACGCGTACCTAGCTCGGAAAAACGGAAAATTATACCAACAATAAAAGTTTACCTCAGCGAACCAGCATTCAACACAAACTACGATATCTTTGCACTTAGGAGACGGAATTTGAAGCGGTTTCGGTGCAGTTAATCTTAATTGGGCTCTGCCTCTCCTTTCCACCTAAAATAATCCACCTGTTTTCTTTCAAAATAAAAAATCATTTTTTCGAAAATTTCACTTATTTTAAACTCGATAACCTCGATTAACTCAAAATTCTGCCGTTTAAATTCGGGGTTTTTGCTATTAATAAATACTTACCTGCCACACCTTCAGGCTGGAGCGCGTTTCGTGATCTATCTCGTTGGTTGGTAGAATTAAATACTCTATAAACACCTACTTTTCTGCTAATTACGTTTTTTCACCATAAATTCAAAATATTGTACTACGCTTACCTCTAAATACTCCGTTGTTCGTTAGCCCGCGCGCAGACGCGTGTTTTGACACCTCACACGCGTACCTAGCTCGGAAAAACGGAAAATTATACCAACAATAAAAGTTTACCTCAGCGAACCAGCATTCAACACAAACTACGATATCTTTGCACTTAGGAGACGGAATTTGAAGCGGTTTCGGTGCAGTTAATCTTAATTGGGCTCTGCCTCTCCTTTCCACCTAAAATAATCCACCTGTTTTCTTTCAAAATAAAAAATCATTTTTTCGAAAATTTCACTTATTTTAAACTCGATAACCTCGATTAACTCAAAATTCTGCCGTTTAAATTCGGGGTTTTTGCTATTAATAAATACTTACCTGTCACACCTTCAGGCTGGAGCGCGTTTCGTGATCTATCTCGTTGGTTGGTAGAATTAAATACTCTATAAACACCTACTTTTCTGCTAATTACGTTTTTTCACCATAAATTCAAAATATTGTACTACGCTTACCTCTAAATACTCCGTTGTTCGTTAGCCCGCGCGCAGACGCGTGTTTTGACACCTCACACGCGTACCTAGCTCGGAAAAACGGAAAATTATACCAACAATAAAAGTTTACCTCAGCGAACCAGCATTCAACACAAACTACGATATCTTTGCACTTAGGAGACGGAATTTGAAGCGGTTTCGGTGCAGTTAATCTTAATTGGGCTCTGCCTCTCCTTTCCACCTAAAATAATCCACCTGTTTTCTTTCAAAATAAAAAATCATTTTTTCGAAAATTTCACTTATTTTAAACTCGATAACCTCGATTAACTCAAAATTCTGCCGTTTAAATTCGGGGTTTTTGCTATTAATAAATACTTACCTGCCACACCTACAGGCTGGAGCGCGTTTCGTGATCTATCTCGTTGGTTGGTAGAATTAAATACTCTATAAACACCTACTTTTCTGCTAATTACGTTTTTTCACCATAAATTCAAAATATTGTACTACGCTTACCTCTAAATACTCCGTTGTTCGTTAGCCCGCGCGCAGACGCGTGTTTTGACACCTCGCACGCGTACCTAGCTCGGAAAAACGGAAAATTATACCAACAATAAAAGTTTACCTCAGCGAACCAGCATTCAACACAAACTACGATATCTTTGCACTTAGGAGACGGAATTTGAAGCGGTTTCGGTGCAGTTAATCTTAATTGGGCTCTGCCTCTCCTTTCCACCTAAAATAATCCACCTGTTTTCTTTAAAAATAAAAAATCATTTTTTCGAAAATTTCACTTATTTTAAACTCGATAACCTCGATTAACTCAAAATTCTGCCGTTTAAATTCGGGGTTTTTGCTATTAATAAATACTTACCTGCCACACCTACAGGCTGGAGCGCGTTTCGTGATCTATCTCGTTGGTTGGTAGAATTAAATACTCTATAAACACCTACTTTTCTGCTAATTACGTTTTTTCACCATAAATTCAAAATATTGTACTACGCTTACCTCTAAATACTCCGTTGTTCGTTAGCCCGCGCGCAGACGCGTGTTTTGACACCTCACACGCGTACCTAGCTCGGAAAAACGGAAAATTATACCAACAATAAAAGTTTACCTCAGCGAACCAGCATTCAACACAAACTACGATATCTTTGCACTTAGGAGACGGAATTTGAAGCGGTTTCGGTGCAGTTAATCTTAATTGGGCTCTGCCTCTCCTTTCCACCTAAAATAATCCACCTGTTTTCTTTCAAAATAAAAAATCATTTTTTCGAAAATTTCACTTATTTTAAACTCGATAACCTCGATTAACTCAAAATTCTGCCGTTTAAATTCGGGGTTTTTGCTATTAATAAATACTTACCTGCCACACCTACAGGCTGGAGCGCGTTTCGTGATCTATCTCGTTGGTTGGTAGAATTAAATACTCTATAAACACCTACTTTTCTGCTAATTACGTTTTTTCACCATAAATTCAAAATATTGTACTACGCTTACCTCTAAATACTCCGTTGTTCGTTAGCCCGCGCGCAGACGCGTGTTTTGACACCTCACACGCGTACCTAGCTCGGAAAAACGGAAAATTATACCAACAATAAAAGTTTACCTCAGCGAACCAGCATTCAACACAAACTACGATATCTTTGCACTTAGGAGACGGAATTTGAAGCGGTTTCGGTGCAGTTAATCTTAATTGGGCTCTGCCTCTCCTTTCCACCTAAAATAATCCACCTGTTTTCTTTCAAAATAAAAAATCATTTTTTCGAAAATTTCACTTATTTTAAACTCGATAACCTCGATTAACTCAAAATTCTGCCGTTTAAATTCGGGGTTTTTGCTATTAATAAATACTTACCTGCCACACCTTCAGGCTGGAGCGCGTTTCGTGATCTATCTCGTTGGTTGGTAGAATTAAATACTCTATAAACACCTACTTTTCTGCTAATTACGTTTTTTCACCATAAATTCAAAATATTGTACTACGCTTACCTCTAAATACTCCGTTGTTCGTTAGCCCGCGCGCAGACGCGTGTTTTGACACCTCACACGCGTACCTAGCTCGGAAAAACGGAAAATTATACCAACAATAAAAGTTTACCTCAGCGAACCAGCATTCAACACAAACTACGATATCTTTGCACTTAGGAGACGGAATTTGAAGCGGTTTCGGTGCAGTTAATCTTAATTGGGCTCTGCCTCTCCTTTCCACCTAAAATAATCCACCTGTTTTCTTTCAAAATAAAAAATCATTTTTTCGAAAATTTCACTTATTTTAAACTCGATAACCTCGATTAACTCAAAATTCTGCCGTTTAAATTCGGGGTTTTTGCTATTAATAAATACTTACCTGTCACACCTTCAGGCTGGAGCGCGTTTCGTGATCTATCTCGTTGGTTGGTAGAATTAAATACTCTATAAACACCTACTTTTCTGCTAATTACGTTTTTTCACCATAAATTCAAAATATTGTACTACGCTTACCTCTAAATACTCCGTTGTTCGTTAGCCCGCGCGCAGACGCGTGTTTTGACACCTCACACGCGTACCTAGCTCGGAAAAACGGAAAATTATACCAACAATAAAAGTTTACCTCAGCGAACCAGCATTCAACACAAACTACGATATCTTTGCACTTAGGAGACGGAATTTGAAGCGGTTTCGGTGCAGTTAATCTTAATTGGGCTCTGCCTCTCCTTTCCACCTAAAATAATCCACCTGTTTTCTTTCAAAATAAAAAATCATTTTTTCGAAAATTTCACTTATTTTAAACTCGATAACCTCGATTAACTCAAAATTCTGCCGTTTAAATTCGGGGTTTTTGCTATTAATAAATACTTACCTGCCACACCTACAGGCTGGAGCGCGTTTCGTGATCTATCTCGTTGGTTGGTAGAATTAAATACTCTATAAACACCTACTTTTCTGCTAATTACGTTTTTTCACCATAAATTCAAAATATTGTACTACGCTTACCTCTAAATACTCCGTTGTTCGTTAGCCCGCGCGCAGACGCGTGTTTTGACACCTCGCACGCGTACCTAGCTCGGAAAAACGGAAAATTATACCAACAATAAAAGTTTACCTCAGCGAACCAGCATTCAACACAAACTACGATATCTTTGCACTTAGGAGACGGAATTTGAAGCGGTTTCGGTGCAGTTAATCTTAATTGGGCTCTGCCTCTCCTTTCCACCTAAAATAATCCACCTGTTTTCTTTCAAAATAAAAAATCATTTTTTCGAAAATTTCACTTATTTTAAACTCGATAACCTCGATTAACTCAAAATTCTGCCGTTTAAATTCGGGGTTTTTGCTATTAATAAATACTTACCTGCCACACCTACAGGCTGGAGCGCGTTTCGTGATCTATCTCGTTGGTTGGTAGAATTAAATACTCTATAAACACCTACTTTTCTGCTAATTACGTTTTTTCACCATAAATTCAAAATATTGTACTACGCTTACCTCTAAATACTCCGTTGTTCGTTAGCCCGCGCGCAGACGCGTGTTTTGACACCTCACACGCGTACCTAGCTCGGAAAAACGGAAAATTATACCAACAATAAAAGTTTACCTCAGCGAACCAGCATTCAACACAAACTACGATATCTTTGCACTTAGGAGACGGAATTTGAAGCGGTTTCGGTGCAGTTAATCTTAATTGGGCTCTGCCTCTCCTTTCCACCTAAAATAATCCACCTGTTTTCTTTCAAAATAAAAAATCATTTTTTCGAAAATTTCACTTATTTTAAACTCGATAACCTCGATTAACTCAAAATTCTGCCGTTTAAATTCGGGGTTTTTGCTATTAATAAATACTTACCTGCCACACCTACAGGCTGGAGCGCGTTTCGTGATCTATCTCGTTGGTTGGTAGAATTAAATACTCTATAAACACCTACTTTTCTGCTAATTACGTTTTTTCACCATAAATTCAAAATATTGTACTATGCTTACCTCTAAATACTCCGTTGTTCGTTAGCCCGCGCGCAGACGCGTGTTTTGACACCTCACACGCGTACCTAGCTCGGAAAAACGGAAAATTATACCAACAATAAAAGTTTACCTCAGCGAACCAGCATTCAACACAAACTACGATATCTTTGCACTTAGGAGACGGAATTTGAAGCGGTTTCGGTGCAGTTAATCTTAATTGGGCTCTGCCTCTCCTTTCCACCTAAAATAATCCACCTGTTTTCTTTCAAAATAAAAAATCATTTTTTCGAAAATTTCACTTATTTTAAACTCGATAACCTCGATTAACTCAAAATTCTGCCGTTTAAATTCGGGGTTTTTGCTATTAATAAATACTTACCTGCCACACCTACAGGCTGGAGCGCGTTTCGTGATCTATCTCGTTGGTTGGTAGAATTAAATACTCTATAAACACCTACTTTTCTGCTAATTACGTTTTTTCACCATAAATTCAAAATATTGTACTACGCTTACCTCTAAATACTCCGTTGTTCGTTAGCCCGCGCGCAGACGCGTGTTTTGACACCTCACACGCGTACCTAGCTCGGAAAAACGGAAAATTATACCAACAATAAAAGTTTACCTCAGCGAACCAGCATTCAACACAAACTACGATATCTTTGCACTTAGGAGACGGAATTTGAAGCGGTTTCGGTGCAGTTAATCTTAATTGGGCTCTGCCTCTCCTTTCCACCTAAAATAATCCACCTGTTTTCTTTCAAAATAAAAAATCATTTTTTCGAAAATTTCACTTATTTTAAACTCGATAACCTCGATTAACTCAAAATTCTGCCGTTTAAATTCGGGGTTTTTGCTATTAATAAATACTTACCTGCCACACCTTCAGGCTGGAGCGCGTTTCGTGATCTATCTCGTTGGTTGGTAGAATTAAATACTCTATAAACACCTACTTTTCTGCTAATTACGTTTTTTCACCATAAATTCAAAATATTGTACTACGCTTACCTCTAAATACTCCGTTGTTCGTTAGCCCGCGCGCAGACGCGTGTTTTGACACCTCACACGCGTACCTAGCTCGGAAAAACGGAAAATTATACCAACAATAAAAGTTTACCTCAGCGAACCAGCATTCAACACAAACTACGATATCTTTGCACTTAGGAGACGGAATTTGAAGCGGTTTCGGTGCAGTTAATCTTAATTGGGCTCTGCCTCTCCTTTCCACCTAAAATAATCCACCTGTTTTCTTTCAAAATAAAAAATCATTTTTTCGAAAATTTCACTTATTTTAAACTCGATAACCTCGATTAACTCAAAATTCTGCCGTTTAAATTCGGGGTTTTTGCTATTAATAAATACTTAACTGCCACACCTTCAGGCTGGAGCGCGTTTCGTGATCTATCTCGTTGGTTGGTAGAATTAAATACTCTATAAACACCTACTTTTCTGCTAATTACGTTTTTTCACCATAAATTCAAAATATTGTACTACGCTTACCTCTAAATACTCCGTTGTTCGTTAGCCCGCGCGCAGACGCGTGTTTTGACACCTCACACGCGTACCTAGCTCGGAAAAACGGAAAATTATACCAACAATAAAAGTTTACCTCAGCGAACCAGCATTCAACACAAACTACGATATCTTTGCACTTAGGAGACGGAATTTGAAGCGGTTTCGGTGCAGTTAATCTTAATTGGGCTCTGCCTCTCCTTTCCACCTAAAATAATCCACCTGTTTTCTTTCAAAATAAAAAATCATTTTTTCGAAAATTTCACTTATTTTAAACTCGATAACCTCGATTAACTCAAAATTCTGCCGTTTAAATTCGGGGTTTTTGCTATTAATAAATACTTACCTGCCACACCTTCAGGCTGGAGCGCGTTTCGTGATCTATCTCGTTGGTTGGTAGAATTAAATACTCTATAAACACCTACTTTTCTGCTAATTACGTTTTTTCACCATAAATTCAAAATATTGTACTACGCTTACCTCTAAATACTCCGTTGTTCGTTAGCCCGCGCGCAGACGCGTGTTTTGACACCTCACACGCGTACCTAGCTCGGAAAAACGGAAAATTATACCAACAATAAAAGTTTACCTCAGCGAACCAGCATTCAACACAAACTACGATATCTTTGCACTTAGGAGACGGAATTTGAAGCGGTTTCGGTGCAGTTAATCTTAATTGGGCTCTGCCTCTCCTTTCCACCTAAAATAATCCACCTGTTTTCTTTCAAAATAAAAAATCATTTTTTCGAAAATTTCACTTATTTTAAACTCGATAACCTCGATTAACTCAAAATTCTGCCGTTTAAATTCGGGGTTTTTGCTATTAATAAATACTTACCTGCCACACCTACAGGCTGGAGCGCGTTTCGTGATCTATCTCGTTGGTTGGTAGAATTAAATACTCTATAAACACCTACTTTTCTGCTAATTACGTTTTTTCACCATAAATTCAAAATATTGTACTACGCTTACCTCTAAATACTCCGTTGTTCGTTAGCCCGCGCGCAGACGCGTGTTTTGACACCTCACACGCGTACCTAGCTCGGAAAAACGGAAAATTATACCAACAATAAAAGTTTACCTCAGCGAACCAGCATTCAACACAAACTACGATATCTTTGCACTTAGGAGACGGAATTTGAAGCGGTTTCGGTGCAGTTAATCTTAATTGGGCTCTGCCTCTCCTTTCCACCTAAAATAATCCACCTGTTTTCTTTCAAAATAAAAAATCATTTTTTCGAAAATTTCACTTATTTTAAACTCGATAACCTCGATTAACTCAAAATTCTGCCGTTTAAATTCGGGGTTTTTGCTATTAATAAATACTTACCTGCCACACCTACAGGCTGGAGCGCGTTTCGTGATCTATCTCGTTGGTTGGTAGAATTAAATACTCTATAAACACCTACTTTTCTGCTAATTACGTTTTATCACCATAAATTCAAAATATTGTACTACGCTTACCTCTAAATACTCCGTTGTTCGTTAGCCCGCGCGCAGACGCGTGTTTTGACACCTCACACGCGTACCTAGCTCGGAAAAACGGAAAATTATACCAACAATAAAAGTTTACCTCAGCGAACCAGCATTCAACACAAACTACGATATCTTTGCACTTAGGAGACGGAATTTGAAGCGGTTTCGGTGCAGTTAATCTTAATTGGGCTCTGCCTCTCCTTTCCACCTAAAATAATCCACCTGTTTTCTTTCAAAATAAAAAATCATTTTTTCGAAAATTTCACTTATTTTAAACTCGATAACCTCGATTAACTCAAAATTCTGCCGTTTAAATTCGGGGTTTTTGCTATTAATAAATACTTACCTGCCACACCTTCAGGCTGGAGCGCGTTTCGTGATCTATCTCGTTGGTTGGTAGAATTAAATACTCTATAAACACCTACTTTTCTGCTAATTACGTTTTTTCACCATAAATTCAAAATATTGTACTACGCTTACCTCTAAATACTCCGTTGTTCGTTAGCCCGCGCGCAGACGCGTGTTTTGACACCTCACACGCGTACCTAGCTCGGAAAAACGGAAAATTATACCAACAATAAAAGTTTACCTCAGCGAACCAGCATTCAACACAAACTACGATATCTTTGCACTTAGGAGACGGAATTTGAAGCGGTTTCGGTGCAGTTAATCTTAATTGGGCTCTGCCTCTCCTTTCCACCTAAAATAATCCACCTGTTTTCTTTCAAAATAAAAAATCATTTTTTCGAAAATTTCACTTATTTTAAACTCGATAACCTCGATTAACTCAAAATTCTGCCGTTTAAATTCGGGGTTTTTGCTATTAATAAATACTTACCTGCCACACCTACAGGCTGGAGCGCGTTTCGTGATCTATCTCGTTGGTTGGTAGAATTAAATACTCTATAAACACCTACTTTTCTGCTAATTACGTTTTTTCACCATAAATTCAAAATATTGTACTACGCTTACCTCTAAATACTCCGTTGTTCGTTAGCCCGCGCGCAGACGCGTGTTTTGACACCTCACACGCGTACCTAGCTCGGAAAAACGGAAAATTATACCAACAATAAAAGTTTACCTCAGCGAACCAGCATTCAACACAAACTACGATATCTTTGCACTTAGGAGACGGAATTTGAAGCGGTTTCGGTGCAGTTAATCTTAATTGGGCTCTGCCTCTCCTTTCCACCTAAAATAATCCACCTGTTTTCTTTCAAAATAAAAAATCATTTTTTCGAAAATTTCACTTATTTTAAACTCGATAACCTCGATTAACTCAAAATTCTGCCGTTTAAATTCGGGGTTTTTGCTATTAATAAATACTTACCTGCCACACCTACAGGCTGGAGCGCGTTTCGTGATCTATCTCGTTGGTTGGTAGAATTAAATACTCTATAAACACCTACTTTTCTGCTAATTACGTTTTTTCACCATAAATTCAAAATATTGTACTACGCTTACCTCTAAATACTCCGTTGTTCGTTAGCCCGCGCGCAGACGCGTGTTTTGACACCTCACACGCGTACCTAGCTCGGAAAAACGGAAAATTATACCAACAATAAAAGTTTACCTCAGCGAACCAGCATTCAACACAAACTACGATATCTTTGCACTTAGGAGACGGAATTTGAAGCGGTTTCGGTGCAGTTAATCTTAATTGGGCTCTGCCTCTCCTTTCCACCTAAAATAATCCACCTGTTTTCTTTCAAAATAAAAAATCATTTTTTCGAAAATTTCACTTATTTTAAACTCGATAACCTCGATTAACTCAAAATTCTGCCGTTTAAATTCGGGGTTTTTGCTATTAATAAATACTTACCTGCCATACCTACAGGCTGGAGCGCGTTTCGTGATCTATCTCGTTGGTTGGTAGAATTAAATACTCTATAAACACCTACTTTTCTGCTAATTACGTTTTTTCACCATAAATTCAAAATATTGTACTACGCTTACCTCTAAATACTCCGTTGTTCGTTAGCCCGCGCGCAGACGCGTGTTTTGACACCTCACACGCGTACCTAGCTCGGAAAAACGGAAAATTATACCAACAATAAAAGTTTACCTCAGCGAACCAGCATTCAACACAAACTACGATATCTTTGCACTTAGGAGACGGAATTTGAAGCGGTTTCGGTGCAGTTAATCTTAATTGGGCTCTGCCTCTCCTTTCCACCTAAAATAATCCACCTGTTTTCTTTCAAAATAAAAAATCATTTTTTCGAAAATTTCACTTATTTTAAACTCGATAACCTCGATTAACTCAAAATTCTGCCGTTTAAATTCGGGGTTTTTGCTATTAATAAATACTTACCTGCCACACCTTCAGGCTGGAGCGCGTTTCGTGATCTATCTCGTTGGTTGGTAGAATTAAATACTCTATAAACACCTACTTTTCTGCTAATTACGTTTTTTCACCATAAATTCAAAATATTGTACTACGCTTACCTCTAAATACTCCGTTGTTCGTTAGCCCGCGCGCAGACGCGTGTTTTGACACCTCACACGCGTACCTAGCTCGGAAAAACGGAAAATTATACCAACAATAAAAGTTTACCTCAGCGAACCAGCATTCAACACAAACTACGATATCTTTGCACTTAGGAGACGGAATTTGAAGCGGTTTCGGTGCAGTTAATCTTAATTGGGCTCTGCCTCTCCTTTCCACCTAAAATAATCCACCTGTTTTCTTTCAAAATAAAAAATCATTTTTTCGAAAATTTCACTTATTTTAAACTCGATAACCTCGATTAACTCAAAATTCTGCCGTTTAAATTCGGGGTTTTTGCTATTAATAAATACTTACCTGCCACACCTACAGGCTGGAGCGCGTTTCGTGATCTATCTCGTTGGTTGGTAGAATTAAATACTCTATAAACACCTACTTTTCTGCTAATTACGTTTTTTCACCATAAATTCAAAATATTGTACTACGCTTACCTCTAAATACTCCGTTGTTCGTTAGCCCGCGCGCAGACGCGTGTTTTGACACCTCACACGCGTACCTAGCTCGGAAAAACGGAAAATTATACCAACAATAAAAGTTTACCTCAGCGAACCAGCATTCAACACAAACTACGATATCTTTGCACTTAGGAGACGGAATTTGAAGCGGTTTCGGTGCAGTTAATCTTAATTGGGCTCTGCCTCTCCTTTCCACCTAAAATAATCCACCTGTTTTCTTTAAAAATAAAAAATCATTTTTTCGAAAATTTCACTTATTTTAAACTCGATAACCTCGATTAACTCAAAATTCTGCCGTTTAAATTCGGGGTTTTTGCTATTAATAAATACTTACCTGCCACACCTACAGGCTGGAGCGCGTTTCGTGATCTATCTCGTTGGTTGGTAGAATTAAATACTCTATAAACACCTACTTTTCTGCTAATTACGTTTTTTCACCATAAATTCAAAATATTGTACTACGCTTACCTCTAAATACTCCGTTGTTCGTTAGCCCGCGCGCAGACGCGTGTTTTGACACCTCACACGCGTACCTAGCTCGGAAAAACGGAAAATTATACCAACAATAAAAGTTTACCTCAGCGAACCAGCATTCAACACAAACTACGATATCTTTGCACTTAGGAGACGGAATTTGAAGCGGTTTCGGTGCAGTTAATCTTAATTGGGCTCTGCCTCTCCTTTCCACCTAAAATAATCCACCTGTTTTCTTTCAAAATAAAAAATCATTTTTTCGAAAATTTCACTTATTTTAAACTCGATAACCTCGATTAACTCAAAATTCTGCCGTTTAAATTCGGGGTTTTTGCTATTAATAAATACTTACCTGCCACACCTACAGGCTGGAGCGCGTTTCGTGATCTATCTCGTTGGTTGGTAGAATTAAATACTCTATAAACACCTACTTTTCTGCTAATTACGTTTTTTCACCATAAATTCAAAATATTGTACTACGCTTACCTCTAAATACTCCGTTGTTCGTTAGCCCGCGCGCAGACGCGTGTTTTGACACCTCACACGCGTACCTAGCTCGGAAAAACGGAAAATTATACCAACAATAAAAGTTTACCTCAGCGAACCAGCATTCAACACAAACTACGATATCTTTGCACTTAGGAGACGGAATTTGAAGCGGTTTCGGTGCAGTTAATCTTAATTGGGCTCTGCCTCTCCTTTCCACCTAAAATAATCCACCTGTTTTCTTTAAAAATAAAAAATCATTTTTTCGAAAATTTCACTTATTTTAAACTCGATAACCTCGATTAACTCAAAATTCTGCCGTTTAAATTCGGGGTTTTTGCTATTAATAAATACTTACCTGCCACACCTACAGGCTGGAGCGCGTTTCGTGATCTATCTCGTTGGTTGGTAGAATTAAATACTCTATAAACACCTACTTTTCTGCTAATTACGTTTTTTCACCATAAATTCAAAATATTGTACTACGCTTACCTCTAAATACTCCGTTGTTCGTTAGCCCGCGCGCAGACGCGTGTTTTGACACCTCACACGCGTACCTAGCTCGGAAAAACGGAAAATTATACCAACAATAAAAGTTTACCTCAGCGAACCAGCATTCAACACAAACTACGATATCTTTGCACTTAGGAGACGGAATTTGAAGCGGTTTCGGTGCAGTTAATCTTAATTGGGCTCTGCCTCTCCTTTCCACCTAAAATAATCCACCTGTTTTCTTTAAAAATAAAAAATCATTTTTTCGAAAATTTCACTTATTTTAAACTCGATAACCTCGATTAACTCAAAATTCTGCCGTTTAAATTCGGGGTTTTTGCTATTAATAAATACTTACCTGCCACACCTACAGGCTGGAGCGCGTTTCGTGATCTATCTCGTTGGTTGGTAGAATTAAATACTCTATAAACACCTACTTTTCTGCTAATTACGTTTTTTCACCATAAATTCAAAATATTGTACTACGCTTACCTCTAAATACTCCGTTGTTCGTTAGCCCGCGCGCAGACGCGTGTTTTGACACCTCACACGCGTACCTAGCTCGGAAAAACGGAAAATTATACCAACAATAAAAGTTTACCTCAGCGAACCAGCATTCAACACAAACTACGATATCTTTGCACTTAGGAGACGGAATTTGAAGCGGTTTCGGTGCAGTTAATCTTAATTGGGCTCTGCCTCTCCTTTCCACCTAAAATAATCCACCTGTTTTCTTTCAAAATAAAAAATCATTTTTTCGAAAATTTCACTTATTTTAAACTCGATAACCTCGATTAACTCAAAATTCTGCCGTTTAAATTCGGGGTTTTTGCTATTAATAAATACTTACCTGCCACACCTACAGGCTGGAGCGCGTTTCGTGATCTATCTCGTTGGTTGGTAGAATTAAATACTCTATAAACACCTACTTTTCTGCTAATTACGTTTTTTCACCATAAATTCAAAATATTGTACTACGCTTACCTCTAAATACTCCGTTGTTCGTTAGCCCGCGCGCAGACGCGTGTTTTGACACCTCACACGCGTACCTAGCTCGGAAAAACGGAAAATTATACCAACAATAAAAGTTTACCTCAGCGAACCAGCATTCAACACAAACTACGATATCTTTGCACTTAGGAGACGGAATTTGAAGCGGTTTCGGTGCAGTTAATCTTAATTGGGCTCTGCCTCTCCTTTCCACCTAAAATAATCCACCTGTTTTCTTTCAAAATAAAAAATCATTTTTTCGAAAATTTCACTTATTTTAAACTCGATAACCTCGATTAACTCAAAATTCTGCCGTTTAAATTCGGGGTTTTTGCTATTAATAAATACTTACCTGCCACACCTACAGGCTGGAGCGCGTTTCGTGATCTATCTCGTTGGTTGGTAGAATTAAATACTCTATAAACACCTACTTTTCTGCTAATTACGTTTTTTCACCATAAATTCAAAATATTGTACTACGCTTACCTCTAAATACTCCGTTGTTCGTTAGCCCGCGCGCAGACGCGTGTTTTGACACCTCACACGCGTACCTAGCTCGGAAAAACGGAAAATTATACCAACAATAAAAGTTTACCTCAGCGAACCAGCATTCAACACAAACTACGATATCTTTGCACTTAGGAGACGGAATTTGAAGCGGTTTCGGTGCAGTTAATCTTAATTGGGCTCTGCCTCTCCTTTCCACCTAAAATAATCCACCTGTTTTCTTTAAAAATAAAAAATCATTTTTTCGAAAATTTCACTTATTTTAAACTCGATAACCTCGATTAACTCAAAATTCTGCCGTTTAAATTCGGGGTTTTTGCTATTAATAAATACTTACCTGCCACACCTACAGGCTGGAGCGCGTTTCGTGATCTATCTCGTTGGTTGGTAGAATTAAATACTCTATAAACACCTACTTTTCTGCTAATTACGTTTTTTCACCATAAATTCAAAATATTGTACTACGCTTACCTCTAAATACTCCGTTGTTCGTTAGCCCGCGCGCAGACGCGTGTTTTGACACCTCACACGCGTACCTAGCTCGGAAAAACGGAAAATTATACCAACAATAAAAGTTTACCTCAGCGAACCAGCATTCAACACAAACTACGATATCTTTGCACTTAGGAGACGGAATTTGAAGCGGTTTCGGTGCAGTTAATCTTAATTGGGCTCTGCCTCTCCTTTCCACCTAAAATAATCCACCTGTTTTCTTTCAAAATAAAAAATCATTTTTTCGAAAATTTCACTTATTTTAAACTCGATAACCTCGATTAACTCAAAATTCTGCCGTTTAAATTCGGGGTTTTTGCTATTAATAAATACTTACCTGCCACACCTTCAGGCTGGAGCGCGTTTCGTGATCTATCTCGTTGGTTGGTAGAATTAAATACTCTATAAACACCTACTTTTCTGCTAATTACGTTTTTTCACCATAAATTCAAAATATTGTACTACGCTTACCTCTAAATACTCCGTTGTTCGTTAGCCCGCGCGCAGACGCGTGTTTTGACACCTCACACGCGTACCTAGCTCGGAAAAACGGAAAATTATACCAACAATAAAAGTTTACCTCAGCGAACCAGCATTCAACACAAACTACGATATCTTTGCACTTAGGAGACGGAATTTGAAGCGGTTTCGGTGCAGTTAATCTTAATTGGGCTCTGCCTCACCTTTCCACCTAAAATAATCCACCTGTTTTCTTTCAAAATAAAAAATCATTTTTTCGAAAATTTCACTTATTTTAAACTCGATAACCTCGATTAACTCAAAATTCTGCCGTTTAAATTCGGGGTTTTTGCTATTAATAAATACTTACCTGCCACACCTACAGGCTGGAGCGCGTTTCGTGATCTATCTCGTTGGTTGGTAGAATTAAATACTCTATAAACACCTACTTTTCTGCTAATTACGTTTTTTCACCATAAATTCAAAATATTGTACTACGCTTACCTCTAAATACTCCGTTGTTCGTTAGCCCGCGCGCAGACGCGTGTTTTGACACCTCACACGCGTACCTAGCTCGGAAAAACGGAAAATTATACCAACAATAAAAGTTTACCTCAGCGAACCAGCATTCAACACAAACTACGATATCTTTGCACTTAGGAGACGGAATTTGAAGCGGTTTCGGTGCAGTTAATCTTAATTGGGCTCTGCCTCTCCTTTCCACCTAAAATAATCCACCTGTTTTCTTTCAAAATAAAAAATCATTTTTTCGAAAATTTCACTTATTTTAAACTCGATAACCTCGATTAACTCAAAATTCTGCCGTTTAAATTCGGGGTTTTTGCTATTAATAAATACTTACCTGCCACACCTACAGGCTGGAGCGCGTTTCGTGATCTATCTCGTTGGTTGGTAGAATTAAATACTCTATAAACACCTACTTTTCTGCTAATTACGTTTTTTCACCATAAATTCAAAATATTGTACTACGCTTACCTCTAAATACTCCGTTGTTCGTTAGCCCGCGCGCAGACGCGTGTTTTGACACCTCACACGCGTACCTAGCTCGGAAAAACGGAAAATTATACCAACAATAAAAGTTTACCTCAGCGAACCAGCATTCAACACAAACTACGATATCTTTGCACTTAGGAGACGGAATTTGAAGCGGTTTCGGTGCAGTTAATCTTAATTGGGCTCTGCCTCTCCTTTCCACCTAAAATAATCCACCTGTTTTCTTTCAAAATAAAAAATCATTTTTTCGAAAATTTCACTTATTTTAAACTCGATAACCTCGATTAACTCAAAATTCTGCCGTTTAAATTCGGGGTTTTTGCTATTAATAAATACTTACCTGCCACACCTACAGGCTGGAGCGCGTTTCGTGATCTATCTCGTTGGTTGGTAGAATTAAATACTCTATAAACACCTACTTTTCTGCTAATTACGTTTTTTCACCATAAATTCAAAATATTGTACTACGCTTACCTCTAAATACTCCGTTGTTCGTTAGCCCGCGCGCAGACGCGTGTTTTGACACCTCACACGCGTACCTAGCTCGGAAAAACGGAAAATTATACCAACAATAAAAGTTTACCTCAGCGAACCAGCATTCAACACAAACTACGATATCTTTGCACTTAGGAGACGGAATTTGAAGCGGTTTCGGTGCAGTTAATCTTAATTGGGCTCTGCCTCTCCTTTCCACCTAAAATAATCCACCTGTTTTCTTTCAAAATAAAAAATCATTTTTTCGAAAATTTCACTTATTTTAAACTCGATAACCTCGATTAACTCAAAATTCTGCCGTTTAAATTCGGGGTTTTTGCTATTAATAAATACTTACCTGCCACACCTACAGGCTGGAGCGCGTTTCGTGATCTATCTCGTTGGTTGGTAGAATTAAATACTCTATAAACACCTACTTTTCTGCTAATTACGTTTTTTCACCATAAATTCAAAATATTGTACTACGCTTACCTCTAAATACTCCGTTGTTCGTTAGCCCGCGCGCAGACGCGTGTTTTGACACCTCACACGCGTACCTAGCTCGGAAAAACGGAAAATTATACCAACAATAAAAGTTTACCTCAGCGAACCAGCATTCAACACAAACTACGATATCTTTGCACTTAGGAGACGGAATTTGAAGCGGTTTCGGTGCAGTTAATCTTAATTGGGCTCTGCCTCTCCTTTCCACCTAAAATAATCCACCTGTTTTCTTTCAAAATAAAAAATCATTTTTTCGAAAATTTCACTTATTTTAAACTCGATAACCTCGATTAACTCAAAATTCTGCCGTTTAAATTCGGGGTTTTTGCTATTAATAAATACTTACCTGCCACACCTTCAGGCTGGAGCGCGTTTCGTGATCTATCTCGTTGGTTGGTAGAATTAAATACTCTATAAACACCTACTTTTCTGCTAATTACGTTTTTTCACCATAAATTCAAAATATTGTACTACGCTTACCTCTAAATACTCCGTTGTTCGTTAGCCCGCGCGCAGACGCGTGTTTTGACACCTCACACGCGTACCTAGCTCGGAAAAACGGAAAATTATACCAACAATAAAAGTTTACCTCAGCGAACCAGCATTCAACACAAACTACGATATCTTTGCACTTAGGAGACGGAATTTGAAGCGGTTTCGGTGCAGTTAATCTTAATTGGGCTCTGCCTCTCCTTCCCACCTAAAATAATCCACCTGTTTTCTTTCAAAATAAAAAATCATTTTTTCGAAAATTTCACTTATTTTAAACTCGATAACCTCGATTAACTCAAAATTCTGCCGTTTAAATTCGGGGTTTTTGCTATTAATAAATACTTACCTGCCACACCTACAGGCTGGAGCGCGTTTCGTGATCTATCTCGTTGGTTGGTAGAATTAAATACTCTATAAACACCTACTTTTCTGCTAATTACGTTTTTTCACCATAAATTCAAAATATTGTACTACGCTTACCTCTAAATACTCCGTTGTTCGTTAGCCCGCGCGCAGACGCGTGTTTTGACACCTCACACGCGTACCTAGCTCGGAAAAACGGAAAATTATACCAACAATAAAAGTTTACCTCAGCGAACCAGCATTCAACACAAACTACGATATCTTTGCACTTAGGAGACGGAATTTGAAGCGGTTTCGGTGCAGTTAATCTTAATTGGGCTCTGCCTCTCCTTTCCACCTAAAATAATCCACCTGTTTTCTTTCAAAATAAAAAATCATTTTTTCGAAAATTTCACTTATTTTAAACTCGATAACCTCGATTAACTCAAAATTCTGCCGTTTAAATTCGGGGTTTTTGCTATTAATAAATACTTACCTGCCACACCTTCAGGCTGGAGCGCGTTTCGTGATCTATCTCGTTGGTTGGTAGAATTAAATACTCTATAAACACCTACTTTTCTGCTAATTACGTTTTTTCACCATAAATTCAAAATATTGTACTACGCTTACCTCTAAATACTCCGTTGTTCGTTAGCCCGCGCGCAGACGCGTGTTTTGACACCTCACACGCGTACCTAGCTCGGAAAAACGGAAAATTATACCAACAATAAAAGTTTACCTCAGCGAACCAGCATTCAACACAAACTACGATATCTTTGCACTTAGGAGACGGAATTTGAAGCGGTTTCGGTGCAGTTAATCTTAATTGGGCTCTGCCTCTCCTTTCCACCTAAAATAATCCACCTGTTTTCTTTCAAAATAAAAAATCATTTTTTCGAAAATTTCACTTATTTTAAACTCGATAACCTCGATTAACTCAAAATTCTGCCGTTTAAATTCGGGGTTTTTGCTATTAATAAATACTTACCTGCCACACCTACAGGCTGGAGCGCGTTTCGTGATCTATCTCGTTGGTTGGTAGAATTAAATACTCTATAAACACCTACTTTTCTGCTAATTACGTTTTTTCACCATAAATTCAAAATATTGTACTACGCTTACCTCTAAATACTCCGTTGTTCGTTAGCCCGCGCGCAGACGCGTGTTTTGACACCTCACACGCGTACCTAGCTCGGAAAAACGGAAAATTATACCAACAATAAAAGTTTACCTCAGCGAACCAGCATTCAACACAAACTACGATATCTTTGCACTTAGGAGACGGAATTTGAAGCGGTTTCGGTGCAGTTAATCTTAATTGGGCTCTGCCTCTCCTTTCCACCTAAAATAATCCACCTGTTTTCTTTCAAAATAAAAAATCATTTTTTCGAAAATTTCACTTATTTTAAACTCGATAACCTCGATTAACTCAAAATTCTGCCGTTTAAATTCGGGGTTTTTGCTATTAATAAATACTTACCTGCCACACCTTCAGGCTGGAGCGCGTTTCGTGATCTATCTCGTTGGTTGGTAGAATTAAATACTCTATAAACACCTACTTTTCTGCTAATTACGTTTTTTCACCATAAATTCAAAATATTGTACTACGCTTACCTCTAAATACTCCGTTGTTCGTTAGCCCGCGCGCAGACGCGTGTTTTGACACCTCACACGCGTACCTAGCTCGGAAAAACGGAAAATTATACCAACAATAAAAGTTTACCTCAGCGAACCAGCATTCAACACAAACTACGATATCTTTGCACTTAGGAGACGGAATTTGAAGCGGTTTCGGTGCAGTTAATCTTAATTGGGCTCTGCCTCTCCTTTCCACCTAAAATAATCCACCTGTTTTCTTTCAAAATAAAAAATCATTTTTTCGAAAATTTCACTTATTTTAAACTCGATAACCTCGATTAACTCAAAATTCTGCCGTTTAAATTCGGGGTTTTTGCTATTAATAAATACTTACCTGCCACACCTTCAGGCTGGAGCGCGTTTCGTGATCTATCTCGTTGGTTGGTAGAATTAAATACTCTATAAACACCTACTTTTCTGCTAATTACGTTTTTTCACCATAAATTCAAAATATTGTACTACGCTTACCTCTAAATACTCCGTTGTTCGTTAGCCCGCGCGCAGACGCGTGTTTTGACACCTCACACGCGTACCTAGCTCGGAAAAACGGAAAATTATACCAACAATAAAAGTTTACCTCAGCGAACCAGCATTCAACACAAACTACGATATCTTTGCACTTAGGAGACGGAATTTGAAGCGGTTTCGGTGCAGTTAATCTTAATTGGGCTCTGCCTCTCCTTTCCACCTAAAATAATCCACCTGTTTTCTTTCAAAATAAAAAATCATTTTTTCGAAAATTTCACTTATTTTAAACTCGATAACCTCGATTAACTCAAAATTCTGCCGTTTAAATTCGGGGTTTTTGCTATTAATAAATACTTACCTGCCACACCTTCAGGCTGGAGCGCGTTTCGTGATCTATCTCGTTGGTTGGTAGAATTAAATACTCTATAAACACCTACTTTTCTGCTAATTACGTTTTTTCACCATAAATTCAAAATATTGTACTACGCTTACCTCTAAATACTCCGTTGTTCGTTAGCCCGCGCGCAGACGCGTGTTTTGACACCTCACACGCGTACCTAGCTCGGAAAAACGGAAAATTATACCAACAATAAAAGTTTACCTCAGCGAACCAGCATTCAACACAAACTACGATATCTTTGCACTTAGGAGACGGAATTTGAAGCGGTTTCGGTGCAGTTAATCTTAATTGGGCTCTGCCTCTCCTTTCCACCTAAAATAATCCACCTGTTTTCTTTCAAAATAAAAAATCATTTTTTCGAAAATTTCACTTATTTTAAACTCGATAACCTCGATTAACTCAAAATTCTGCCGTTTAAATTCGGGGTTTTTGCTATTAATAAATACTTACCTGCCACACCTACAGGCTGGAGCGCGTTTCGTGATCTATCTCGTTGGTTGGTAGAATTAAATACTCTATAAACACCTACTTTTCTGCTAATTACGTTTTTTCACCATAAATTCAAAATATTGTACTACGCTTACCTCTAAATACTCCGTTGTTCGTTAGCCCGCGCGCAGACGCGTGTTTTGACACCTCACACGCGTACCTAGCTCGGAAAAACGGAAAATTATACCAACAATAAAAGTTTACCTCAGCGAACCAGCATTCAACACAAACTACGATATCTTTGCACTTAGGAGACGGAATTTGAAGCGGTTTCGGTGCAGTTAATCTTAATTGGGCTCTGCCTCTCCTTTCCACCTAAAATAATCCACCTGTTTTCTTTCAAAATAAAAAATCATTTTTTCGAAAATTTCACTTATTTTAAACTCGATAACCTCGATTAACTCAAAATTCTGCCGTTTAAATTCGGGGTTTTTGCTATTAATAAATACTTACCTGCCACACCTACAGGCTGGAGCGCGTTTCGTGATCTATCTCGTTGGTTGGTAGAATTAAATACTCTATAAACACCTACTTTTCTGCTAATTACGTTTTTTCACCATAAATTCAAAATATTGTACTACGCTTACCTCTAAATACTCCGTTGTTCGTTAGCCCGCGCGCAGACGCGTGTTTTGACACCTCACACGCGTACCTAGCTCGGAAAAACGGAAAATTATACCAACAATAAAAGTTTACCTCAGCGAACCAGCATTCAACACAAACTACGATATCTTTGCACTTAGGAGACGGAATTTGAAGCGGTTTCGGTGCAGTTAATCTTAATTGGGCTCTGCCTCTCCTTTCCACCTAAAATAATCCACCTGTTTTCTTTCAAAATAAAAAATCATTTTTTCGAAAATTTCACTTATTTTAAACTCGATAACCTCGATTAACTCAAAATTCTGCCGTTTAAATTCGGGGTTTTTGCTATTAATAAATACTTACCTGCCACACCTACAGGCTGGAGCGCGTTTCGTGATCTATCTCGTTGGTTGGTAGAATTAAATACTCTATAAACACCTACTTTTCTGCTAATTACGTTTTTTCACCATAAATTCAAAATATTGTACTACACTTACCTCTAAATACTCCGTTGTTCGTTAGCCCGCGCGCAGACGCGTGTTTTGACACCTCACACGCGTACCTAGCTCGGAAAAACGGAAAATTATACCAACAATAAAAGTTTACCTCAGCGAACCAGCATTCAACACAAACTACGATATCTTTGCACTTAGGAGACGGAATTTGAAGCGGTTTCGGTGCAGTTAATCTTAATTGGGCTCTGCCTCTCCTTTCCACCTAAAATAATCCACCTGTTTTCTTTCAAAATAAAAAATCATTTTTTCGAAAATTTCACTTATTTTAAACTCGATAACCTCGATTAACTCAAAATTCTGCCGTTTAAATTCGGGGTTTTTGCTATTAATAAATACTTACCTGCCACACCTTCAGGCTGGAGCGCGTTTCGTGATCTATCTCGTTGGTTGGTAGAATTAAATACTCTATAAACACCTACTTTTCTGCTAATTACGTTTTTTCACCATAAATTCAAAATATTGTACTACGCTTACCTCTAAATACTCCGTTGTTCGTTAGCCCGCGCGCAGACGCGTGTTTTGACACCTCACACGCGTACCTAGCTCGGAAAAACGGAAAATTATACCAACAATAAAAGTTTACCTCAGCGAACCAGCATTCAACACAAACTACGATATCTTTGCACTTAGGAGACGGAATTTGAAGCGGTTTCGGTGCAGTTAATCTTAATTGGGCTCTGCCTCTCCTTTCCACCTAAAATAATCCACCTGTTTTCTTTCAAAATAAAAAATCATTTTTTCGAAAATTTCACTTATTTTAAACTCGATAACCTCGATTAACTCAAAATTCTGCCGTTTAAATTCGGGGTTTTTGCTATTAATAAATACTTACCTGCCACACCTACAGGCTGGAGCGCGTTTCGTGATCTATCTCGTTGGTTGGTAGAATTAAATACTCTATAAACACCTACTTTTCTGCTAATTACGTTTTTTCACCATAAATTCAAAATATTGTACTACGCTTACCTCTAAATACTCCGTTGTTCGTTAGCCCGCGCGCAGACGCGTGTTTTGACACCTCACACGCGTACCTAGCTCGGAAAAACGGAAAATTATACCAACAATAAAAGTTTACCTCAGCGAACCAGCATTCAACACAAACTACGATATCTTTGCACTTAGGAGACGGAATTTGAAGCGGTTTCGGTGCAGTTAATCTTAATTGGGCTCTGCCTCTCCTTTCCACCTAAAATAATCCACCTGTTTTCTTTCAAAATAAAAAATCATTTTTTCGAAAATTTCACTTATTTTAAACTCGATAACCTCGATTAACTCAAAATTCTGCCGTTTAAATTCGGGGTTTTTGCTATTAATAAATACTTACCTGCCACACCTACAGGCTGGAGCGCGTTTCGTGATCTATCTCGTTGGTTGGTAGAATTAAATACTCTATAAACACCTACTTTTCTGCTAATTACGTTTTTTCACCATAAATTCAAAATATTGTACTACGCTTACCTCTAAATACTCCGTTGTTCGTTAGCCCGCGCGCAGACGCGTGTTTTGACACCTCACACGCGTACCTAGCTCGGAAAAACGGAAAATTATACCAACAATAAAAGTTTACCTCAGCGAACCAGCATTCAACACAAACTACGATATCTTTGCACTTAGGAGACGGAATTTGAAGCGGTTTCGGTGCAGTTAATCTTAATTGGGCTCTGCCTCTCCTTTCCACCTAAAATAATCCACCTGTTTTCTTTCAAAATAAAAAATCATTTTTTCGAAAATTTCACTTATTTTAAACTCGATAACCTCGATTAACTCAAAATTCTGCCGTTTAAATTCGGGGTTTTTGCTATTAATAAATACTTACCTGCCACACCTTCAGGCTGGAGCGCGTTTCGTGATCTATCTCGTTGGTTGGTAGAATTAAATACTCTATAAACACCTACTTTTCTGCTAATTACGTTTTTTCACCATAAATTCAAAATATTGTACTACGCTTACCTCTAAATACTCCGTTGTTCGTTAGCCCGCGCGCAGACGCGTGTTTTGACACCTCACACGCGTACCTAGCTCGGAAAAACGGAAAATTATACCAACAATAAAAGTTTACCTCAGCGAACCAGCATTCAACACAAACTACGATATCTTTGCACTTAGGAGACGGAATTTGAAGCGGTTTCGGTGCAGTTAATCTTAATTGGGCTCTGCCTCTCCTTTCCACCTAAAATAATCCACCTGTTTTCTTTCAAAATAAAAAATCATTTTTTCGAAAATTTCACTTATTTTAAACTCGATAACCTCGATTAACTCAAAATTCTGCCGTTTAAATTCGGGGTTTTTGCTATTAATAAATACTTACCTGCCACACCTTCAGGCTGGAGCGCGTTTCGTGATCTATCTCGTTGGTTGGTAGAATTAAATACTCTATAAACACCTACTTTTCTGCTAATTACGTTTTTTCACCATAAATTCAAAATATTGTACTACGCTTACCTCTAAATACTCCGTTGTTCGTTAGCCCGCGCGCAGACGCGTGTTTTGACACCTCACACGCGTACCTAGCTCGGAAAAACGGAAAATTATACCAACAATAAAAGTTTACCTCAGCGAACCAGCATTCAACACAAACTACGATATCTTTGCACTTAGGAGACGGAATTTGAAGCGGTTTCGGTGCAGTTAATCTTAATTGGGCTCTGCCTCTCCTTTCCACCTAAAATAATCCACCTGTTTTCTTTCAAAATAAAAAATCATTTTTTCGAAAATTTCACTTATTTTAAACTCGATAACCTCGATTAACTCAAAATTCTGCCGTTTAAATTCGGGGTTTTTGCTATTAATAAATACTTACCTGCCACACCTACAGGCTGGAGCGCGTTTCGTGATCTATCTCGTTGGTTGGTAGAATTAAATACTCTATAAACACCTACTTTTCTGCTAATTACGTTTTTTCACCATAAATTCAAAATATTGTACTACGCTTACCTCTAAATACTCCGTTGTTCGTTAGCCCGCGCGCAGACGCGTGTTTTGACACCTCACACGCGTACCTAGCTCGGAAAAACGGAAAATTATACCAACAATAAAAGTTTACCTCAGCGAACCAGCATTCAACACAAACTACGATATCTTTGCACTTAGGAGACGGAATTTGAAGCGGTTTCGGTGCAGTTAATCTTAATTGGGCTCTGCCTCTCCTTTCCACCTAAAATAATCCACCTGTTTTCTTTCAAAATAAAAAATCATTTTTTCGAAAATTTCACTTATTTTAAACTCGATAACCTCGATTAACTCAAAATTCTGCCGTTTAAATTCGGGGTTTTTGCTATTAATAAATACTTACCTGCCACACCTACAGGCTGGAGCGCGTTTCGTGATCTATCTCGTTGGTTGGTAGAATTAAATACTCTATAAACACCTACTTTTCTGCTAATTACGTTTTTTCACCATAAATTCAAAATATTGTACTACGCTTACCTCTAAATACTCCGTTGTTCGTTAGCCCGCGCGCAGACGCGTGTTTTGACACCTCACACGCGTACCTAGCTCGGAAAAACGGAAAATTATACCAACAATAAAAGTTTACCTCAGCGAACCAGCATTCAACACAAACTACGATATCTTTGCACTTAGGAGACGGAATTTGAAGCGGTTTCGGTGCAGTTAATCTTAATTGGGCTCTGCCTCTCCTTTCCACCTAAAATAATCCACCTGTTTTCTTTCAAAATAAAAAATCATTTTTTCGAAAATTTCACTTATTTTAAACTCGATAACCTCGATTAACTCAAAATTCTGCCGTTTAAATTCGGGGTTTTTGCTATTAATAAATACTTACCTGCCACACCTTCAGGCTGGAGCGCGTTTCGTGATCTATCTCGTTGGTTGGTAGAATTAAATACTCTATAAACACCTACTTTTCTGCTAATTACGTTTTTTCACCATAAATTCAAAATATTGTACTACGCTTACCTCTAAATACTCCGTTGTTCGTTAGCCCGCGCGCAGACGCGTGTTTTGACACCTCACACGCGTACCTAGCTCGGAAAAACGGAAAATTATACCAACAATAAAAGTTTACCTCAGCGAACCAGCATTCAACACAAACTACGATATCTTTGCACTTAGGAGACGGAATTTGAAGCGGTTTCGGTGCAGTTAATCTTAATTGGGCTCTGCCTCTCCTTTCCACCTAAAATAATCCACCTGTTTTCTTTCAAAATAAAAAATCATTTTTTCGAAAATTTCACTTATTTTAAACTCGATAACCTCGATTAACTCAAAATTCTGCCGTTTAAATTCGGGGTTTTTGCTATTAATAAATACTTACCTGCCACACCTTCAGGCTGGAGCGCGTTTCGTGATCTATCTCGTTGGTTGGTAGAATTAAATACTCTATAAACACCTACTTTTCTGCTAATTACGTTTTTTCACCATAAATTCAAAATATTGTACTACGCTTACCTCTAAATACTCCGTTGTTCGTTAGCCCGCGCGCAGACGCGTGTTTTGACACCTCACACGCGTACCTAGCTCGGAAAAACGGAAAATTATACCAACAATAAAAGTTTACCTCAGCGAACCAGCATTCAACACAAACTACGATATCTTTGCACTTAGGAGACGGAATTTGAAGCGGTTTCGGTGCAGTTAATCTTAATTGGGCTCTGCCTCTCCTTTCCACCTAAAATAATCCACCTGTTTTCTTTCAAAATAAAAAATCATTTTTTCGAAAATTTCACTTATTTTAAACTCGATAACCTCGATTAACTCAAAATTCTGCCGTTTAAATTCGGGGTTTTTGCTATTAATAAATACTTACCTGCCACACCTACAGGCTGGAGCGCGTTTCGTGATCTATCTCGTTGGTTGGTAGAATTAAATACTCTATAAACACCTACTTTTCTGCTAATTACGTTTTTTCACCATAAATTCAAAATATTGTACTACGCTTACCTCTAAATACTCCGTTGTTCGTTAGCCCGCGCGCAGACGCGTGTTTTGACACCTCACACGCGTACCTAGCTCGGAAAAACGGAAAATTATACCAACAATAAAAGTTTACCTCAGCGAACCAGCATTCAACACAAACTACGATATCTTTGCACTTAGGAGACGGAATTTGAAGCGGTTTCGGTGCAGTTAATCTTAATTGGGCTCTGCCTCTCCTTTCCACCTAAAATAATCCACCTGTTTTCTTTCAAAATAAAAAATCATTTTTTCGAAAATTTCACTTATTTTAAACTCGATAACCTCGATTAACTCAAAATTCTGCCGTTTAAATTCGGGGTTTTTGCTATTAATAAATACTTACCTGCCACACCTACAGGCTGGAGCGCGTTTCGTGATCTATCTCGTTGGTTGGTAGAATTAAATACTCTATAAACACCTACTTTTCTGCTAATTACGTTTTTTCACCATAAATTCAAAATATTGTACTACGCTTACCTCTAAATACTCCGTTGTTCGTTAGCCCGCGCGCAGACGCGTGTTTTGACACCTCACACGCGTACCTAGCTCGGAAAAACGGAAAATTATACCAACAATAAAAGTTTACCTCAGCGAACCAGCATTCAACACAAACTACGATATCTTTGCACTTAGGAGACGGAATTTGAAGCGGTTTCGGTGCAGTTAATCTTAATTGGGCTCTGCCTCTCCTTTCCACCTAAAATAATCCACCTGTTTTCTTTCAAAATAAAAAATCATTTTTTCGAAAATTTCACTTATTTTAAACTCGATAACCTCGATTAACTCAAAATTCTGCCGTTTAAATTCGGGGTTTTTGCTATTAATAAATACTTACCTGCCACACCTTCAGGCTGGAGCGCGTTTCGTGATCTATCTCGTTGGTTGGTAGAATTAAATACTCTATAAACACCTACTTTTCTGCTAATTACGTTTTTTCACCATAAATTCAAAATATTGTACTACGCTTACCTCTAAATACTCCGTTGTTCGTTAGCCCGCGCGCAGACGCGTGTTTTGACACCTCACACGCGTACCTAGCTCGGAAAAACGAAAAATTATACCAACAATAAAAGTTTACCTCAGCGAACCAGCATTCAACACAAACTACGATATCTTTGCACTTAGGAGACGGAATTTGAAGCGGTTTCGGTGCAGTTAATCTTAATTGGGCTCTGCCTCTCCTTTCCACCTAAAATAATCCACCTGTTTTCTTTCAAAATAAAAAATCATTTTTTCGAAAATTTCACTTATTTTAAACTCGATAACCTCGATTAACTCAAAATTCTGCCGTTTAAATTCGGGGTTTTTGCTATTAATAAATACTTACCTGCCACACCTTCAGGCTGGAGCGCGTTTCGTGATCTATCTCGTTGGTTGGTAGAATTAAATACTCTATAAACACCTACTTTTCTGCTAATTACGTTTTTTCACCATAAATTCAAAATATTGTACTACGCTTACCTCTAAATACTCCGTTGTTCGTTAGCCCGCGCGCAGACGCGTGTTTTGACACCTCACACGCGTACCTAGCTCGGAAAAACGGAAAATTATACCAACAATAAAAGTTTACCTCAGCGAACCAGCATTCAACACAAACTACGATATCTTTGCACTTAGGAGACGGAATTTGAAGCGGTTTCGGTGCAGTTAATCTTAATTGGGCTCTGCCTCTCCTTTCCACCTAAAATAATCCACCTGTTTTCTTTCAAAATAAAAAATCATTTTTTCGAAAATTTCACTTATTTTAAACTCGATAACCTCGATTAACTCAAAATTCTGCCGTTTAAATTCGGGGTTTTTGCTATTAATAAATACTTACCTGCCACACCTTCAGGCTGGAGCGCGTTTCGTGATCTATCTCGTTGGTTGGTAGAATTAAATACTCTATAAACACCTACTTTTCTGCTAATTACGTTTTTTCACCATAAATTCAAAATATTGTACTACGCTTACCTCTAAATACTCCGTTGTTCGATAGCCCGCGCGCAGACGCGTGTTTTGACACCTCACACGCGTACCTAGCTCGGAAAAACGGAAAATTATACCAACAATAAAAGTTTACCTCAGCGAACCAGCATTCAACACAAACTACGATATCTTTGCACTTAGGAGACGGAATTTGAAGCGGTTTCGGTGCAGTTAATCTTAATTGGGCTCTGCCTCTCCTTTCCACCTAAAATAATCCACCTGTTTTCTTTCAAAATAAAAAATCATTTTTTCGAAAATTTCACTTATTTTAAACTCGATAACCTCGATTAACTCAAAATTCTGCCGTTTAAATTCGGGGTTTTTGCTATTAATAAATACTTACCTGCCACACCTACAGGCTGGAGCGCGTTTCGTGATCTATCTCGTTGGTTGGTAGAATTAAATACTCTATAAACACCTACTTTTCTGCTAATTACGTTTTTTCACCATAAATTCAAAATATTGTACTACGCTTACCTCTAAATACTCCGTTGTTCGTTAGCCCGCGCGCAGACGCGTGTTTTGACACCTCACACGCGTACCTAGCTCGGAAAAACGGAAAATTATACCAACAATAAAAGTTTACCTCAGCGAACCAGCATTCAACACAAACTACGATATCTTTGCACTTAGGACACGGAATTTGAAGCGGTTTCGGTGCAGTTAATCTTAATTGGGCTCTGCCTCTCCTTTCCACCTAAAATAATCCACCTGTTTTCTTTCAAAATAAAAAATCATTTTTTCGAAAATTTCACTTATTTTAAACTCGATAACCTCGATTAACTCAAAATTCTGCCGTTTAAATTCGGGGTTTTTGCTATTAATAAATACTTACCTGCCACACCTACAGGCTGGAGCGCGTTTCGTGATCTATCTCGTTGGTTGGTAGAATTAAATACTCTATAAACACCTACTTTTCTGCTAATTACGTTTTATCACCATAAATTCAAAATATTGTACTACGCTTACCTCTAAATACTCCGTTGTTCGTTAGCCCGCGCGCAGACGCGTGTTTTGACACCTCACACGCGTACCTAGCTCGGAAAAACGGAAAATTATACCAACAATAAAAGTTTACCTCAGCGAACCAGCATTCAACACAAACTACGATATCTTTGCACTTAGGAGACGGAATTTGAAGCGGTTTCGGTGCAGTTAATCTTAATTGGGCTCTGCCTCTCCTTTCCACCTAAAATAATCCACCTGTTTTCTTTCAAAATAAAAAATCATTTTTTCGAAAATTTCACTTATTTTAAACTCGATAACCTCGATTAACTCAAAATTCTGCCGTTTAAATTCGGGGTTTTTGCTATTAATAAATACTTACCTGCCACACCTTCAGGCTGGAGCGCGTTTCGTGATCTATCTCGTTGGTTGGTAGAATTAAATACTCTATAAACACCTACTTTTCTGCTAATTACGTTTTTTCACCATAAATTCAAAATATTGTACTACGCTTACCTCTAAATACTCCGTTGTTCGTTAGCCCGCGCGCAGACGCGTGTTTTGACACCTCACACGCGTACCTAGCTCGGAAAAACGGAAAATTATACCAACAATAAAAGTTTACCTCAGCGAACCAGCATTCAACACAAACTACGATATCTTTGCACTTAGGAGACGGAATTTGAAGCGGTTTCGGTGCAGTTAATCTTAATTGGGCTCTGCCTCTCCTTTCCACCTAAAATAATCCACCTGTTTTCTTTCAAAATAAAAAATCATTTTTTCGAAAATTTCACTTATTTTAAACTCGATAACCTCGATTAACTCAAAATTCTGCCGTTTAAATTCGGGGTTTTTGCTATTAATAAATACTTACCTGCCACACCTACAGGCTGGAGCGCGTTTCGTGATCTATCTCGTTGGTTGGTAGAATTAAATACTCTATAAACACCTACTTTTCTGCTAATTACGTTTTTTCACCATAAATTCAAAATATTGTACTACGCTTACCTCTAAATACTCCGTTGTTCGTTAGCCCGCGCGCAGACGCGTGTTTTGACACCTCGCACGCGTACCTAGCTCGGAAAAACGGAAAATTATACCAACAATAAAAGTTTACCTCAGCGAACCAGCATTCAACACAAACTACGATATCTTTGCACTTAGGAGACGGAATTTGAAGCGGTTTCGGTGCAGTTAATCTTAATTGGGCTCTGCCTCTCCTTTCCACCTAAAATAATCCACCTGTTTTCTTTCAAAATAAAAAATCATTTTTTCGAAAATTTCACTTATTTTAAACTCGATAACCTCGATTAACTCAAAATTCTGCCGTTTAAATTCGGGGTTTTTGCTATTAATAAATACTTACCTGCCACACCTACAGGCTGGAGCGCGTTTCGTGATCTATCTCGTTGGTTGGTAGAATTAAATACTCTATAAACACCTACTTTTCTGCTAATTACGTTTTTTCACCATAAATTCAAAATATTGTACTACGCTTACCTCTAAATACTCCGTTGTTCGTTAGCCCGCGCGCAGACGCGTGTTTTGACACCTCACACGCGTACCTAGCTCGGAAAAACGGAAAATTATACCAACAATAAAAGTTTACCTCAGCGAACCAGCATTCAACACAAACTACGATATCTTTGCACTTAGGAGACGGAATTTGAAGCGGTTTCGGTGCAGTTAATCTTAATTGGGCTCTGCCTCTCCTTTCCACCTAAAATAATCCACCTGTTTTCTTTCAAAATAAAAAATCATTTTTTCGAAAATTTCACTTATTTTAAACTCGATAACCTCGATTAACTCAAAATTCTGCCGTTTAAATTCGGGGTTTTTGCTATTAATAAATACTTACCTGCCACACCTTCAGGCTGGAGCGCGTTTCGTGATCTATCTCGTTGGTTGGTAGAATTAAATACTCTATAAACACCTACTTTTCTGCTAATTACGTTTTTTCACCATAAATTCAAAATATTGTACTACGCTTACCTCTAAATACTCCGTTGTTCGTTAGCCCGCGCGCAGACGCGTGTTTTGACACCTCACACGCGTACCTAGCTCGGAAAAACGGAAAATTATACCAACAATAAAAGTTTACCTCAGCGAACCAGCATTCAACACAAACTACGATATCTTTGCACTTAGGAGACGGAATTTGAAGCGGTTTCGGTGCAGTTAATCTTAATTGGGCTCTGCCTCTCCTTTCCACCTAAAATAATCCACCTGTTTTCTTTCAAAATAAAAAATCATTTTTTCGAAAATTTCACTTATTTTAAACTCGATAACCTCGATTAACTCAAAATTCTGCCGTTTAAATTCGGGGTTTTTGCTATTAATAAATACTTACCTGCCACACCTTCAGGCTGGAGCGCGTTTCGTGATCTATCTCGTTGGTTGGTAGAATTAAATACTCTATAAACACCTACTTTTCTGCTAATTACGTTTTTTCACCATAAATTCAAAATATTGTACTACGCTTACCTCTAAATACTCCGTTGTTCGTTAGCCCGCGCGCAGACGCGTGTTTTGACACCTCACACGCGTACCTAGCTCGGAAAAACGGAAAATTATACCAACAATAAAAGTTTACCTCAGCGAACCAGCATTCAACACAAACTACGATATCTTTGCACTTAGGAGACGGAATTTGAAGCGGTTTCGGTGCAGTTAATCTTAATTGGGCTCTGCCTCTCCTTTCCACCTAAAATAATCCACCTGTTTTCTTTCAAAATAAAAAATCATTTTTTCGAAAATTTCACTTATTTTAAACTCGATAACCTCGATTAACTCAAAATTCTGCCGTTTAAATTCGGGGTTTTTGCTATTAATAAATACTTACCTGCCACACCTTCAGGCTGGAGCGCGTTTCGTGATCTATCTCGTTGGTTGGTAGAATTAAATACTCTATAAACACCTACTTTTCTGCTAATTACGTTTTTTCACCATAAATTCAAAATATTGTACTACGCTTACCTCTAAATACTCCGTTGTTCGTTAGCCCGCGCGCAGACGCGTGTTTTGACACCTCACACGCGTACCTAGCTCGGAAAAACGGAAAATTATACCAACAATAAAAGTTTACCTCAGCGAACCAGCATTCAACACAAACTACGATATCTTTGCACTTAGGAGACGGAATTTGAAGCGGTTTCGGTGCAGTTAATCTTAATTGGGCTCTGCCTCTCCTTTCCACCTAAAATAATCCACCTGTTTTCTTTCAAAATAAAAAATCATTTTTTCGAAAATTTCACTTATTTTAAACTCGATAACCTCGATTAACTCAAAATTCTGCCGTTTAAATTCGGGGTTTTTGCTATTAATAAATACTTACCTGCCACACCTTCAGGCTGGAGCGCGTTTCGTGATCTATCTCGTTGGTTGGTAGAATTAAATACTCTATAAACACCTACTTTTCTGCTAATTACGTTTTTTCACCATAAATTCAAAATATTGTACTACGCTTACCTCTAAATACTCCGTTGTTCGTTAGCCCGCGCGCAGACGCGTGTTTTGACACCTCACACGCGTACCTAGCTCGGAAAAACGGAAAATTATACCAACAATAAAAGTTTACCTCAGCGAACCAGCATTCAACACAAACTACGATATCTTTGCACTTAGGAGACGGAATTTGAAGCGGTTTCGGTGCAGTTAATCTTAATTGGGCTCTGCCTCTCCTTTCCACCTAAAATAATCCACCTGTTTTCTTTCAAAATAAAAAATCATTTTTTCGAAAATTTCACTTATTTTAAACTCGATAACCTCGATTAACTCAAAATTCTGCCGTTTAAATTCGGGGTTTTTGCTATTAATAAATACTTACCTGCCACACCTTCAGGCTGGAGCGCGTTTCGTGATCTATCTCGTTGGTTGGTAGAATTAAATACTCTATAAACACCTACTTTTCTGCTAATTACGTTTTTTCACCATAAATTCAAAATATTGTACTACGCTTACCTCTAAATACTCCGTTGTTCGTTAGCCCGCGCGCAGACGCGTGTTTTGACACCTCACACGCGTACCTAGCTCGGAAAAACGGAAAATTATACCAACAATAAAAGTTTACCTCAGCGAACCAGCATTCAACACAAACTACGATATCTTTGCACTTAGGAGACGGAATTTGAAGCGGTTTCGGTGCAGTTAATCTTAATTGGGCTCTGCCTCTCCTTTCCACCTAAAATAATCCACCTGTTTTCTTTAAAAATAAAAAATCATTTTTTCGAAAATTTCACTTATTTTAAACTCGATAACCTCGATTAACTCAAAATTCTGCCGTTTAAATTCGGGGTTTTTGCTATTAATAAATACTTACCTGCCACACCTTCAGGCTGGAGCGCGTTTCGTGATCTATCTCGTTGGTTGGTAGAATTAAATACTCTATAAACACCTACTTTTCTGCTAATTACGTTTTTTCACCATAAATTCAAAATATTGTACTACGCTTACCTCTAAATACTCCGTTGTTCGTTAGCCCGCGCGCAGACGCGTGTTTTGACACCTCACACGCGTACCTAGCTCGGAAAAACGGAAAATTATACCAACAATAAAAGTTTACCTCAGCGAACCAGCATTCAACACAAACTACGATATCTTTGCACTTAGGAGACGGAATTTGAAGCGGTTTCGGTGCAGTTAATCTTAATTGGGCTCTGCCTCTCCTTTCCACCTAAAATAATCCACCTGTTTTCTTTCAAAATAAAAAATCATTTTTTCGAAAATTTCACTTATTTTAAACTCGATAACCTCGATTAACTCAAAATTCTGCCGTTTAAATTCGGGGTTTTTGCTATTAACCTGGAAAGCTGCGAGGTACACGCTATCGCACCTTAGTAATGCGCTCAAGGCGCGGACCCCCCCCCCCCCCGCCGAGCGGCGGGCGCGCGGCGCGCCAGCGCTCGCACAAAAAGCATAAACACTTGAGAAATACGAAACGCACTTCATTATCGTTAATTGGTTTGGGTTCTTGAATAAATAGACCACATACTTATGTATAAACAATAAGCGGGTAACTAAAATAGAACTTACAAATAGAGAATATTACGTAGTGGGCTTTGTTTTTTGTTTTGACCGTATCTCTAAAACTACTGGATCGATTTTTATGAAATTTTCGCAGGTTTTATTATAAATACGTAAGTAATCTAACAACAATAAGAGATTATGACATTGACAGAAAAAAATAGACAGATGTCACGGCAATTTTCACGTGACACACGCATCAAACTTCAACAATAAAAAAAAAAAAAAAAAAAGAGAAATTATGGTTTTTAATGAGTAAGTCGACTAGAATATCTATCTGCCCATAGACTTAAATTGCCACAGACGATAAAAACCCTTATTTATAAGTAGAAATAGAGATTTAAACCGCGGGAAACGCCTGGTACGTTAGTGTACCAGCGGTACTTGACGCCGATTGACGTTTGGTACATATTTGTACCAATGCAGCTTTACAGGTTAATAAATACTTACCTGCCACACCTTCAGGCTGGAGCGCGATTCGTGATCTATCTCGTTGGTTGGTAGAATTAAATACTCTATAAACACCTACTTTTCTGCTAATTACGTTTTTTCACCATAAATTCAAAATATTGTACTACGCTTACCTCTAAATACTCCGTTGTTCGTTAGCCCGCGCGCAGACGCGTGTTTTGACACCTCACACGCGTACCTAGCTCGGAAAAACGGAAAATTATACCAACAATAAAAGTTTACCTCAGCGAACCAGCATTCAACACAAACTACGATATCTTTGCACTTAGGAGACGGAATTTGAAGCGGTTTCGGTGCAGTTAATCTTAATTGGGCTCTGCCTCTCCTTTCCACCTAAAATAATCCACCTGTTTTCTTTCAAAATAAAAAATCATTTTTTCGAAAATTTCACTTATTTTAAACTCGATAACCTCGATTAACTCAAAATTCTGCCGTTTAAATTCGGGGTTTTTGCTATTAATAAATACTTACCTGCCACACCTTCAGGCTGGAGCGCGTTTCGTGATCTATCTCGTTGGTTGGTAGAATTAAATACTCTATAAACACCTACTTTTCTGCTAATTACGTTTTTTCACCATAAATTCAAAATATTGTACTACGCTTACCTCTAAATACTCCGTTGTTCGTTAGCCCGCGCGCAGACGCGTGTTTTGACACCTCACACGCGTACCTAGCTCGGAAAAACGGAAAATTATACCAACAATAAAAGTTTACCTCAGCGAACCAGCATTCAACACAAACTACGATATCTTTGCACTTAGGAGACGGAATTTGAAGCGGTTTCGGTGCAGTTAATCTTAATTGGGCTCTGCCTCTCCTTTCCACCTAAAATAATCCACCTGTTTTCTTTAAAAATAAAAAATCATTTTTTCGAAAATTTCACTTATTTTAAACTCGATAACCTCGATTAACTCAAAATTCTGCCGTTTAAATTCGGGGTTTTTGCTATTAATAAATACTTACCTGCCACACCTTCAGGCTGGAGCGCGTTTCGTGATCTATCTCGTTGGTTGGTAGAATTAAATACTCTATAAACACCTACTTTTCTGCTAATTACGTTTTTTCACCATAAATTCAAAATATTGTACTACGCTTACCTCTAAATACTCCGTTGTTCGTTAGCCCGCGCGCAGACGCGTGTTTTGACACCTCACACGCGTACCTAGCTCGGAAAAACGGAAAATTATACCAACAATAAAAGTTTACCTCAGCGAACCAGCATTCAACACAAACTACGATATCTTTGCACTTAGGAGACGGAATTTGAAGCGGTTTCGGTGCAGTTAATCTTAATTGGGCTCTGCCTCTCCTTTCCACCTAAAATAATCCACCTGTTTTCTTTCAAAATAAAAAATCATTTTTTCGAAAATTTCACTTATTTTAAACTCGATAACCTCGATTAACTCAAAATTCTGCCGTTTAAATTCGGGGTTTTTGCTATTAATAAATACTTACCTGCCACACCTTCAGGCTGGAGCGCGTTTCGTGATCTATCTCGTTGGTTGGTAGAATTAAATACTCTATAAACACCTACTTTTCTGCTAATTACGTTTTTTCACCATAAATTCAAAATATTGTACTACGCTTACCTCTAAATACTCCGTTGTTCGTTAGCCCGCGCGCAGACGCGTGTTTTGACACCTCACACGCGTACCTAGCTCGGAAAAACGGAAAATTATACCAACAATAAAAGTTTACCTCAGCGAACCAGCATTCAACACAAACTACGATATCTTTGCACTTAGGAGACGGAATTTGAAGCGGTTTCGGTGCAGTTAATCTTAATTGGGCTCTGCCTCTCCTTTCCACCTAAAATAATCCACCTGTTTTCTTTAAAAATAAAAAATCATTTTTTCGAAAATTTCACTTATTTTAAACTCGATAACCTCGATTAACTCAAAATTCTGCCGTTTAAATTCGGGGTTTTTGCTATTAATAAATACTTACCTGCCACACCTTCAGGCTGGAGCGCGTTTCGTGATCTATCTCGTTGGTTGGTAGAATTAAATACTCTATAAACACCTACTTTTCTGCTAATTACGTTTTTTCACCATAAATTCAAAATATTGTACTACGCTTACCTCTAAATACTCCGTTGTTCGTTAGCCCGCGCGCAGACGCGTGTTTTGACACCTCACACGCGTACCTAGCTCGGAAAAACGGAAAATTATACCAACAATAAAAGTTTACCTCAGCGAACCAGCATTCAACACAAACTACGATATCTTTGCACTTAGGAGACGGAATTTGAAGCGGTTTCGGTGCAGTTAATCTTAATTGGGCTCTGCCTCTCCTTTCCACCTAAAATAATCCACCTGTTTTCTTTCAAAATAAAAAATCATTTTTTCGAAAATTTCACTTATTTTAAACTCGATAACCTCGATTAACTCAAAATTCTGCCGTTTAAATTCGGGGTTTTTGCTATTAATAAATACTTACCTGCCACACCTTCAGGCTGGAGCGCGTTTCGTGATCTATCTCGTTGGTTGGTAGAATTAAATACTCTATAAACACCTACTTTTCTGCTAATTACGTTTTTTCACCATAAATTCAAAATATTGTACTACGCTTACCTCTAAATACTCCGTTGTTCGTTAGCCCGCGCGCAGACGCGTGTTTTGACACCTCACACGCGTACCTAGCTCGGAAAAACGGAAAATTATACCAACAATAAAAGTTTACCTCAGCGAACCAGCATTCAACACAAACTACGATATCTTTGCACTTAGGAGACGGAATTTGAAGCGGTTTCGGTGCAGTTAATCTTAATTGGGCTCTGCCTCTCCTTTCCACCTAAAATAATCCACCTGTTTTCTTTAAAAATAAAAAATCATTTTTTCGAAAATTTCACTTATTTTAAACTCGATAACCTCGATTAACTCAAAATTCTGCCGTTTAAATTCGGGGTTTTTGCTATTAATAAATACTTACCTGCCACACCTTCAGGCTGGAGCGCGTTTCGTGATCTATCTCGTTGGTTGGTAGAATTAAATACTCTATAAACACCTACTTTTCTGCTAATTACGTTTTTTCACCATAAATTCAAAATATTGTACTACGCTTACCTCTAAATACTCCGTTGTTCGTTAGTCCGCGCGCAGACGCGTGTTTTGACACCTCACACGCGTACCTAGCTCGGAAAAACGGAAAATTATACCAACAATAAAAGTTTACCTCAGCGAACCAGCATTCAACACAAACTACGATATCTTTGCACTTAGGAGACGGAATTTGAAGCGGTTTCGGTGCAGTTAATCTTAATTGGGCTCTGCCTCTCCTTTCCACCTAAAATAATCCACCTGTTTTCTTTCAAAATAAAAAATCATTTTTTCGAAAATTTCACTTATTTTAAACTCGATAACCTCGATTAACTCAAAATTCTGCCGTTTAAATTCGGGGTTTTTGCTATTAATAAATACTTACCTGCCACACCTTCAGGCTGGAGCGCGTTTCGTGATCTATCTCGTTGGTTGGTAGAATTAAATACTCTATAAACACCTACTTTTCTGCTAATTACGTTTTTTCACCATAAATTCAAAATATTGTACTACGCTTACCTCTAAATACTCCGTTGTTCGTTAGCCCGCGCGCAGACGCGTGTTTTGACACCTCACACGCGTACCTAGCTCGGAAAAACGGAAAATTATACCAACAATAAAAGTTTACCTCAGCGAACCAGCATTCAACACAAACTACGATATCTTTGCACTTAGGAGACGGAATTTGAAGCGGTTTCGGTGCAGTTAATCTTAATTGGGCTCTGCCTCTCCTTTCCACCTAAAATAATCCACCTGTTTTCTTTCAAAATAAAAAATCATTTTTTCGAAAATTTCACTTATTTTAAACTCGATAACCTCGATTAACTCAAAATTCTGCCGTTTAAATTCGGGGTTTTTGCTATTAATAAATACTTACCTGCCACACCTTCAGGCTGGAGCGCGTTTCGTGATCTATCTCGTTGGTTGGTAGAATTAAATACTCTATAAACACCTACTTTTCTGCTAATTACGTTTTTTCACCATAAATTCAAAATATTGTACTACGCTTACCTCTAAATACTCCGTTGTTCGTTAGCCCGCGCGCAGACGCGTGTTTTGACACCTCACACGCGTACCTAGCTCGGAAAAACGGAAAATTATACCAACAATAAAAGTTTACCTCAGCGAACCAGCATTCAACACAAACTACGATATCTTTGCACTTAGGAGACGGAATTTGAAGCGGTTTCGGTGCAGTTAATCTTAATTGGGCTCTGCCTCTCCTTTCCACCTAAAATAATCCACCTGTTTTCTTTCAAAATAAAAAATCATTTTTTCGAAAATTTCACTTATTTTAAACTCGATAACCTAGATTAACTCAAAATTCTGCCGTTTAAATTCGGGGTTTTTGCTATTAATAAATACTTACCTGCCACACCTTCAGGCTGGAGCGCGATTCGTGATCTATCTCGTTGGTTGGTAGAATTAAATACTCTATAAACACCTACTTTTCTGCTAATTACGTTTTTTCACCATAAATTCAAAATATTGTACTACGCTTACCTCTAAATACTCCGTTGTTCGTTAGCCCGCGCGCAGACGCGTGTTTTGACACCTCACACGCGTACCTAGCTCGGAAAAACGGAAAATTATACCAACAATAAAAGTTTACCTCAGCGAACCAGCATTCAACACAAACTACGATATCTTTGCACTTAGGAGACGGAATTTGAAGCGGTTTCGGTGCAGTTAATCTTAATTGGGCTCTGCCTCTCCTTTCCACCTAAAATAATCCACCTGTTTTCTTTCAAAATAAAAAATCATTTTTTCGAAAATTTCACTTATTTTAAACTCGATAACCTCGATTAACTCAAAATTCTGCCGTTTAAATTCGGGGTTTTTGCTATTAATAAATACTTACCTGCCACACCTTCAGGCTGGAGCGCGTTTCGTGATCTATCTCGTTGGTTGGTAGAATTAAATACTCTATAAACACCTACTTTTCTGCTAATTACGTTTTTTCACCATAAATTCAAAATATTGTACTACGCTTACCTCTAAATACTCCGTTGTTCGTTAGCCCGCGCGCAGACGCGTGTTTTGACACCTCACACGCGTACCTAGCTCGGAAAAACGGAAAATTATACCAACAATAAAAGTTTACCTCAGCGAACCAGCATTCAACACAAACTACGATATCTTTGCACTTAGGAGACGGAATTTGAAGCGGTTTCGGTGCAGTTAATCTTAATTGGGCTCTGCCTCTCCTTTCCACCTAAAATAATCCACCTGTTTTCTTTAAAAATAAAAAATCATTTTTTCGAAAATTTCACTTATTTTAAACTCGATAACCTCGATTAACTCAAAATTCTGCCGTTTAAATTCGGGGTTTTTGCTATTAATAAATACTTACCTGCCACACCTTCAGGCTGGAGCGCGTTTCGTGATCTATCTCGTTGGTTGGTAGAATTAAATACTCTATAAACACCTACTTTTCTGCTAATTACGTTTTTTCACCATAAATTCAAAATATTGTACTACGCTTACCTCTAAATACTCCGTTGTTCGTTAGCCCGCGCGCAGACGCGTGTTTTGACACCTCACACGCGTACCTAGCTCGGAAAAACGGAAAATTATACCAACAATAAAAGTTTACCTCAGCGAACCAGCATTCAACACAAACTACGATATCTTTGCACTTAGGAGACGGAATTTGAAGCGGTTTCGGTGCAGTTAATCTTAATTGGGCTCTGCCTCTCCTTTCCACCTAAAATAATCCACCTGTTTTCTTTCAAAATAAAAAATCATTTTTTCGAAAATTTCACTTATTTTAAACTCGATAACCTCGATTAACTCAAAATTCTGCCGTTTAAATTCGGGGTTTTTGCTATTAATAAATACTTACCTGCCACACCTTCAGGCTGGAGCGCGTTTCGTGATCTATCTCGTTGGTTGGTAGAATTAAATACTCTATAAACACCTACTTTTCTGCTAATTACGTTTTTTCACCATAAATTCAAAATATTGTACTACGCTTACCTCTAAATACTCCGTTGTTCGTTAGCCCGCGCGCAGACGCGTGTTTTGACACCTCACACGCGTACCTAGCTCGGAAAAACGGAAAATTATACCAACAATAAAAGTTTACCTCAGCGAACCAGCATTCAACACAAACTACGATATCTTTGCACTTAGGAGACGGAATTTGAAGCGGTTTCGGTGCAGTTAATCTTAATTGGGCTCTGCCTCTCCTTTCCACCTAAAATAATCCACCTGTTTTCTTTCAAAATAAAAAATCATTTTTTCGAAAATTTCACTTATTTTAAACTCGATAACCTCGATTAACTCAAAATTCTGCCGTTTAAATTCGGGGTTTTTGCTATTAATAAATACTTACCTGCCACACCTTCAGGCTGGAGCGCGTTTCGTGATCTATCTCGTTGGTTGGTAGAATTAAATACTCTATAAACACCTACTTTTCTGCTAATTACGTTTTTTCACCATAAATTCAAAATATTGTACTACGCTTACCTCTAAATACTCCGTTGTTCGTTAGCCCGCGCGCAGACGCGTGTTTTGACACCTCACACGCGTACCTAGCTCGGAAAAACGGAAAATTATACCAACAATAAAAGTTTACCTCAGCGAACCAGCATTCAACACAAACTACGATATCTTTGCACTTAGGAGACGGAATTTGAAGCGGTTTCGGTGCAGTTAATCTTAATTGGGCTCTGCCTCTCCTTTCCACCTAAAATAATCCACCTGTTTTCTTTAAAAATAAAAAATCATTTTTTCGAAAATTTCACTTATTTTAAACTCGATAACCTCGATTAACTCAAAATTCTGCCGTTTAAATTCGGGGTTTTTGCTATTAATAAATACTTACCTGCCACACCTTCAGGCTGGAGCGCGTTTCGTGATCTATCTCGTTGGTTGGTAGAATTAAATACTCTATAAACACCTACTTTTCTGCTAATTACGTTTTTTCACCATAAATTCAAAATATTGTACTACGCTTACCTCTAAATACTCCGTTGTTCGTTAGCCCGCGCGCAGACGCGTGTTTTGACACCTCACACGCGTACCTAGCTCGGAAAAACGGAAAATTATACCAACAATAAAAGTTTACCTCAGCGAACCAGCATTCAACACAAACTACGATATCTTTGCACTTAGGAGACGGAATTTGAAGCGGTTTCGGTGCAGTTAATCTTAATTGGGCTCTGCCTCTCCTTTCCACCTAAAATAATCCACCTGTTTTCTTTCAAAATAAAAAATCATTTTTTCGAAAATTTCACTTATTTTAAACTCGATAACCTCGATTAACTCAAAATTCTGCCGTTTAAATTCGGGGTTTTTGCTATTAATAAATACTTACCTGCCACACCTTCAGGCTGGAGCGCGTTTCGTGATCTATCTCGTTGGTTGGTAGAATTAAATACTCTATAAACACCTACTTTTCTGCTAATTACGTTTTTTCACCATAAATTCAAAATATTGTACTACGCTTACCTCTAAATACTCCGTTGTTCGTTAGCCCGCGCGCAGACGCGTGTTTTGACACCTCACACGCGTACCTAGCTCGGAAAAACGGAAAATTATACCAACAATAAAAGTTTACCTCAGCGAACCAGCATTCAACACAAACTACGATATCTTTGCACTTAGGAGACGGAATTTGAAGCGGTTTCGGTGCAGTTAATCTTAATTGGGCTCTGCCTCTCCTTTCCACCTAAAATAATCCACCTGTTTTCTTTAAAAATAAAAAATCATTTTTTCGAAAATTTCACTTATTTTAAACTCGATAACCTCGATTAACTCAAAATTCTGCCGTTTAAATTCGGGGTTTTTGCTATTAATAAATACTTACCTGCCACACCTTCAGGCTGGAGCGCGTTTCGTGATCTATCTCGTTGGTTGGTAGAATTAAATACTCTATAAACACCTACTTTTCTGCTAATTACGTTTTTTCACCATAAATTCAAAATATTGTACTACGCTTACCTCTAAATACTCCGTTGTTCGTTAGCCCGCGCGCAGACGCGTGTTTTGACACCTCACACGCGTACCTAGCTCGGAAAAACGGAAAATTATACCAACAATAAAAGTTTACCTCAGCGAACCAGCATTCAACACAAACTACGATATCTTTGCACTTAGGAGACGGAATTTGAAGCGGTTTCGGTGCAGTTAATCTTAATTGGGCTCTGCCTCTCCTTTCCACCTAAAATAATCCACCTGTTTTCTTTCAAAATAAAAAATCATTTTTTCGAAAATTTCACTTATTTTAAACTCGATAACCTAGATTAACTCAAAATTCTGCCGTTTAAATTCGGGGTTTTTGCTATTAATAAATACTTACCTGCCACACCTTCAGGCTGGAGCGCGATTCGTGATCTATCTCGTTGGTTGGTAGAATTAAATACTCTATAAACACCTACTTTTCTGCTAATTACGTTTTTTCACCATAAATTCAAAATATTGTACTACGCTTACCTCTAAATACTCCGTTGTTCGTTAGCCCGCGCGCAGACGCGTGTTTTGACACCTCACACGCGTACCTAGCTCGGAAAAACGGAAAATTATACCAACAATAAAAGTTTACCTCAGCGAACCAGCATTCAACACAAACTACGATATCTTTGCACTTAGGAGACGGAATTTGAAGCGGTTTCGGTGCAGTTAATCTTAATTGGGCTCTGCCTCTCCTTTCCACCTAAAATAATCCACCTGTTTTCTTTCAAAATAAAAAATCATTTTTTCGAAAATTTCACTTATTTTAAACTCGATAACCTCGATTAACTCAAAATTCTGCCGTTTAAATTCGGGGTTTTTGCTATTAATAAATACTTACCTGCCACACCTTCAGGCTGGAGCGCGTTTCGTGATCTATCTCGTTGGTTGGTAGAATTAAATACTCTATAAACACCTACTTTTCTGCTAATTACGTTTTTTCACCATAAATTCAAAATATTGTACTACGCTTACCTCTAAATACTCCGTTGTTCGTTAGCCCGCGCGCAGACGCGTGTTTTGACACCTCACACGCGTACCTAGCTCGGAAAAACGGAAAATTATACCAACAATAAAAGTTTACCTCAGCGAACCAGCATTCAACACAAACTACGATATCTTTGCACTTAGGAGACGGAATTTGAAGCGGTTTCGGTGCAGTTAATCTTAATTGGGCTCTGCCTCTCCTTTCCACCTAAAATAATCCACCTGTTTTCTTTAAAAATAAAAAATCATTTTTTCGAAAATTTCACTTATTTTAAACTCGATAACCTCGATTAACTCTAAATTCTGCCGTTTAAATTCGGGGTTTTTGCTATTAATAAATACTTACCTGCCACACCTTCAGGCTGGAGCGCGTTTCGTGATCTATCTCGTTGGTTGGTAGAATTAAATACTCTATAAACACCTACTTTTCTGCTAATTACGTTTTTTCACCATAAATTCAAAATATTGTACTACGCTTACCTCTAAATACTCCGTTGTTCGTTAGCCCGCGCGCAGACGCGTGTTTTGACACCTCACACGCGTACCTAGCTCGGAAAAACGGAAAATTATACCAACAATAAAAGTTTACCTCAGCGAACCAGCATTCAACACAAACTACGATATCTTTGCACTTAGGAGACGGAATTTGAAGCGGTTTCGGTGCAGTTAATCTTAATTGGGCTCTGCCTCTCCTTTCCACCTAAAATAATCCACCTGTTTTCTTTAAAAATAAAAAATCATTTTTTCGAAAATTTCACTTATTTTAAACTCGATAACCTCGATTAACTCAAAATTCTGCCGTTTAAATTCGGGGTTTTTGCTATTAATAAATACTTACCTGCCACACCTTCAGGCTGGAGCGCGTTTCGTGATCTATCTCGTTGGTTGGTAGAATTAAATACTCTATAAACACCTACTTTTCTGCTAATTACGTTTTTTCACCATAAATTCAAAATATTGTACTACGCTTACCTCTAAATACTCCGTTGTTCGTTAGCCCGCGCGCAGACGCGTGTTTTGACACCTCACACGCGTACCTAGCTCGGAAAAACGGAAAATTATACCAACAATAAAAGTTTACCTCAGCGAACCAGCATTCAACACAAACTACGATATCTTTGCACTTAGGAGACGGAATTTGAAGCGGTTTCGGTGCAGTTAATCTTAATTGGGCTCTGCCTCTCCTTTCCACCTAAAATAATCCACCTGTTTTCTTTAAAAATAAAAAATCATTTTTTCGAAAATTTCACTTATTTTAAACTCGATAACCTCGATTAACTCAAAATTCTGCCGTTTAAATTCGGGGTTTTTGCTATTAATAAATACTTACCTGCCACACCTTCAGGCTGGAGCGCGTTTCGTGATCTATCTCGTTGGTTGGTAGAATTAAATACTCTATAAACACCTACTTTTCTGCTAATTACGTTTTTTCACCATAAATTCAAAATATTGTACTACGCTTACCTCTAAATACTCCGTTGTTCGTTAGCCCGCGCGCAGACGCGTGTTTTGACACCTCACACGCGTACCTAGCTCGGAAAAACGGAAAATTATACCAACAATAAAAGTTTACCTCAGCGAACCAGCATTCAACACAAACTACGATATCTTTGCACTTAGGAGACGGAATTTGAAGCGGTTTCGGTGCAGTTAATCTTAATTGGGCTCTGCCTCTCCTTTCCACCTAAAATAATCCACCTGTTTTCTTTCAAAATAAAAAATCATTTTTTCGAAAATTTCACTTATTTTAAACTCGATAACCTCGATTAACTCAAAATTCTGCCGTTTAAATTCGGGGTTTTTGCTATTAATAAATACTTACCTGCCACACCTTCAGGCTGGAGCGCGTTTCGTGATCTATCTCGTTGGTTGGTAGAATTAAATACTCTATAAACACCTACTTTTCTGCTAATTACGTTTTTTCACCATAAATTCAAAATATTGTACTACGCTTACCTCTAAATACTCCGTTGTTCGTTAGCCCGCGCGCAGACGCGTGTTTTGACACCTCACACGCGTACCTAGCTCGGAAAAACGGAAAATTATACCAACAATAAAAGTTTACCTCAGCGAACCAGCATTCAACACAAACTACGATATCTTTGCACTTAGGAGACGGAATTTGAAGCGGTTTCGGTGCAGTTAATCTTAATTGGGCTCTGCCTCTCCTTTCCACCTAAAATAATCCACCTGTTTTCTTTCAAAATAAAAAATCATTTTTTCGAAAATTTCACTTATTTTAAACTCGATAACCTCGATTAACTCAAAATTCTGCCGTTTAAATTCGGGGTTTTTGCTATTAATAAATACTTACCTGCCACACCTTCAGGCTGGAGCGCGTTTCGTGATCTATCTCGTTGGTTGGTAGAATTAAATACTCTATAAACACCTACTTTTCTGCTAATTACGTTTTTTCACCATAAATTCAAAATATTGTACTACGCTTACCTCTAAATACTCCGTTGTTCGTTAGCCCGCGCGCAGACGCGTGTTTTGACACCTCACACGCGTACCTAGCTCGGAAAAACGGAAAATTATACCAACAATAAAAGTTTACCTCAGCGAACCAGCATTCAACACAAACTACGATATCTTTGCACTTAGGAGACGGAATTTGAAGCGGTTTCGGTGCAGTTAATCTTAATTGGGCTCTGCCTCTCCTTTCCACCTAAAATAATCCACCTGTTTTCTTTAAAAATAAAAAATCATTTTTTCGAAAATTTCACTTATTTTAAACTCGATAACCTCGATTAACTCAAAATTCTGCCGTTTAAATTCGGGGTTTTTGCTATTAATAAATACTTACCTGCCACACCTTCAGGCTGGAGCGCGTTTCGTGATCTATCTCGTTGGTTGGTAGAATTAAATACTCTATAAACACCTACTTTTCTGCTAATTACGTTTTTTCACCATAAATTCAAAATATTGTACTACGCTTACCTCTAAATACTCCGTTGTTCGTTAGCCCGCGCGCAGACGCGTGTTTTGACACCTCACACGCGTACCTAGCTCGGAAAAACGGAAAATTATACCAACAATAAAAGTTTACCTCAGCGAACCAGCATTCAACACAAACTACGATATCTTTGCACTTAGGAGACGGAATTTGAAGCGGTTTCGGTGCAGTTAATCTTAATTGGGCTCTGCCTCTCCTTTCCACCTAAAATAATCCACCTGTTTTCTTTCAAAATAAAAAATCATTTTTTCGAAAATTTCACTTATTTTAAACTCGATAACCTCGATTAACTCAAAATTCTGCCGTTTAAATTCGGGGTTTTTGCTATTAATAAATACTTACCTGCCACACCTTCAGGCTGGAGCGCGTTTCGTGATCTATCTCGTTGGTTGGTAGAATTAAATACTCTATAAACACCTACTTTTCTGCTAATTACGTTTTTTCACCATAAATTCAAAATATTGTACTACGCTTACCTCTAAATACTCCGTTGTTCGTTAGCCCGCGCGCAGACGCGTGTTTTGACACCTCACACGCGTACCTAGCTCGGAAAAACGGAAAATTATACCAACAATAAAAGTTTACCTCAGCGAACCAGCATTCAACACAAACTACGATATCTTTGCACTTAGGAGACGGAATTTGAAGCGGTTTCGGTGCAGTTAATCTTAATTGGGCTCTGCCTCTCCTTTCCACCTAAAATAATCCACCTGTTTTCTTTCAAAATAAAAAATCATTTTTTCGAAAATTTCACTTATTTTAAACTCGATAACCTCGATTAACTCAAAATTCTGCCGTTTAAATTCGGGGTTTTTGCTATTAATAAATACTTACCTGCCACACCTTCAGGCTGGAGCGCGTTTCGTGATCTATCTCGTTGGTTGGTAGAATTAAATACTCTATAAACACCTACTTTTCTGCTAATTACGTTTTTTCACCATAAATTCAAAATATTGTACTACGCTTACCTCTAAATACTCCGTTGTTCGTTAGTCCGCGCGCAGACGCGTGTTTTGACACCTCACACGCGTACCTAGCTCGGAAAAACGGAAAATTATACCAACAATAAAAGTTTACCTCAGCGAACCAGCATTCAACACAAACTACGATATCTTTGCACTTAGGAGACGGAATTTGAAGCGGTTTCGGTGCAGTTAATCTTAATTGGGCTCTGCCTCTCCTTTCCACCTAAAATAATCCACCTGTTTTCTTTCAAAATAAAAAATCATTTTTTCGAAAATTTCACTTATTTTAAACTCGATAACCTAGATTAACTCAAAATTCTGCCGTTTAAATTCGGGGTTTTTGCTATTAATAAATACTTACCTGCCACACCTTCAGGCTGGAGCGCGTTTCGTGATTTATCTCGTTGGTTGGTAGAATTAAATACTCTATAAACACCTACTTTTCTGCTAATTACGTTTTTTCACCATAAATTCAAAATATTGTACTACGCTTACCTCTAAATACTCCGTTGTTCGTTAGCCCGCGCGCAGACGCGTGTTTTGACACCTCACACGCGTACCTAGCTCGGAAAAACGGAAAATTATACCAACAATAAAAGTTTACCTCAGCGAACCAGCATTCAACACAAACTACGATATCTTTGCACTTAGGAGACGGAATTTGAAGCGGTTTCGGTGCAGTTAATCTTAATTGGGCTCTGCCTCTCCTTTCCACCTAAAATAATCCACCTGTTTTCTTTCAAAATAAAAAATCATTTTTTCGAAAATTTCACTTATTTTAAACTCGATAACCTCGATTAACTCAAAATTCTGCCGTTTAAATTCGGGGTTTTTGCTATTAATAAATACTTACCTGCCACACCTTCAGGCTGGAGCGCGTTTCGTGATCTATCTCGTTGGTTGGTAGAATTAAATACTCTATAAACACCTACTTTTCTGCTAATTACGTTTTTTCACCATAAATTCAAAATATTGTACTACGCTTACCTCTAAATACTCCGTTGTTCGTTAGTCCGCGCGCAGACGCGTGTTTTGACACCTCACACGCGTACCTAGCTCGGAAAAACGGAAAATTATACCAACAATAAAAGTTTACCTCAGCGAACCAGCATTCAACACAAACTACGATATCTTTGCACTTAGGAGACGGAATTTGAAGCGGTTTCGGTGCAGTTAATCTTAATTGGGCTCTGCCTCTCCTTTCCACCTAAAATAATCCACCTGTTTTCTTTCAAAATAAAAAATCATTTTTTCGAAAATTTCACTTATTTTAAACTCGATAACCTAGATTAACTCAAAATTCTGCCGTTTAAATTCGGGGTTTTTGCTATTAATAAATACTTACCTGCCACACCTTCAGGCTGGAGCGCGTTTCGTGATTTATCTCGTTGGTTGGTAGAATTAAATACTCTATAAACACCTACTTTTCTGCTAATTACGTTTTTTCACCATAAATTCAAAATATTGTACTACGCTTACCTCTAAATACTCCGTTGTTCGTTAGCCCGCGCGCAGACGCGTGTTTTGACACCTCACACGCGTACCTAGCTCGGAAAAACGGAAAATTTTGCCCTCCCACCCACCCTATAGCTGCGGGGTAGGTAAACGAGACAATTTTTGCATTTTTTTTTAAATTCTATTTTTGTGTACCCTGTTGCTCTAGAAACTGTTATTAGTCATATACCATGAAAACACCCATCCTATAGTCATCAGAGACCTAGTTTTCTAAGTACAATTTAATGGAAAATGGCTTTCATGGGTACTCCTCCTCGTTCTCTCAATCCTCCACCCGCGATTAAAGTTCTTCCCCTCCCCGCTGACTCTTCCGAGATTATCGACATGGAATCATGCATCCACGTCATATCCAGACTCGCCGAATTCATTAAAACCACCGTTTACGAAATAAACTTACGCGCAGGCTGCCAGTGCGCCTGCATCTCGGCACCCAATAAAAGAGATTCCACAAAACAGACCCGCCATTATTGTCTCGGCTAAATGCGACACACAAACGCGCCAGGAAGTCGTGGAGTCTTTTAGGATAGTATCAGTTACCGCACCACTAACTATGCGCCTACAAAAATCCAGTCCGTGTCCAACAATAAACTTAGGGTCGAGTTCGAAACGGAGAAACAGCGCGACGAAACCCTCAAGAAATTGAAAACTTCCTCCCAACTTACTGCGGAACCGGCAAGAAAACTTAAACCCCTGCTCATTCTAAAGGGAATCTCCATAGACACGCCATCGGAGGAGCTAATCGACATCATTCGCGGCCAGAACGAAGAGCCATCGCCCCTCTTCGAGAATAATGACGACCTGCGACTCGCTTTCAAAAGGAACAACAGGAACCCAAATCTATACACCGCCATCCTAATCGCTCAACCCACCCTGTGGCGTAAAATAATTGACATGGGAAGAGTTTGCGTCGACCACCAACGCGTCCATTCTGAAGACTTCTCGCCATACATCCAGTGCAAAAAGTGCCTGCAGTTCGGGCATGTCCAGTCAAAATGCACAGCGAAACAATCTCCATGCGCTTACTGCTCTAAAGAGGGCCACAACATTGAAAGCTGCCCACTTCGAGAGAACAAAAGCACGCCCAAATGCTTCAACTGCCACCCACACAACACAAAATTCAGCACCAGCTACGACATCGGACACAAGGCCACAGCTAACAATTGCCCCAGAGTGAAATCACTTATACTTAAAATTACCAGCCGCACTGATTATGGATAAGTCATACATCAGAATATTACAGTGTAACATAGATCGCTCAAAAAATAGTTTCCACGAACTTTTAACGTACTTTTATAATGGCCAATACGACATTGCCTTGTTGTCGGAACCTTACATAGGATCTGGCAAGGAGGTCAAACCCATATCGGGTATCGACATCTTTCAGTATTCAAACGGATGCAATGTTAAAGCATGCATCCTAGTCAAATCTGGGCGCGGCGTGATTTTGGGGGAGTCAGGAATGTCTTCAGCTAACTTAAGCGTGATTCAGCTGCAAACCGACCACCAAAAATGGTACTTGGCCTCAGCTTACGTAGAGCCAAGAGACGACACCTCCTGCACGCTTGAAGCAATAGACTGTTTCCTCAAAGCCACATCTCAACACAAGTGCATACTGGGGGGAGACTTCAATGGTTGGCACCCTGCCTGGGGAAGTGATAAATCAAACCCCAAAGGAATTAGCCTTCTGGAGCTTGTCTACGCCAATGACATGTATATTTGTAACACCGGAACCACCCCGACATTCGAGACGGTAACGCATGGGCGCGACCGATTGTCTATCATCGACGTGACGATGGCTTCTGCCTCTATGTACGACTCTGTACGCGACTGGCGAGTAAACCTGGACTGTTGCAAGTCATCGCAGCACAACGCAATCGATTTCTGTATTGCCACCCGCAGACCCAGTACAATAGTAAATAATAACAACTCAACCTTCTTATTTAACACCAAAGGAGCATACTGGGCCGCTTTTAAGGATGCTGTGCGACACAAAATGACGGTCTCGGAAGTGCTCGATAGCGATGTGCCCAACCTCGACATCGATCATCTGGAATGCCTCGTCCACCAAATCACACGTGACAGTTGCATGGAAACCATGCCCACCAAAGGGCAGAAGCGTAAGTACAAACCTCCATGGTGGACAGAGAACCTTGAAACCCAAAAAACAGACATAATCAATCTCCACAGACGCATACACACAGCGAAACGACAAGGTTTACCACTGGAAGCCCTTCTGGAAGAGAGCCAGAACAAGAAACGTGTCTACTCAGAAGAACTGAAAAAAGAATCCACTGCAAACTTCCGCAAGTTCTGCGAACTTTAAAACAAAGAAAACGTTTGGTCACTGACCAACCAACTTCTCAAGGAGACTGCGCCCAGAAGACCACCCATCACCCTGAAAGTAGGAGACAGATTTACCACCGATGGAGAGGAGACGGCCAACGTCCTCCTTAACCACTTTTATCCTGACGACACCTGTGATCAGATGCCAATACAAGCAGAACTCCGACGACAATACTACAACCCTACTACCAACACGGAAAATGACCATCCATTCACGGAAGAAGAGGTTCTGGAGCAATTAAAACAAATAAGCCCAAGCAAAGCCCCTGGCCTTGACAATCTTACATCAGATATTTGCCTCCAATTTGCAGTACATTTCCCCAACTTAATAACCGAAATCATGAACAGATGCCTTACTCTATAGTATTTCCCCCAAATATGGAAGGAGGCCTATGTCAAGATCATTCCTAAACCGGGAAAGGATGATCCTTCCGATCTCAAATCGCCCCATAGGTCTAATTCCAGTGTTCGGGAAACTCCTGGAAAAATTATTCATCAAAAGGGTAGCCCACCACGCTGAGGTGGGAAACAAACTAAACCCTCAACAATTCGACTTCCGTCAACAAAAGAATACCATCCAAGCCATCCATACAGCTCTCAACCACATACTCGTACACCACGCCAAAGAGAATCACAAACTTTCTATAGCAATATCACTAGACATAAGAGCGGCATTTGATAACGCTTGGCGGCTGCCCTTTTCCATCGCCTTAAACACATCGGAACGCCGCAAAACATCTATGGGCTAATTAAAAACTACGTGCAGGACAGAACCGCTACGCTGGATCACGCGGGAGTCCGAGTCCGCAAAACTCTGACAAAGGGCTGCATTCAAGGATCCGCGTGTGGTCCGGTTCTATGGAACCTGATCCTGGACGAGCTCCTAGACATGGAACTGCCACCGGGCTGTCACTTACAAGCCTTCGCGGATGACGTTCTTCTGCTAGTTACGGCAGACACGCCGGAAACAGTAGAGCAGCTAGCCAACAACATTCTCGCAAACATCAGCGAATGGGGTAAACGCGTGAAACTGACCTTCGGCCCGGCAAAAACACAAGCCATCGCCTTCACGCCAAAAGCGAAAACCGCACGGCTCTAAATGGATGGCATAGATTTAGCATTTATTCCCGAAATAAAGCTGCTTGGCGTCATCCTAGATGAAAAATTACGGTATAACAGCCACCTAAAATATGTGCTGGGCAAAGCCACACGCATATTCAATAAACTACGAATGTACACTAGGTGTACATGGGGCGCACACCCGGAAAACGCCCGCACAATTTATATGCACGTAATAGAACCCATTATCACTTACGCTGCTGGCATATGGGGGCACATAGTAAGCAGGAAGAACGTTAAATAACAACTCACTAGCCTTCAGCGGGGATTCGCACTGAAGGCCATCCGTGCCTTCCGGACCGTCTCTACTACTGCCGCTGTAGAACTCGCAGAGCTCATGCCCCTAGAGCTCAGGATCCAAGAAATTCACCATGTCGAGACGATCCGCCTCACAGGCACTAGTTACCTTTTGCCAGCGGACATAACTCCTGAACGCCCAACACCCGTGCGTGAGCTACTACATCCTGCACTTAGAATACCAAAATCAGTTACCAGCACCCGGACACATAGACACGCTGAAGATGAGACGACCCAATTAACACCCCGAACACCTTACAACATCTTCACTGACGGCAGCAAGCAGGACGACGGTGCCGTCGTGCGGCTTTCGTTTGCTACGACCGAGGAGGAACATCCGCAACGAAAAAATTCAAACTTCACAACACCTGCACTGTCTTCCAGGCTGAACTGTTGGCCATCCTGGAAGCATGCAAATGGGCAAATACAAAGACGCAAACCAACACCACCATCTTCACTGACTCCCAATCTGCTATACAGGCAATCGCAGACCGCAGCAACACACACCCTCTTGTCACGGAAATACACAAAATCATATTCAAACACACACACAAGCACGGAAACACCACCACGTATTAAAATTACGTGGGTGAAAGGCCACTGTGGAGTTGCGGGCAACGAGGCTGCGGATGATGCCGCGAAAATGGCCACTCGGCTTCACAAAACACCAGACTACAAAGCATACCCGATGTCATATGTCAAACACAAACTTAGACTAGCCAGACTGGCTAAGTGGCAAGCCAGGTACGCATCAAGTGAGCAGGGACAACACACCAAAGCCATATTCCAAACATTACAACAAATTACTAAATTCCGCAAAAAGATAGATCAAAACTTTTACTTCACTCAAATTCTGACAGGACATGGCTTTCATAAACAGTACCTCCATCGATTTAAAATTACTGCAGATGACAATTGTCCCTGCCACGACGACACAGTACAAAGCCTCGACCACCTCCTCAGGGATTGCCCCAGATATTGCATGCGATCCATGGCAAGGATCGCATGCAATATGAGGCAATCTCTGAGAGGTTTGGCATTACGGCATATGACATCGGGATGCTTACGAGAAAAGAAGAAGTCTTTGACGCGTACATAACATACGTGACCAAAATACTGAGCACGCTGAAAAGCTTCAACGGCACGTGAAAATACCCGAACAATATTATATTTATCATTCTATATATCATAAATCTATAATAGTTAATATTTATCACAAACATACATATTATATTAAAACAACAAAGCGAATAAGAAATTTAAAAAAATAAGTATCCGTATCAAATAGCGGATACTTAAAAACTAAAAAACAGTTTGAAAATAAATAAAATATAAAGAAAAACGAGCGAACCTTACCTGAGCGAACCTAACGACTTGAAAGAATAAGACAAAGCATTGTGTAACTATACAGGCGCTATACAACGTTCAGGCGGATAGTGTGTAAAAATAGTACATACAGGAAAACTTAAATATTAGACTGCAGCAACCTAAACACACATAATTTCATCAGCTTAAGATAAATACATGAAATTATTATTATAATAGTTATAATTTTTCTTGTTTGCAAGAGTGATTGGCAATTTGTGTGTTTATGGTCTTTACCTATGAAATTGCCGTTCTGTAGTACTGGCCATTTCAAATCAAAATAATTTTTGTTTGGCTAAGAATTCTAATTTCAAATTAATTTTATTTTAAAAACATGCAATTCTTTTTCAAAAGAAGTCATTTGTTTAATGATTAGTATTACATTTTCATCGCATTTCAATCTTTTTTGTCATCATGGATACGTTAAAAATTCGAGTAGTTATGGAATATTAGTACCGTCGTGGCAGCAACGCGGCACAAGCGGTACGCAACATCAACGACGTTTACGGAGCTAACACTACAAACCAACGCACCACCTGTTATTGGTTTGCTCGCTTCCGTTCTGGAAATTTCGACCTGAAAAATGAACCTCGCGGTCGTCCGAAGACTTTGGTCGACAATGACGAATTAAAGGCGATTGTGGAAGCTGATGATACACAATCTACGGCTGAATTAGCAGCAGCTTTCGACGTTAGCGTCAAAACAATATTGGTCCATTTGCGTCAAATTGGCAAGGTAAAAAAGCTTGAAAAATGGGTGCCCCACGAACTCAATGATCGCCAGCGCGAAGTACGCGTCGAGGCGTGCCTTGCACTGCTCAACAGACACACAAATGAAGGAATTTTGAACCGCATTGTTACCTGCGATGAAAAATGGATTCTGTTTGATAACCACAAGCGCTTGTTAGAAATGAAGAGAAAGGCTAATTTTAATAAATGGTATTTATTAGTTAACATTATGATATTGTAAAACAAAAACGAAAGAAATATTTGATGGGGCAATATTTATTGAATAACAACTATATTATGTATATTTACTCGATTTATGCAATAATTTCATAATACACAATTTTAACATTTATTACACCGACATAATAATATAGCATAATTTAACAAAAACATTTTAATAACATTCTACAGAGTAATAGCAATTACAATAAACTTATCTTATAATTCCGTTGCCGCTTATACCTCAGAGAGCTCCGTACCAGTCAACGTCTCGATCAAAAGTGACTAATGCCGGTCGGAACATTCCTTTTTATAGGCGGTGACAAACAAGCTTGACCTACTTAATTTTATCAAACTACCGACGATATTGTTTACACGTTTGAATTTAAAAATAATGAATTATTATTATACACAGCTTTACATGCCAATATGAAATACATAGTTATATACTAATTATGTAGATTTGAAACTAACACGCTCAGCAAGTTGGTTGGATCCTGGTTCAGTACCTAAACAATGCTCTAAACGAAAACTTACCCCTAGAAAAGTGATGGTCACTGTTTGGTGGTCTAGCGCCGGTGTGATTCATCACAGCTTCTTACCAAACGGGGTGAGCATTACTGCAGATGTGTACTGTGAAGAACTGAACACAATGATGGAGAAGCTGGCACATCTCCAACCAGCATTGGTCAATCGCTCGTCTCCGCTGCTCCTGCACGACAACGCGCGACCTCATACTGCACAGCAGACGGTCTCCAAGTTGCAAGAACTGGGGTTGGAAGCTCTCCGTCATCCGCCCTACTCACCAGACCTTGCGCCTACAGACTACTACTTTTTCCAGAATTTGGATAACTTCTTGGCGGGAAAAAAATTCAATACCCGAGAGGCAGTACAAAATGCCTTTGAAGAATTTGTTGCCTCCCGTCCAGCTGATTTCTGTAAGAAGGGCATCATAAACTGCCACTGCGTTGGCAAAGATGCATTGATTGCATGGGTGATTACTTCGATTAATACAAATAAAAAATACATGACAAAAAATCGTTTAAATATTTTCATACAAAACGGCAATTTCATAGGTAAAAACCTAAAGTATTATGTACCTACCTATAGAGATTCGACTCTGACGATTCACAGTGTGCAGACGTGCTCGTTAGCAATATTTAATAATTACCTACTCTAATAATAGTGAACTCCTTTAGTGCATTACTACCTAACGTAATGCAACTGAAATGTATGCTTAGTGTGTAGTTACAGTGAATTATGGACACAAAATAGTAAACTGATAAAAATATCAAATGGATAACAGCCCCTTTAACCCAAGGGGGCCAGTGCACCCATCCGCCTCGCCATTCAATATGACGACGCAAATCTCAGCCCTCGAGTCAGTAACGGGTGATGTTGTTTCAACTCCCGAGATTCAAAAATGGATGTCAGCCATCGAACAGCACTTAAATGAAGTTTGCTAGTAGTGGGGATTCACCGGCTCTGGCGCAGTGATGGTGGGGGTGTTTCACGGTCGTCTCACCGGCTCTGGAACGAAACTAAAAAAAAAAAGGTTTTGGGGTGCGCTGATTCCAAATCTGTGGTCCTTTTTTACGTAGCATGCTCCGTTGCAAAGATGCATAAATCACAGATCTATTGTATTGTTATCTCCTATCTCATATCTCCGCTGTATTGTTCTGCATTCTTTAACGAGGTACCCTCGTTAGTCATTGTTGTCACCTCACCGTCCGCAGCTCATTACTAATTACTACCTTGAAGTAACGTTCGCATGATATCATTTTCTATTGTTCTATAGTTACGACTACAACCTCATCTAATCCAAATAATTCACCAACAATTTAGGGAATCTGGCGCTCGGCGGCCACTGCCGCGGCACGCTCGCTGCGCTGCGGATCATGGTCTATGTTCTAACCTAACCTAACCCAATTCTGAATAATACAGTAACTATAATGTGCATTATAGACAATGTTCATGACTCATTTAACAATAAAACGATATATTTCTGTATTCATTACTTTTATTACATTATTTCCTAAAATATCTATGAAACATTTCATCTATTAAAATATCATTATACACCGTGACATTTTAATCGTCTTACAAAGGTGGTCCACTCAATGTATCCGACATAAAATACCTCCAGACACGATTTTTTTTTTTTTACAATTAATTAATATAATAGGTACAAAGAAAAATAAATATTGCATTAGAATTCTGAAACATCCTGTTATTAATGTTTACGTATCAAACGGTAGAACATACCTACGCAGCGCACGGGTCGAGTAGATCATTCCAATACCGAAAGCCAATCAAGCATAGTCCACGTGGACTGTCATCCAATGAGGAGCTCTAATGCTATCCTTTGAGTAGAACCGTGCGTGTCACGCCCCGCCCCTTTCACTCGAAAAATAAGTGAAGGTCAATCTCGCTCGCATCGTCTCAGTTGCGGCCGAATACCGGAAGTGGAAGTGCGCGCGCGCTACCGAATATCAAACGTTGTTCGCGATCGTTACAGTGCAAGAAGTGAGTAGTTCCTCATAATCATTGTGAAGTAGGTATTCACAATGATTATGAGGAACTATCGATACTCGAATATCGAGTACCTACAAATGGTGCGCCTGTACGCAGTGAGTGGTGACAATTTACGGGGAGCAAGGAGATTGTACGCTGCGCCAAATAATCTGAAAATGTTACGCAACCGAGGTGTGATCAACCCGCAAGTGCCAGGACTGCAATTTCAGTAACTACATATCTTTTGTTTGTTATTTGCTAGGTTATTTTTAGTAGACATGAGTCAAATTTCTATCTTCAATAGGGTCGAACGAAGACAAATTGATCAGTTATTGAAATCGGCCGTATGTTTGTAACTTTCTTTTTTATTAATCTGCACTTACTATGTACAGTCACGGACTTTAATTGATGAGCCACCTGGTACTGTTCGCATTTTAGCCGTGTAATGCAAATCGGGTTTATTCGGTTCCCGACACGCAAAGTCATATGTCTTCGTATTAGAAGAAGTAAATTATATTTCATATCTTTACCGGTTGGCTAACCTGAGAGCAGAACTACTACTTGACAGCAGTGACTACTCAAAGTCAACGAATTGCAGGTCTAGCAACAGTAACCTAGCAACGATAAACAATTGTTGCTAGGTTACTGCTGCATAGTAACGTTAGCGTACGGAGAAATTCTCTGACATCGATATTTCAACTGTCACTGTCTTCAGTTAAGTTTTCAGAATTATTGAGTTAATAAGCTATGATTCAAAGGAGGTCAGTATCAAATAGATTGGATAAACTTAATGCAACTTGTATTTATTTTTATCATTAAGAACTTATTAGTCAACCTCTATGGATAAGACTATTTCCGATTAAAAGTAATTTATTTGTCATCTTGATATTTCAACTGTCACTGTCTTCAGTTATGTTTTCATAATTATCGAGTTAATGAGCTATGACTCAAAGGAGGTCGGTATCAAATAGATTGGATAAACTTAAAGCAACATTGTATTTATTTTTATCATTGAGAACTTATTAGTCAACCTCTATGGATATTTCCGATTAAAAGTAATTTATTTGTCATCTTGTTTACGAGCTTGCGATTTGAGTTCGTGTTTAATCGTGTAATCTCGTGAATGTATGAAACTGCAAAATTGAAAAGTTTGAAGGTGGCTCATCAATTAAAGTCCGTGACTGTACCTATACCCCATTTGAAATAAGATTAGATATTGAAACAAACCTTTATACAGTCCATTCAACCGATTTTGACTTCTATTCCGTAGGCATAAGGATGGCATTAAAAGAAAAAAAGGTTACACACATTTTTGCAATAGGGGGAATGAACTCTGTTAAAGATGCCGCCGCTTCAGTCCGTGCCGTCTTTGGAACGCAATGCTCTGACCGCGCTCATAACAGGGTTGAATTATTTTTTATTTTTTTAATTACTCAAATGTTCATAAATACCTATCTTTTTTTTATGAATGTGTAGTAGTCATTGGATACATGAAGTGGGCTGCGGATGAAAGACGATTAAAATGCCACGGTGTATAAGGTATTCGCTGTAAATAATTTTACAAAACTTAACATGTTACATCCATTAAATTTATGTAATAAATACATTAAACAGTACTCGCCACAAACTGATGTATAATCGTTTTGGATTCTATCCGTATTACAGTCCCATCTTTTACAATTCCGTTTAAAAAAATATTTGGTAAAATCCTTTAGGTGCTCGTCCATATGAATCGAAATATTGGCCAACACCATTCTCATCAATATGTATGGCCACCCAATGAGACCCTGGCTTATCATCGGTATCCAAATTGCTTATCATATACGTTGGTACCTGAGTATATACTGGTAATCTGTTTGCAGCATATACATCACTTTCTAGACTTGGATGAATTTGTTTTAAATGTTTCTGTATTTCTGTTGTATTCATGTTATGTCATTGATATAAACCAATTACAGTACCAATCTATCCAGTGGATCATAAAGGAATGTCCTTATGACTCAACAACATTACAAAATAATGAAACAAATGATGGTGTCTTATCTTTTGCAAGTACATACCGGTGGTATCGGCCGAAACGTAGATCTCGTAGAGACACAATGGAATTTTAATTGTTTCTGTAACTACGGCATACCACTGATTATACTTGGTATAAATAGACCGCTACAATCGCTAAAACCATACAGTTGAGTCGGTGGAAGACGACAGTTTGGATTACTTACAGTGCAACAGTCAATTGTAACTCTCAACATACAGCAATAGCAATGGAGGTAAGCGATTCGTTTACTTTTATATTTCTAACTAAATGTGTAAATAACTGTTCACCTGATGTGTACTATACTTACGAGTCTAAAATGATCGTTGTGTTGTTACAGAATTCATTCAACATTGGTGATGATAATACTTACAAACATTATTACTATCCACTCTCCCCTCGCGATGAAGAAGACAGTGGAGAAATGGTGATTAAAACGAATAGTGATATAATGAAAAGGAAGTCTTCAGTGAGCAATTTAGAAGATTTTTTCGAAGTACAACCGAAAATCAAAAAGAAAAAACACTATCATCAACCGTGGCTCGAGCTGTAGCCGGAGGAGGAGTGTCTTATATATCGACTAATACAGATGACGGAAACCAGTCAACGCATCTAATCAAAGTCGAAGTTTACGACATGAAAAAACTGGTGAAAATTCCAACAACGGAGCATTGGAAACATGCCAATTTACGGATAAAGTACTATGTCAAAGAAAACGACAGCAAAATATTCGACAACACCAACAAAGTAATATATAGCATTACGAAAGAAATTGCCGAGAGTGATAACGTGAAAAAGTATTTTTTTAATAATGACAAATAGGATAAAAATTCACCTAATTAGCTTAGTGGAAAACTATTGTGCTTATTGGTAACTTAATGAACTAATGAGTGATCTTAATAAAAGATTTCTGTTTAGTCCAGGTAATCATATAATTTGTAATTAGTGGGGCTATTGTCCGTATAATTAGCTTAATATATTTGTCTGTATAGCACAACCTTTTCAATAGTATAAATACCAAATGTAAATGTTGCTTAAGCATCAGTTGGTCTACCAGCCCTTAGTTGTTACTTACTAAGCGATCGATTTCTTCTTTGCTTTTAAAATGGAAAATGCTAGTGAAGTTTGTGTCAGTACTTTTTCTTTCAACTCCTCGCTCCATGAGAGAGTCGAAATTTTAAACGATGACATGGATCAAGAATTGTTTGAAGCTTGTGAACAAACTGAAAATTTGAAATTATTTGATTCATCATATGATGATGAGTTATACGAGCAATGTGCAATAATTGAATCTAAGTTGATGTAAGTATAAGCAGTATAAAACTTAACAAGAAATATTAATTTTTGTGATGTTTTTTAAGATTTATCTAATAACTACTGTTTTTTTTCTGTTTTTTAACAGTCAACCACAACATGTTGGACGAGGTATGAAACGAAGTATCGATACTGATGAAAGTATAAGTTCCAAGAAAACAATATTGGATGAAAGAGCGTCTACATCAACAGCTGGAACAAACAATGTGGATAACAATAAGGTGAAATGTAACACATGTCACGTATTTATTAATAAAAGGTATCTTACAAATCACTTAAATAGTAATGTTCATAAAAATAATCTTTTAAAATCACATAATTCATTAACAAATGTTACAGTTGTTGAATCCGCTTTTGCTAACAGAATTTTAACATATAGAATTAATAGTAAAATAACTCAAACGGAAGATTTAAATTTTGAAACACCGGAATTGTTTTTAAGTAAATTAAAAACTGATATTATATTATTGATAAACGAATGTATTCAACAACATACCATTTTTAAAGTAAACTTCGTATTGCATGCTGATTTTGTACAGCAAACTAAAGATATTAAAAATATATTTGATTTTCAAACGTTTAATTACATAATTAATCTGGGTGATGACTTAAATATTTTTTATTCATCTTTAATAGATACTATAGCTAGTAAAATTAGTATATTTGAAAAAAAAGATAGCGGTTGGAGTCTTAAAGAAATTAAATACATAGATATGAATGTTAATAAATTCAACCCCCTACGTGGTAGCTCATATATCGACCTTCCTCATGATATAAAAACAAAAAAAGCAGTAATCAATGTTAAAAATACGGATTATTTATGTTTTAAATGGGCATTGCTATCTGGTTTATATCCTGTAAATCACAGTGTGGATTGGGTTACATCTTACGCTATTCATTGAAATAAACTTAAATTTACTGGTATTTCTTTTCCAGTTAAAATTGTAGATATAGGTAAAGTAGAGAAATTAAATAATATTAGTATAAATGTTTTTGGGTTAGAGTTCAATAAAGAGAAAAAGTGTCATAGCATTGTAGGTCCTTTATATTTAACAAAATGTCGTACGTCTAGTCATATCAACTTGTTATACATATCAAATGGCACTAACCACCACTATTGTTATATAAAAAACTTATCACGATTAGTTAGTTCACAAATTTCAAGACAACAGCATGCGGTTTATATATGTGATTCATGTTTACTTCATTTTCCATCACAGGAAAGACTTAATAATCATCAACAGTATGATTGCGCCCACATTTGTACAGAATTTCCAAACGGTGGGGATTCTAAGAAGGATTGGTTTGGTAAAGCAACATCAAATAATAAATTAAAATTTGATAAATTTCAGAAACAATTAGAAATTCCTTTTGTAGTTTATGCAGATTTTGAGGCATTTTTAAACCCGATAGAATCATGTAGTAACGATCCATCTAAACCTAGTACACATAATATTCAAAAACATGAAGTGTATAGTTTTGGTTATTATATTAAATGTTCATATGATAACAGATTATCAAAATATGAAACGTATAGTGGACCAAACTGTGCACAAGTGTTTATGGAACGTCTTTGTGAAGATATTAAAACAATAGTTAAAAAAAATAGTTTCCAAAAATGCCCCGTTCCATTATCGAATGAAGATAAAATTAAAATTTCTAATTCAAACATATGTCATATTTGTGAAACAGATTTAAATGAGGATCCTTTTTACGATTTCGATTGGCACACTGGTGGTTTTAGGGGTGTTGCACATCAATTGTGTAGTTCTAAGTTCAGAGCCCCTCGTCATGTTCCAATATTTTTACATAACCTCAGTCACTATGATGCTCATTTTATTGTTCACGCATTAAATTTTGATGATGGTGAAGTTGAAGTTATTCCTCAAAATAAAGAAAGATACATCTCATTTTCAAAAAAGGTTACAATTAATAATCAACAAATAAGTTTAAGATTCGTAGATTCCCTAAAATTTTTGTCGTGTAGTTTAGATCAATTAGCTAAAATTCTAAATGATGAACAGTTTACAGAATTAAAAAGAATCTATCCTAATAATGAAGACTTTATACGTTTAAGACGAAAAGGTATTTATCCTTATGAATTTATGATAGATTATGATTGTTTGAAACATACATCACTTCCTAATCAATACCAATTTTATAGTTCACTTACAGATTGCAGTATTTCAAATGATGATTATAATCATGCAAAAGATGTTTGGCAACATTTTCACTGTCGTAGTATGTCCGATTATTCAGGCTTGTATTTAAAAACTGATGTTTTACTTTTGACTGATGTATTTGAAAACTTTAGAAAACTTTGTATTAAAACTTATGGTTTAGATCCTGCTCATTACTATACAGCACCAGGTTTAAGTTGGGATGCAATGTTGAAATTTACAAAAATAGAATTAGAATTATTAACAGACTACGATAAAATTGCTTTTTTTAGGGCTGGTATTAGAGGGGGTGTATCTCAGTGCAGCAAGCGTTATGCTAGGGCTAATAATAAATTCATGGCGGATTATGATAGTGAAAAACCTAATTCATATCTCACATACTTTGATGCTAATAATTTATATGGTTGGGCAATGTCCCAATCCCTTCCTGTTGGTAGTTTCGAATGGGTCAATTCCAATACCAATTTTAATGTGTCGGATACATCTGATTTCGGTTATGTATTGGAAGTTGATTTGGAGTATCCAGAGGAACTTCATAACTTACATTCCGACTTTCCGTTATGTCCTGAAAATATCTGTGTAGGTAATACTAAAGAAACTAAATTAGTTCCCAATTTAAATAATAAAACTAAATATATCATTCACTACCGAAATCTAAAACAATGTATCGAAATGGGGATGAAATTAATTAAAGTTCATAGAATATTAAAATTTAAACAGAGTACGTGGTTAAAAAAATACATAGACTTAAATACTAATTTGAGGACGTTAGCTACATCAGACTTCGAAAAAGACTTTTATAAATTAATGAACAATTCTGTCTTCGGTAAGACAATGGAAAATATTGAGAAAAGAGTAAATGTAAAACTACTAACCCACTGGGATAATCATGGTTAAGTTTTAGGTGCCCAGGATTTGATAGCAAAACCAGAATTCCATAGCTTATCAATATTTTCAGAACAGTTAGTGGCGATTCAATTACGAAAAACAAAATTAATGTATGATAAGCCAATTTATTTAGGATTTTGTATTTTAGATATGTCTAAAACCCTTATGTACGAATTTCATTATAACTATATGATTAAAAAATTTAATAATAAAATGAAGTTGATGTATACTGATACTGATAGTTTGCTATACCAAATTTTTACAGATAATTTTTATGAGGATATAAAACCAGATCTACTTCAATATTTTGATACATCGGATTATCCAATAAATAATATTTTCGGTTACCCAAATATTAATAAAAAAAAGTTAGGTTTTTTTAAAGATGAAAATAATGGTAAAATATTAAAGGAATTCGTAGGGTTACGATCAAAAATGTATGCCCTTGAAGTAGAAGACAAATTTATAGCTAAGGCAAAAGGTGTTAACAAAAGTGTCACCAAAAAAATGAAGATCGAAAATTATAAATGATGTCTCATCAATAAAAATGTTCAGTATTGTAAAATGCTTCGGTTTAAATCAATAAAACACACAATTTTTACTCAAAAAATAAATAAAGTTTGTTTGTCATATAATGATACCAAAAGATGTATTATGAATAATAATATTGATACATTGGCTTGGGGTCATTATAAATTACGATAACTAGTTATAGGTATTAGCTATAAGTATACAATAATCTTTAAGACTTCTTTTTGATGTACCAAATAATTTATTTTACAGTTGTATGCTAGTTTTTATGTATTATTGTTAACTACTGTATCCATTTGAATTCATAGTATTTATTTTGTTAGTTTTTGTAAGATTCAAAAATTAAAATAATATACTTTACATAATTAAAATATATGTACTTAGCATAATTTGTAAATATTAAGTAATAAGAGTAAGTTACCGAGTATTTTATATTGTTGTCTCTTTTTTTAATTCCTCATAAATATAATATTTTTACACTAAATCCATTACTTTTATTTCTTCCTCCCAAACTGTGCATGTGTAAAATGTTTCAATTTATTCATCCATTTACTGCAATTGTGGCTGGACCGAGTGGATGTGGAAAATCAATTTTTAACTATGTTTTTCCATGGACTCAATTGTATCAGTTAATGAAAACTTGTACTCTTTTGTATATAATAAATAAGTCAATAAAATTAATGGTACCTACATATGTTTTTCATTTATTTAATATATTATATACATGCAAGGTAAATCACACGGTAAATAAAAAAGGTAGTATTTTTTACATAATATTTATTTTAAAACATTTTATTGATACAATTTTCTCCTTATATCTAGATACACTTTTTTTCTTAATCTAACTACTATAGTCAACAGTAACATTTCTGTTTTTATCTATTTCAATAATATTATCATGAATAATACAGTAACTATAATGTGCATTATAGACAATGTTAGAACATAGACCATGATCCGCAGCGCAGCGAGCGTGCCGCGGCAGTGGCCGCCGAGCGCCAGATTCCCTAAATTGTTGGTGAATTATTTGGATTAGGTGAGGTTGTAGTCGTAACTATAGAACAATAGAAAATGATATCATGCGAACGTTACTTCAAGGTAGTAATTAGTAATGAGCTGCGGACGGTGAGGTGACAACAATGACTAATGAGGGTACCTCGTTAAAGAATGCAGAACAATACAGCGGAGATATGAGATAGGAGATAACAATACAATAGATCTGTAATTGATTTATGCATCTTGGCAACGGAGCATGCTACGTAAAAAAGGACCACAGATTTGGAATCAGCGCACCCCAAAACCTTTTTTTTTTTAGTTTCGTTCCAGAGCCGGTGAGACGACCGTGAAACACCCCCACCATCACTGCGCCAGAGCCGGTGAATCCCCACTACTTTTGCTCTATTGCCGCGGATTGCAAACTCAACTCGGAGCAAAAAATGAAAATATCTAACCTATGCCGTAAAGTTGGATCTGGAACCTCTCAACTGGCAGTCCTGTATCAGTCGCTTAAGCAGAAAGTCATTCACGCGTATAACGCGGTTGATGCTCTTCAAGAAAAGCAAGACCTGACGGAACATATTTCGGAGCTCAAACCGACGATTAAGGACTCTGGTTCTGCGGGAATTGTTTCGTTTGCCGATATGGTGAAGAAGGGGGCAAATGATTTCATTCGACCGAACAATTTCAGCTCAATTGCTATTTATCCCAACGATAAATTAAAGTCTAGTGACGAAACTAAAGACATCGTGCAAAAAATCATTCGCCCTGATCAAATGAAGCTGCACACTGATAAACTCAAGCACGCAGTCCAGGACTGCGTGCTTGAGTTTATCAGCGTCGTGTTTCGTCTCTGTACTAACAATAACGCCTCCATTTTTGGTCTTGCGGACACCACGCACATGCAGCTTCATTTGATCAGGGCGAATGATTTTTTGCACGATGTCTTTAGTTTCGTCACTAGACTTTAATTTATCGTTGGGATAAATAGCAATTGAGCGGAAATTGTTCAGTCGAATGAAATCATTTGCCCCCTTCTTCACCTACGCTAAGCTTGAATTCAGAACTATGGATCATGTTCATGTTTTGGAACTAGAAACTCAATGTTGACGTGAAAAAGTTCAAATTTAAATGTTACCAAATTTTATTTAGGACCTTGTACAATTTGTACCTAATGACGTCTTTGTGGAAAACTATGTTACCAAGTAATAAATATAATGCTATATCGTGGATTTCTCTCTTTGGAGGATCGTGCAAAGTGATACCCAAGTAAAAAATAATATTCGTATAATGAATTTTGCACTGTAGTGCAACGAATATGGCATGTGTCATGAAAACCTTTCCTGCGCCAAACGCGAACAATCCCCTTTGAAAACATTTGAAACATGTGAAAAAGAGGCCGAGTTCTGTACAAAAGAAATAAATGAAGGATTGTCGGCTTCACCACTAAAAGAATTGACATCTATTCATCTATGTAAATGGGTGCCAAAGTACCAAAGGGACTAATTATAACAAGGGCCCGAGGTACGCGGCTCAGTACCTGCGCTGTGTTTTGGGCGCGCGCCCGGCGCGTTTTGGACGCTCGTCAAACGCAACAAGATTTCCACATTTTGTTGTAACTTTTGAACCGTGTTTCTTTTAAGTTTATTACTAATGCGGAGAAAATGACAAGGAAAAATAGTGAAAAAGGAACTCGCGTCCAAGCGTCAAGGGCACGGTTAGGTTTCATTTACGGAGACGCGAGGAGTCGCGCGTGGCTTTGGGCGGCGCGGCCCGCACTGAATTCAAACATATGGCGTTGTATGAGTGCGTTTACGGAGACGCGATTTTACACGCGTTTGTTTGAAATGGAGCCTTTTTTGCGGCGGAGCCCGCGAATGGCATAGCCACGTCACACGCGGTGTTTCATCACGGCGGCGCACACAGCAGCAATTCTCGATGAAGCGATGCCCGCGGCATACCTTCTCCCAGTCTTATTTGTAAATCGCACAACGGAGATGCAAGTTGAGAGTGGCAAGTTGCGACATGTGCAGGCCTAACGGCGCCCGGCATGGGCGCTCGCTTAGACTGCAGCGCTTGATAAAATTCGTTACATAGGAATTCATACAATTTTATTGAGCGCCCGAAACGCAGCGTACAAAATGCGCGTCTCGGGCGCTTGTTATAACTAGTCCCTTAGTAGAAAGTTTAGTATGGTCCCTCTTTTTAACTGTTGAAATTGTAGCTTTGAAAACATGCCAAGTTGCATTATAACTTTAGGCCTCATTTACGGAGACGCGGCATGGCGTCACGCGGCGCCTCTGACGTTTTTTCTGTTTACGGTGCGGCGGCGCGTGAAGCGGCACTTATCATCCCACGCGTTAACATAAACATATGGCAGTATACGTCTTGATTGCCGCTGCTTTTTTTGGGGTTATAATATATATTTTTGAAATGTGCTAATTAAAACCTTTCATTTGATACCCAACATGGTATGATTAAAAAATATTTTTTGTTGTTCATGATATGTCACATAGAGGGCGCCATTTTCAATTTAATGTGTCTTCATATAGCCTTTGACTAGCGGACGATCAAGAAGCTTCCAACGATACCTCTTAGAAGAGTCTTTTAGAAGATAATATGAGGGAACAGACATAGATAAATATATAGAAACCGGTCAAAATCATAACCCTCCTTTTTGCTTCGCCGTAGTCAGGTAAAAACTAAAACCCAACTTCGACAAAAAAGCCAACTAAAGAGATATAAACAAGACATCACGGACAGACAAATTAAAAATCCGGAGTCATACGGAATCTGTTCGAGTTCGTTCGTTACACCAATAACCGAAGAATAAAGGTATTATTCTAAACAAGTTTTATTTAGGGGCGGTCAGTCGCTCCAATTGTTCGTCTAAGGGTCACCTTACAAGAAGTTTGTCAAAAAAAGTGGGAGTAAACGAATTTGGATCCTGAGTAAATCGCAATAAGATTTAATCTCCAGTGCAAATTTTCAAATGAACGTAGAATGGACTCGTTGGCTATGTTGTAAATTTTCTCCGCAAGAAAATTCACCGCAATACAGAGCAATGGCGCTAGTTGTACCTACTTCTTTCTATACTCCGTGCTACTATATCAGTAAAAAATCTGTCAAATAAAATGTATGTCATCTTGAGTTTTCAAATATCAACATTGAATTTTATATGTTTATTTAGACTCGGTATTTATTTATTTATCAATCAATAACACTTGTAATATTCGTTTTGGAAGTGGTTTTAGTGTTTATTTCATGTTTTCTATGTCTCAGTTTCTTTTGTGGAATGTGATAAATTACGAAAATATTATTTACGAAAATAAATAATATCTCAGCGCAGCTAAAAATTTGAGCGCAGTTCTCTCGTCTCAACAGAGCGACGCCGACTGATTTGTGAAACAAAAATATGCTTGAAGTTCCCGTAATGTGCGACGGAAGATGGCTTCTTCCACGAACTAAGAACGTCGTAAGTCCTACAAGCTTTGATTCGTAATAAAACCAAAAATAAAAGGAATAAAAAAAAAAGCCTACACATTTTTTTTTTCCTTGTTTTAATACATATAATCATCTAATTTTTATCATAATAGGCATTAGCATTTTAAGTACAAATCGAAAATACGTGAAAATTAGAGGTAACTTCGTGATATTTTTTTATCGAGAAAATTTTAATATTTTGTGTTTCTGTTACACAAAAAGTTTGGAAATATCATGTAGTTACTCATACTATTTTTATTTTATACCTAAGTCTTATCAATTTTATGAAAAATCAAATTGAAGACAGGCAATTTTGGTTACGTCCCGGCCTTAATGTACACTTGTGTGACATCTATTGTGATTACTGTGTGTTTCTTATGCTGCAATACAACGTTGAATCTGACAAGAGTGGTTTCATTGGTGAATTGAGCCTTCCGACACCCCCGCCTAACAGACTGAGCTCTCGTCTGCTTTAATCATTTTTTTTCAATGATTGGTGTATTGTTTGTTTGCGTTTTATAGAATATACCGGATGACATTTTTTACCGTCTCGAGCATAATAAGGTGTGTTGTGTAAGTGGAACAGAAGCCATATCCGAGAATATTTGCTTAGTACACACGGCTACACATCAAGCTATACATTTCCAGTTTATGCTGATCTCGCATTGTATAGAATTTCCGTACAATACGAGGTCAACTTATACTGGAAATGTATAGCTTGATGTGTAGCCGTGTGTACCAATGAGATTGTATAGGTTCGGAATTTCCTTAAAAAAACATTAATACTATCCATCCTACGGCCCGTGCGTAAAACTAATAATACTCAAAATAGGAGATACTAAACAGCGTAGGCTGCGATCGCGCATGAATGAAAGTTGGACGTGTGTGCGAGCGAAACGCACGCACATTTCTTTTGCGTAGAAACCTTCTAAGCGGCCGCCCCTCGCATGGTACAGTCGTGTTTAAAACGTTTCCAAAATCAAATTCAAAATCAACGCAATAACATTTATACTCCACTTACTAATAAACTAAGACAACCCTGATCTACAAATAAAATGAACACAATACCCAAAACTTCACAAACATACAATACAAATACCCAATTGACTGAATAAGCCTCAAACCAAAACAAATAAGTATTAAGTAGGTAATAACTTAACACAAATAAGAAAACAACCTACCTACAATAATAAAACACAACAAATACTCACGTAAGTACAAATAAAAACCCCACCAATTTACCAATTAAAAAGATAAAATAATTAGAAAACCCATCCTTACAAATAAAACGAAAACGGTAACAAAGACTCGGCACGAACTTTTAAAACAATCTAAGTAATCTTTTTTAAATAATTCGAAATAATAAATACTTGAATAAGTAAGAATACTCGACTGTACGTCATTCAAAATGAAAAGGACGTGCATACATGTGGGAGCGAGAACATCGACAGAAGGTCGTTCGGTCGACCCGTTGCTAAGTAACGTCGGCCTGCCTATTTTATCGCTCTGCGCACACACACGTACATGGAAACTTGATGTGTGCGTGAGAGTTCACTTACCGGGGTTGACGTACAAGAGCCGAGCAGCTGAGCGGTACTCGCGCGCGGGCGACACGACCGACCGACGCGCACGCGCATTGCGTGCAATAAAATTAATGGATTTGTAAAAGGCAGTGCAATTACCCATCACTTTGCCATTACTAACTAAGCCGTCCAAGGTCGAGATGACCCGTTTGTTACCCGACTACGGCGAAGCAAAAAGGAGGGTTATTTAAATGATTACCTAGTTTGTGATTCCGAAAATTACACTAAATTATTATTATTTACAAAAAATGAGCATAGGTCTGTACCTACCTTTTTAGCGATATCGCAGTAGGTAATTATTGTTCAAAATTTTTCGTTCTAAACATAAACTAGCACGTCTTTGCATATTGTTTGATAAACTTCGAGGCGTGCCTCTATCACTTTTTAAAACATTAAAAGCGTCTATTATTCGCTGTTTTAAATCACTAACACTTTGAGCTTCTTCGGTATACACTAAACGTAAGACAAAACGTAGTTCGGCCCACAAATAAAAGTCAAGGGGTGTTAGGTCTGGTGACCTCGGCCGCCAGTTCACAGGTCCACCGCGACCTATCCACTTATCACCGAATTGACCATCGAGATACGCGCGCATAGATCGTTTGTAGTGAGCTGGACATCCGTCGTGCTGGAAGTACATGTTTTGCAGATGGAACGTCTTGCAACATGGTGTCAATGACGGAACTTATCATTTGTAGATACGTTATTCCCATCAATTAATCTTTGATCCAAACTGGATCAATTTGAGGAGAAGTACCGTTCCTTCGCAGCGACTGAAGATGTTCTTCTTCTGCGTTCATTCGCCTCACACTGACTATTTTCACAAAACAAGATATAAAATCGCACCATTGCCATTGCGAGGTAGATACTCTACGTTAGATTATTCGTACATGTTTAGATACGATAACTATGACCGGGTGGACGATGCATATACGCGGAAACAAACCGCGCGACGTCACGCCACCGTGACTAATCGCAGGTGACTGAAGCGCGGGACGCGGGCGAACGGGGGGATGCGCGAGCCAGCGGCTCCGGCGCGGCGGCGGCGGCGGCGGCTCGTGCGCCTGATGATATCAAAAAAGCCGACGCAAGTGCGGCGAGTACCTACCTATCGGCCGCAAAGGAACGTATCTACGAATTCATTGATACATTCCGCGCATTTAGTAGGGTGCGTATGATTTGAATTTCGATATTTTTTCATCGATTTATTCTTTTTTTAAAATTTCTGTTTTTATTGTTTTGGTATGAAAAGTTTACTTCAAATGGGTAGCATTTTTTGACAGATTAATTTGTTCAAAGGGTATAAAAAAAAATAAAAAAAATTGACTATGCCATTGGCTTCTACTCCGTTCACCTACTATGCCCTATATGTCGAGACGGTAAAAAAAATCATCCGGTATATATTTATTCAGTATAAAATTGGTAAAATATTAACATAAAATCTTAGAAATAATTTACAAAGGTATTTTAATGTTAGATGCCTGTACTAGGATAAACCTGTATCACAGGCGGCATGAGTTCACACTACTATATGGTAGTTATAAGGACAATAAAATACTTAACAATATTTTAACAATAGAAGTCTTGAAATAATGTCTGTACAGTGCAAGCACAGCACAGTATTCATATCAATATGTCAGCATTTTACCTGCGCCAGGCCGGCCAAGTTAGTACACGAATAGCATTCGTACCGCGTGCACTCATTTATCATGCAATCATACTTCTATCAATAAAAACCTATCAATCAGTTATCAGTGTATCAATCAGCAACAATTCAAGGTGTAAGGTCCCTAGACCATACATCTTAATGGTCCTTCGAGCCGGATGCAGGATCCAATCACTTTGCAAACATAATAGTGGTTGTTCCTGTAAACACGACCTGTGGACGACAGTCAACGGTCTACCAACATCATCGAGCCATCGACTTCTGGCATCAGCATAGAGGGTGCTTTGCTCGTCTTTCCACGGTTGCGAATCGGTTCATCCGGCTTCCCACAAGCGGGTCTAACCGGTTGGATTGAGAAGGCGCTAATATCGCGGAGAGTTCGCAATAGCACTTCCTGTTGACCAGCGGTCAGGAATATCAATCAAGAAACCTAAAAATCATGAACTCTACAATGGAGAACATTTTAGCAAATCAAGATCAAATCATGCAAGCAATGGAGCAGCTGTTAAGGAACTTCAAGAAAGATTCGGCAGAACGTAAGACTTCATCCAATATCAAGAAACGACTACAAACTCTAGATAATTATTGGGCTGAGTTCCAGTCTAATCATTTGAGATTATGTGAATTCGATACTCGCAGTGCCAGATATTTCACCGACAATTGCTATCAAAGGACGAAACTCTTCTACACTGAAGCACGGGAAACTATCGAGCGATACGAATCGGAAGCTCCTAGTGACAGCAAGAGGGTTCAATTTTCGGGCGATCCATCATTGCAAGCATCAACATCTGGCGAACGCGATCAAGAAACTTCGAATACCTCATCAGTTGGCCCCGATCAAGCAAACAGCAACCCTTGCAACAGTAAATCCACGTCTCTGTGGAAAACTGTTTCTCAAGGAAATGCAAGCAGACTGGAAGAAATGCTGCGAAAGCAAAAAAGCAACTTCAAAGCGTTGTCTCGTACAATCAAAAGCGTGGAATTAGAGGGCATTTCTGAGAAATGGGAACTCGAAGATCTGCTGCGTAATGTACACAAAAGGTGGTCAACTATTGACTCGTTGCACTGGGAAATTGACAGTGAGTTGTACGAGGAAGACGAAGATTATGAGCAAACATACAGCAGATATGAGCAGTTATACAATGACATGAAAAAGTCAATCAATAACAAGATGGGTTCAGTTTCACATCGGGAAAATTGCACCCCCAAAATCGACATTCCTATATTCAGCGGGAACTACCTCAAGTGGACATCATTCAAGGATCTATTTATTGAAACGATCCACAATAGCAAGTCACTGTCGAGTGCTCAGAAGATGCAGTTTTTAAAGAGCAAGCTAAAAGGTGAAGCTGAAAAACTAGCCCAGCATTTAAACATCAGTTCTGAAAATTATCAACTATGCTGGGACATCATGAATCATCGATTCAACAACGAAAAGCTCATCTTTAGCTCGCATATCAACGCACTTCTAGCAATACCTACCATGCAAAATCAAGCAGATTATCAAATCAAGAATATGTTCGATACTACCAACGAATGTCTTAACGCTATAAAGAATCTCGGCGTCAACACAGCAAGCTGGGACCCACTTATTGTGCACCTGCTGGCGCTGAAAATGGACAGCGAGACGCATGGAGAATACATTCAATCATTAACCAACCCCAAAGCACTCCCGACACTCGACGACTTCCTAACATTCCTGGAGAACAAATACACCGCTCTGGAATCATCTCGACTCAAGCAGTATACTCCAAAATCAAAGCAAGAAACATTCAACAAAAAAGAATCGGGTCATCCGCTTAACAAACAAAGCAAACCTAGTCAGCACAATACTAGCAACGATGCAGGTAGACCATTTTTCCGCAATTCAACATTTAAAAGTTTTGCAATGAATAAACCAAACTGTCCACTCTGCAATGACAACCACGGACTTTTCCGTTGCAAAACATTTTTAGAATCTAGGCCAGAGGCCAAAAGGGATATTGTGAAAAAATTGAACCTGTGCAAAAATTGTCTCTATGATCACAAAGACAAGTCATGCTACTCGGAAACAAAATGTAGAGTATGTCAAGAAAAGCACAACACCTTGCTACACGACACGTTTCACAGCAACGCCGGGACAAGTAGCACAAAGTCGTCAGCAGAAGAACAACAGTCCATATCACGAGAAAACAGGACGCGGGACACTGTCAACCATGTCTCAAAGGAAAGTATCATAGAAATTCTGCTAGCAACAGCCCTCGTTCGTGTCAAATCACGCAACGGGACATATCACACATTGCGTGCTCTTATTGACCAAGGCTCCCAAGTCTCCCTAATAACAGAACACGCAGCTCAAAAACTAGAACTAGCAAGACAAGCATTCAAGGGCGTTATATTTGGCATCGGCACTAGTCAAGCCAATTGTAAGGGAGAGATCAGTATTACTGCGTCATCATTACATACTGAATATACATTTCAAGCAGATGTGTTGATAATGAACACATTGTTACACAACTTGCCCAACAAGACTTTCTCAAAACCATCATGGGCATACCTAAAAAACATACAGCTAGCAGATCCAGAATTCTATACGAGCCGACCTGTAGATTTGCTACTCGGCGCCGACGTATATTCTCAAATTATAATGGGAGACATCATCAAAGAAAATGAGTCAGTCCCTGTAGCACAACAAACTCAACTTGGGTGGATATTAAGCGGAAACGTCAAATCATATCACTGCAACGTCGTGATGAACAATATGGAAGACATACAAAGGTTTTGGGCCATTGAAGACATAGCAGACAGCAATATCAACATATCGACGGAGGATCATCAGTGCATTAAGCAGTATCAGACTGAAACGTCGCGACGAAAGGATGGCAGATATGTTGTAAGACTACCGTTAAAGCCAGAAATAAAGGAAAAATTGGGAGAATCAAAAGCGAAGGCAATCGCACAATTTTATCAATTGGAAAAGAAGTTTGCAAAGAACCCAAAAGTGGCGCAAGATTACAAGGCATTCATCGACGAATACATCAGACTAGGTCACATGCGAGAGTGCACATTTAAAAAACAGCCAGATTGCATTTTACCTCACCTATGTGTATTGAGGCCCGAATCAACAACAACAGCACTACGTGTGGTGTTTAATGCGTCAGCAAAAACATCAAGTGGCTACAGTTTAAATGATTTCATGTACAGTGGCCCAAATCTCCAACAAGATTTATTCACGTTGATTCTGAAATGGAGACAACATAGATATGCAATTACAGCGGACATCGAGAAAATGTTCAGACAAATCTACTGTCATGACGATGATCTGCAATATCAAAAAATCATTTGGCGCGACTCACCACAAGAGCAATTACGTGAATATGAGCTAACAACAGTCACATATGGCACCAAATCTGCACCATTCCTTGCCATGATGACTCTAAAGCAAATAGCAGAAGATGAACGCTCCAAGTATCCGGCTGCGGCCGCAGTTGTCGAAACATGTTTCTACATGGATGATTTGTTGACTGGACATCATAGTATCGAAGAAGCAAAGCAACTAAAATCTGATCTTACCGAGTTACTCAGATCTGGCGGTTTTAATTTAAGAAAGTGGGCGTCTAATAAACAAGAGATATTAGATGACGTAACCTCAAACACAGCGCAATCATTTGAATTCAAACATCAGGAGTCAACTAAAACATTGGGGCTGCGCTGGCACCCGCTGGATGATCAATTCAAGTTCGAAATGAAGATTGACACAAAATCAACGAATCCAGCTACTAAGAGGTCACTATTGTCAGATATATCAAAAATATTTGACCCACTAGGCTGGCTGTCACCGGTCTCAACCAAGCTGAAACTTTTATTCCAAAATGTCTGGTCATTAACCCTACAATGGGACGACAAAGTTCCAGCACATATCAACGAGCAATGGCAAAAGATCAAGAAAGATCTACCAAAAATAGAGCAAATCAATGTACCGCGATGGCTGCAAACACAGCAGAACGCAGAAATTGAACTTCATGGTTTCTGTGACGCATCCACAAAAGCGTACGCTTGCGTAATTTATTGCAGGATCATCAAACAGAACAATCCAACTCCTGTGACCTTAATGGCAGGAAAATCAAGACTTGTTCCTGTCAATAAAGCAATATCATTACCAAGATTGGAGCTTAGCGCAGCGCATTTACTATCACTTCTGATGAAAGTAGTTCAGGACACTTTACAGAACTACAATATCAAAAAATACGGATGGTCAGATTCAACAGCTGTCCTGGGCTGGCTTCAGGGAGAACCGAATCGCTGGAAACCATTTGTGGCAAATAGAGTGAAACAAATCACTGAAGTAATCCCAATCAATAACTGGCACTACGTGAAGTCAGCTGAAAATCCAGCTGATTGTGCAAGCCGAGGATGTTCGGCAGAACAGCTCAAAGAACATTCACTATGGTGGCATGGACCAACAGGGCTATCGTCATATGATGAAAATGAACATAAACAACAAACTTATGTTACGCAAGACGAAATGAAAAAAGCAATACAAACTAACGTCATACAACAAAATGATGACATAGCTCAAAACATATTAAATAAAAGTAGCAATTTCAATAGAGCGACACGAATTCTAAGTTGGACTTTGCGCGCAATAACACGTAATCAACACAAACCAAAATTTTTAACAATCGGCGAAATGAAGAAATCAAGATATATCATCATCAAACAAATCCAACAGTTGGAATTCAGGGAAGAAATAATCAGTCTCAAGAAACACAAACAAGTCAGCGCAAAAAGTAAGCTGTTGATGTTGAACCCATTCCTGGATCAAGATGGCTTACTGAGAGTTGGCGGGAGGATCACTAATGCAAATATCAATCACAATATGAGACATCCACTCATAATACCAAGAAACTCTCATCTCAGTAACTTGCTGATTGACCAAGGGCATCAGATGACGTACCATGGCGGGGCTCGAATCACGCAAGCTTGGCTGCGTCAACAATATTGGATTCTAGGCGGGAATCGAGCAGTCAAGAAACGGCTTAGAACCTGTATCAAGTGCAGACGTCACGATCCAATAAAACAAGAGCAGTTGATGGGAGACTTGCCTGCAGCACGCAGCAATCCAGCACGACCTTTCTATCACTCAGGGGTTGACTACACTGGCTTTGTCAACGTCAAAACAAACAAAGGTCGAGGAGTAAAGACGACAAAAGGATACATATCGGTGTTCGTATGCATGGCCACGAAAGCTGTGCATCTGGAATTAGTGTCAGATCTGAGCTCCTCAGCATTCTTATCAGCATTACGCAGAATGTCAGCAAGAAGAGGCACTCCAAAACACATATACAGCGACAATGGTACAAACTTCGTAGGCGCAAGCAGAATTCTAAATAAAGAATTCGTCAACATTAAAAAAGTATTAGATGTGGAATTTTATGAAGCAATCACTGACATGGAGATCACTTGGCACTTTAATGCCCCATCCTGGCCAAGCGCGGGAGGTGTTTGGGAAGCAGCTGTGAAGAGCCTAAAGTACCACCTAAAAAGAGTGATTGGCGAGCAAAAGCTGACGTTTGAAGAATATACAACAGTGCTAGCACAAATAGAAGCATGTTTGAACACACGACCATTATGCGCTTTAAGTGATGATCCAGAAGATTTGGATTACCTCACGCCATCCCACTTTCTAGCAAGCGGACCAACCTTGACGATAATCGAAACAGAAAAAGATTTACGAACGAGGTGGCAACTCACCCAAAAAATCATGGATGATTTATGGAAAAGGTGGAAAGCGGAGTACTTGAGTCAATTGTCAGTGCGTAGCAAATGGCGACAATCGCACAAAAACTTGAAGATTAACGATATTGTCATCATACACGACGTACAGCTACCATCAGGAAAGTGGGCTATGGGAAGAATCACAGAACTACATCCCGGAAAAGATGGATACGTCCGGGTAGTTACTATTCGGACAAAAAATGGAGCAATGAAAAGACCAATATCAAAGCTATCATTATTGCCTACTGATGAAAACCAATCAAAAGAGCCAGAATATCAAAAATCCGCTGCAATCAATAACGTATCAAGTCAACGAAGACGACAATCGTCATCAAAATTATGCAACGTAATTTATACCATACTCATGACTCTTATGGTAATGGTGCCCACAGCAAGAAGCGAATACAAGTTCTCAAGCCTGAGCAATAATCAAAGCATATACTTTGACAAGGTAGCCAACATGCGGCTACAACGTGATGAATGGAAGCTAATAGTTTACTGCGATATGGCTCCATACTGGCGAGGAATAGACGCACTCAACAAATACATGAATCACCTGGAAAACATATGCTCAACAGATCCAATATCACAATGTGACGTAGTCCGATTACAGTTACGTCATGAGTACGACGAACTCGAGCACTATAACACCATTTTACTTGGTCAGCAAATGCACCGATTGCGCCGACGTAGAGGCCTTATCAACGGTGTAGGCTACGTTGCACGTAGTTTATTCGGAATATTGGACGAAGACTTTGCCGAAAAATATCAGAAAGATATCCACCTTATCAAGAAGGATCAAAAACATCTTGCCTTATTGTGGAAAAATCAGACATCAATCGTTGAAGCAGAGTTGAATGTCATCAAACGAGTAGAAACCGCCTTGGAAAAACAACATAAACTCATCAATCAACACATCGTCAACTGCAATCTGGGAATAAACAAACTAAAAGAGCAGATTCAAAAGACAGACAGCAAAAGTGACTTTACTTTATCAGCCCTTGTGGCAAACAATATGCTGTCGAACCTGAAAAATATCCAGGAAACGCTGGTAGATACAGTGGCGAATATTTTCTATGAAAAATTCAATTTTCACCTCTTGACACCAACACAACTGAGAGATGAACTGAACACTATAACAGGACAACTATCAAAGGAGCTGACCATACCAATAAATAATATTCAAACGGATATAGCGAAGATATATCATTTACTGAAAGTAAAAGCGAGAACAACCAACCAATACATGATATTTGAAGTCAAGATTCCTCTTGTGACTAGAGAAGACTATGAGCTTTACAACCTCATACCAATCCCGCTGCAAGTAGGTGATAGTATGGTCACCATCACACCTATCGCGCATCACTTAGCGATAAACATCCACAAAGACTCGTACATTCCGATATCGGAAGACGATTGGGGAAGATGTACGCCTTACGACCATGACGACTTCATTTGTCCTCTGAAAAAGCCTATTTATCAAATGACCTCAGACAGCAATCTTTGCGTAAAGGATCAAGTTGCAAATCAATGTCAAACCAAAACCAAAGAATGCATAGATCAATGGACGGAATTAAGCATCGTCAACTCATACTTGTATTATTGTTGCGGACAATGCACCGTGCGAGTCATATGTGAGGATCATATTACTGCTGAACAACTCAGCAAAGCCGGGGTAATGACACTCGGTGACGGATGCGTAATCAAAGGTCAAACATTTACGATTTATTCACACCAAAGCTTAACAAACTCAATCCATACAAAAACAGACGTCATGGATATTGAGATTCCGTCTATAAATCACATCATCAATCTGACTATACCATACACTGCCACACTGAACGACACCGAAGACACTATCAAACGACAAAAGGATTTGGAAGACATCAGTCTCGCCATCAAGAATGCCAGATCCAAGGAAATTGAGGCATTGACAGACCAAGTATCATCCCACGACATCCACCACTACATCGCCATATACTCGGTGATTGCAGTGATCATTATCTGTGCTCTCTTCTACGGGTGGCGACGGCTGCGAGCGCACAGGGACACGGTTAAACAGGTTCATCAGGAACCCAACGTGCACTACACGACAGCTGCAAGAAGACTATCGCAGACCATCGCTACGGGTGACAGCAGCCATAGCAGCACACGCATTGACAGAGCGTCGTCACCACGTTTTGGAAGTCAATACAAATCAATGTAGTGCTATTTAAGTTATTTTATAAGAAATTATGTTTTATAACTTTGTAACTCATCACGATTCATATCACCTGTGCACCCTTATCTTCTCCGGGCCTGGAGCATGTACAGTGCAAGCACAGCACAGTATTCATATCAATATGTCAGCATTTTACCTGCGCCAGGCCGGCCAAGTTAGTACACGAATAGCATTCGTACCGCGTGCACTCATTTATCATGCAATCATACTTCTATCAATAAAAACCTATCAATCAGTTATCAGTGTATCAATCAGCAACAATTCAAGGTGTAAGGTCCCTAGACCATACAATGTCAAAATTTAATAATCTAATTTATTACCTAATCTTATTTTTATATACCTTGTTTACTTATATACTATTTACCTTAAAAATAAAAAGACCAAAAAAGAGTCTTACATACGTAATTTCTTATTTCGTTTGCGTAAAAAAGTTTCTTGCACTTTATAACCTAACACATAATTATGATTTACGGTCAGCAGAATTTGTAAGTCGTAAATGTTGCACAAAATTAAAGGACGTTCGAGACTTGTTTATTCGATTTTTCTGCGGGCGACTTATGTGCTTAAACATCAATAAAATCGAGGATATGTAGGGCAGTGCAGTGTTTTGTTGGGTAAGCAATTAACACGGAAGTCTGGCCTTGATAGTCAGCTATATCGTACAGTGTGTTATTGTGTAAACTTCATAAACAGAAACGTCTGCAAAGTTTGTATTAAGTACTTGCATCACTATTAGCTGAATTGAGATACTTGAAATAATCCCCAGTCCATTATGCCTATTCTTTAGGTAGGTACTATTATATATTATTTAAACAAATCTGGGAAGAAAGATGCGTCGACCTGTAACTATATCATTGAAGTTACAGCGATTATACGTAAAGCCTTATTATCTCAATCAAGGCTTTTTATAAATTGGACGTCCTGCCCTATCAGGGACTTCACCCTGGTTACGAGATGCTACAAATACCAAAAATATGGTCATGCAGCAAAAACATGCAGAGATCTGAAATCTACGTGTGGTTACTGCGGAGAAGAAGGGCACTCGATGTCAGAGTGCCCGAAGAAAGCTGACACATCGAAATGTGCTACTTGCTCACGCTTTAAAACGCCCAATAACCATAAAACGGAAGACGCTGATTGCCCTGCTAGAAAAATAGCAGAGTACAGGTACATCAACTCTATCGACTACGAGGGCGCCTAGAGCGTCATTATCAAGGCCAGACTTCCGTGTTAATTGCTTACCCAACAAAACACTGCACTGCCCTACATATCCTCGATTTTGTTGATGTTTAAGCACATTAGTCGCCCGCAGAAAAATCGAATAAACAAGTCTCGAACGTCCTTTAATTTTGTGCAACATTTACGACTTACAAATTCCGCTGACCGTAAATCATAATTATGTGTTTAACTAGGTTATAAAGTGCAAGAAACTTTTTTACGCAAACGAAATAAGAAATTACGTATGTAAGACTCTTTTTTGGTCTTTTTATTTTTAAGGTAAATAGTATATAAGTAAACAAGGTATATAAAAATAAGATTAGGTAATAAATTAGATTATTAAATTTTGACATTATTTCAAGACTTCTATTGTTAAAATATTGTTAAGTATTTTATTGTCCTTATAACTACCATATAGTAGTGTGAACTCATGCCGCCTGTGATACAGGTTTATCCTAGTACAGGCATCTAACATTAAAATACCTTTGTAAATTATTTCTAAGATTTTATGTTAATATTTTACCAATTTTATACTGAATAAATATATACCGGATGATTTTTTTTACCGTCTCGACATATAGGGCATAGTAGGTGAACGGAGTAGAAGCCAATGGCATAGTCAATTTTTTTTATTTTTTTTTATACCCTTTGAACAAATTAATCTATCAAAAAATGCTACCCATTTGAAGTAAACTTTTCATACCAAAACAATAAAAACAGAAATTTAAAAAAAAGAATAAATCGATGAAAAAATATCGAAATTCAAATCATACGCACCCTACTAAATGCGCGGAATGTATCAATGAATTCGTAGATACGTTCCTTTGCGGCCGATAGGTAGGTACTCGCCGCACTTGCGTCGGCTTTTTTGATATCATCAGGCGCACGAGCCGCCGCCGCCGCCGCCGCGCCGGAGCCGCTGGCTCGCGCATCCCCCCGTTCGCCCGCGTCCCGCGCTTCAGTCACCTGCGATTAGTCACGGTGGCGTGACGTCGCGCGGTTTGTTTCCGCGTATATGCATCGTCCACCCGGTCATAGTTATCGTATCTAAACATGTACGAATAATCTAACGTAGAGTATCTACCTCGCAATGGCAATGGTGCGATTTTATATCTTGTTTTGTGAAAATAGTCAGTGTGAGGCGAATGAACGCAGAAGAAGAACATCTTCAGTCGCTGCGAAGGAACGGTACTTCTCCTCAAATTGATCCAGTTTGGATCAAAGATTAATTGATGGGAATAACGTATCTACAAATGATAAGTTCCGTCATTGACACCATGTTGCAAGACGTTCCATCTGCAAAACATGTACTTCCAGCACGACGGATGTCCAGCTCACTACAAACGATCTATGCGCGCGTATCTCGATGGTCAATTCGGTGATAAGTGGATAGGTCGCGGTGGACCTGTGAACTGGCGGCCGAGGTCACCAGACCTAACACCCCTTGACTTTTATTTGTGGGCCGAACTACGTTTTGTCTTACGTTTAGTGTATACCGAAGAAGCTCAAAGTGTTAGTGATTTAAAACAGCGAATAATAGACGCTTTTAATGTTTTAAAAAGTGATAGAGGCACGCCTCGAAGTTTATCAAACAATATGCAAAGACGTGCTAGTTTATGTTTAGAACGAAACATTTTGAACAATAATTACCTACTGCGATATCGCTAAAAAGGTAGGTACAGACCTATGCTCATTTTTTGTAAATAATAATAATTTAGTGTAATTTTCGGAATCACAAACTAGGTAATCATTTAAATAACCCTCCTTTTTGCTTCGCCGTAGTCGGGTAACAAACGGGTCATCTCGACCTTGGACGGCTTAGTTAGTAATGGCAAAGTGATGGGTAATTGCACTGCCTTTTACAAATCCATTAATTTTATTGCACGCAATGCGCGTGCGCGTCGGTCGGTCGTGTCGCCCGCGCGCGAGTACCGCTCAGCTGCTCGGCTCTTGTACGTCAACCCCGGTAAGTGAACTCTCACGCACACATCAAGTTTCCATGTACGTGTGTGTGCGCAGAGCGATAAAATAGGCAGGCCGACGTTACTTAGCAACGGGTCGACCGAACGACCTTCTGTCGATGTTCTCGCTCCCACATGTATGCACGTCCTTTTCATTTTGAATGACGTACAGTCGAGTATTCTTACTTATTCAAGTATTTATTATTTCGAATTATTTAAAAAAGATTACTTAGATTGTTTTAAAAGTTCGTGCCGAGTCTTTGTTACCGTTTTCGTTTTATTTGTAAGGATGGGTTTTCTAATTATTTTATCTTTTTAATTGGTAAATTGGTGGGGTTTTTATTTGTACTTACGTGAGTATTTGTTGTGTTTTATTATTGTAGGTAGGTTGTTTTCTTATTTGTGTTAAGTTATTACCTACTTAATACTTATTTGTTTTGGTTTGAGGCTTATTCAGTCAATTGGGTATTTGTATTGTATGTTTGTGAAGTTTTGGGTATTGTGTTCATTTTATTTGTAGATCAGGGTTGTCTTAGTTTATTAGTAAGTGGAGTATAAATGTTATTGCGTTGATTTTGAATTTGATTTTGGAAACGTTTTAAACACGACTGTACCATGCGAGGGGCGGCCGCTTAGAAGGTTTCTACGCAAAAGAAATGTGCGTGCGTTTCGCTCGCACACACGTCCAACTTTCATTCATGCGCGATCGCAGCCTACGCTGTTTAGTATCTCCTATTTTGAGTATTATTAGTTTTACGCACGGGCCGTAGGATGGATAGTATTAATGTTTTTTTAAGGAAATTCCGAACCTATACAATCTCATTGGTACACACGGCTACACATCAAGCTATACATTTCCAGTATAAGTTGACCTCGTATTGTACGGAAATTCTATACAATGCGAGATCAGCATAAACTGGAAATGTATAGCTTGATGTGTAGCCGTGTGTACTAAGCAAATATTCTCGGATATGGCTTCTGTTCCACTTACACAACACACCTTATTATGCTCGAGACGGTAAAAAATGTCATCCGGTATATTCTATAAAACGCAAACAAACAATACACCAATCATTGAAAAAAAATGATTAAAGCAGACGAGAGCTCAGTCTGTTAGGCGGGGGTGTCGGAAGGCTCAATTCACCAATGAAACCACTCTTGTCAGATTCAACGTTGTATTGCAGCATAAGAAACACACAGTAATCACAATAGATGTCACACAAGTGTACATTAAGGCCGGGACGTAACCAAAATTGCCTGTCTTCAATTTGATTTTTCATAAAATTGATAAGACTTAGGTATAAAATAAAAATAGTATGAGTAACTACATGATATTTCCAAACTTTTTGTGTAACAGAAACACAAAATATTAAAATTTTCTCGATAAAAAAATATCACGAAGTTACCTCTAATTTTCACGTATTTTCGATTTGTACTTAAAATGCTAATGCCTATTATGATAAAAATTAGATGATTATATGTATTAAAACAAGGAAAAAAAAAATGTGTAGGCTTTTTTTTTTATTCCTTTTATTTTTGGTTTTATTACGAATCAAAGCTTGTAGGACTTACGACGTTCTTAGTTCGTGGAAGAAGCCATCTTCCGTCGCACATTACGGGAACTTCAAGCATATTTTTGTTTCACAAATCAGTCGGCGTCGCTCTGTTGAGACGAGAGAACTGCGCTCAAATTTTTAGCTGCGCTGAGATATTATTTATTTTCGTAAATAATATTTTCGTAATTTATCACATTCCACAAAAGAAACTGAGACATAGAAAACATGAAATAAACACTAAAACCACTTCCAAAACGAATATTACAAGTGTTATTGATTGATAAATAAATAAATACCGAGTCTAAATAAACATATAAAATTCAATGTTGATATTTGAAAACTCAAGATGACATACATTTTATTTGACAGATTTTTTACTGATATAGTAGCACGGAGTATAGAAAGAAGTAGGTACAACTAGCGCCATTGCTCTGTATTGCGGTGAATTTTCTTGCGGAGAAAATTTACAACATAGCCAACGAGTCCATTCTACGTTCATTTGAAAATTTGCACTGGAGATTAAATCTTATTGCGATTTACTCAGGATCCAAATTCGTTTACTCCCACTTTTTTTGACAAACTTCTTGTAAGGTGACCCTTAGACGAACAATTGGAGCGACTGACCGCCCCTAAATAAAACTTGTTTAGAATAATACCTTTATTCTTCGGTTATTGGTGTAACGAACGAACTCGAACAGATTCCGTATGACTCCGGATTTTTAATTTGTCTGTCCGTGATGTCTTGTTTATATCTCTTTAGTTGGCTTTTTTGTCGAAGTTGGGTTTTAGTTTTTACCTGACTACGGCGAAGCAAAAAGGAGGGTTATGATTTTGACCGGTTTCTATATATTTATCTATGTCTGTTCCCTCATATTATCTTCTAAAAGACTCTTCTAAGAGGTATCGTTGGAAGCTTCTTGATCGTCCGCTAGTCAAAGGCTATATGAAGACACATTAAATTGAAAATGGCGCCCTCTATGTGACATATCATGAACAACAAAAAATATTTTTTAATCATACCATGTTGGGTATCAAATGAAAGGTTTTAATTAGCACATTTCAAAAATATATATTATAACCCCAAAAAAAGCAGCGGCAATCAAGACGTATACTGCCATATGTTTATGTTAACGCGTGGGATGATAAGTGCCGCTTCACGCGCCGCCGCACCGTAAACAGAAAAAACGTCAGACGCGCCGCGTGACGCCATACTGCACGCGACGCGCCACGCCCCGCGTCTCCGTAAATGAGGCCTAAAGTTATAATGCAACTTGGCATGTTTTCAAAGCTACAATTTCAACAGTTAAAAAGAGGGACCATACTAAACTTTCTACTAAGGGACTAGTTATAACAAGCGCCCGAGACGCGCATTTTGTACGCTGCGTTTCGGGCGCTCAATAAAATTGTATGAATTCCTATGTAACGAATTTTATCAAGCGCTGCAGTCTAAGCGAGCGCCCATGCCGGGCGCCGTTAGGCCTGCACATGTCGCAACTTGCCACTCTCAACTTGCATCTCCGTTGTGCGATTTACAAATAAGACTGGGAGAAGGTATGCCGCGGGCATCGCTTCATCGAGAATTGCTGCTGTGTGCGCCGCCGTGATGAAACACCGCGTGTGACGTGGCTATGCCATTCGCGGGCTCCGCCGCAAAAAAGGCTCCATTTCAAACAAACGCGTGTAAAATCGCGTCTCCGTAAACGCACTCATACAACGCCATATGTTTGAATTCAGTGCGGGCCGCGCCGCCCAAAGCCACGCGCGACTCCTCGCGTCTCCGTAAATGAAACCTAACCGTGCCCTTGACGCTTGGACGCGAGTTCCTTTTTCACTATTTTTCCTTGTCATTTTCTCCGCATTAGTAATAAACTTAAAAGAAACACGGTTCAAAAGTTACAACAAAATGTGGAAATCTTGTTGCGTTTGACGAGCGTCCAAAACGCGCCGGGCGCGCGCCCAAAACACAGCGCAGGTTCTGAGCCGCGTACCTCGGGCCCTTGTTATAATTAGTCCCTTTGGTACTTTGGCACCCATTTACATAGATGAATAGATGTCAATTCTTTTAGTGGTGAAGCCGACAATCCTTCATTTATTTCTTTTGTACAGAACTCGGCCTCTTTTTCACATGTTTCAAATGTTTTCAAAGGGGATTGTTCGCGTTTGGCGCAGGAAAGGTTTTCATGACACATGCCATATTCGTTGCACTACAGTGCAAAATTCATTATACGAATATTATTTTTTACTTGGGTATCACTTTGCACGATCCTCCAAAGAGAGAAATCCACGATATAGCATTATATTTATTACTTGGTAACATAGTTTTCCACAAAGACGTCATTAGGTACAAATTGTACAAGGTCCTAAATAAAATTTGGTAACATTTAAATTTGAACTTTTTCACGTCAACATTGAGTTTCTAGTTCCAAAACATGAACATGATCCATAGTTCTGAATTCAAGCTTAGCGTATCGTATAAGCAAAATAAACTACAGAAGATTGAAATTCGAATTCTATAAACGCCAGACGAAAAGTTTCTGCTGGCGGGAAGGCATTATGTTTTGTTTTCGTCGTGTTTAATGAGAGGGGTAGGTAAGGGTTGCGCGGGTGAAATATGATTTTTTGCTGTCAATACACGCCCCCTTAACAACTTAACACTATAATTACTACTAATATAATATAACAAACTACGATTTAAACACGACTTTAGAGAGAAAATAGAAATATATGAAGCAAAACTATTAAATAGAACTAGATCTAGGGAAACTAGATGTCCTAATGGCTGAGCGCAATACGAAGCAGCAGAAACACGGAACGCGACAAAGGTGCTACTTCGTTGGAGATTCTGAGACGACTAACTCAATCTATTTTTTTTTTTTTTTTGAATGGCATCTCGTAGGGTTACCACTAGGAGTATTTGCTACTCAACCGGACTTTCCTGCGGAGATGCTCTAAGCTACTAACTTAAAGCCTCCAGCCAGGGGCATAAAAACTAAAAACTAACTTAAACTAAGCGACTGCTCGCTAAGGGCACCCCCTGTGGGGTACGGACCTCGGCTTAGGGCGTCGCTGGGGGGAGGGCAGCAAGTCGGGACAGGCTGGATCGGGGAGTTTAAAACTACTGACGGCTCTACATCAGCCCGGGCTAGTGTTTGAGCGTCGAGCAAGAGTCGGGGAGGAGTAGTATCGGATCGGGGTCGCGGTCGCGGGGGACCTCGACGGCGAGGTCGGAAGGACGGGCGGCGTCTGGTTTTAAGAACCGTACTAGTTGCCCTATTGCTCTCCTGTAGGAGAGTTATGGGGTCGTCGGGGTCGGTAAGAGCGTGCCTGGGACGGCGGGTACGGCTAATGCGGGAGGGGGTATAGTTGGCCGCCTCGACAACCAGAGGGTTGCGATGTTTGGCGGCAGAGTCAAAGAAACGCTTGGAAAGGCGTTTCATGAACTGGACTATTGTGGGGATTTTAAGGTCAAGGTGGAGGGCCTCGTTACGGACATAATAGGGGGCACCCGTAGCTCTACGGAGGAAACGGTTTTGGAGGGCTTGCAACCTATGGATATGGCGGGGCCTAGCGTGGGCAAAGACGGCACAGGCATAAGTCATGATGGGATACACGCCGTGTAAATACGCAATTTGCACCTAACTGACAATTTGCTACGAGCGTGGAGGACGGAATGAAGCCTAGCTAGAGCGAAAGCGGCCCGCGAACGGACCTGCTTTATGTGCTCTTGGAAGGTAAGGTGGTTGTCTAGGACGACACCTAGGTATTTGGCTCGCTTCCCCCAAGGGATCTGGTTGCCGAACATGGTAAGGGGCTCGGGGAGGGGGGGAAACATCCGTGGCTTGGAGAATAGTACCGCCTGACTTTTGTCGGGATTGACTTCGATTCGCCACTTCCTGAACCATTCGCCGAGCTTGTCGACTGAGGCCTGGAGAGTGCGGCGAATTGCATCGGGGCTACGACCCTTGGAGTAGATGGCCGTATCGTCTGCGAACAGAGCCAACTGCGCCTTCTTAATCTTTGGGATATCGCTGGTGAACAGTGTGAAGATGAGTGGGGAAATGACAGAGCCCTGGGGGACACCTGCACGTATGGGACGGGGGGAGGATATGGCACCCTCTATGCGATAGCGGAAGGTACGATTTGACAGAAAGTCTCGTATGATGAGCACGAGACGGTCAGGCACCCCGAGTTGGTACAGCTTATATAATAAGCCGTTGTGCCAGACTTTGTCAAAAGCCTTCGCTATGTCGAAGAAGACCGCACCGACTAATGAGCCTCGCATGAAGCTTTCGCTTATATGCTCGACAAAGCGGTGGGCCTGGTGGATGCTACAGTGTTGGGTGCGGAACCCAAACTGTTCGTGCGGAATGAAGCCCTTGGTCTCAGCAAAATCTCTAAGTCGCTTATAAATAAGCCTCTCGTAGATTTTGCCGAGTACCCTGAGTAAACTGATGGGGCGGTAGCTGGATGGCTCGGACCTAGGCTTGCCGAGTTTGGGGATGCCTATAACGGTGGCTTCCTTCCATGCCTGGGGGAAGATATTATTGTTGAGAGCACCATTGAAGATGATGGTCAAAAGCATAATCAGGTGGGCTGGGAATAGTTGGATCACTCTATTAGTGAGTCCATCTGAGCCGGGGGCTTTGCGGTTCTTAAGACCTTTGATGATCTCGTGCACCTCGTCAGGGGTGACGGGGGGCAGTGGGTCATCAGGGTCTTCTACGGGGGGAAGTGATACTCTGCGTTCGACTTCAGCGTCGATCTCAGTGAGATGAGCTTGGTCTACTGGCAGTAAGCTGGGTGAGCATTGAGCTTCGAGACTGTCGGCTAGGCACTCGGCCTTGTCGATGTCATCGAAGGCAATGGTCTTATCGGGGCGAACAAGTGGGGGCATGGCAGCGCTCTGTTGGGACTGAAGGTTCCTCTGGAGTTGCCAGAAAGCTAAGTGGGTGGGTTCGAGATCGCTCAGCATCTTGTCCCAGCCCGCTTCACGCAACTCAGCTATGCGATTCCTTACTTTACGTTGTAAGTAACGCATGTGAGATTTGTTAACGGAGCAAGGGAAGTTGCTGTAAGCACGAGTGGCCGCGTTCTTCTCGGTCATCAGGTCACGTACATCGGTCGGCAATTTGAAGCGGTGGTCGTCCACCTCTGGAACTTGCCTCGAACAGTCGTTCAAGACCGATTGTACGTGATCCGTGAGCGAGTCGATCGCGGCCATCGTGTCCGCGACAGAATCGAACTGTTCGGGTATAGAGTCCAATCGGGGGGACGTGTTGGATTTCAGCAATTCGCCTACTTTCCTCCAGTCCGTGACCTTCTTGGTGGCAGGGGGCTGTGTGGGGTCAGGGAGACCTATACGGGGGGCCAGTTTCATGACTACTGGGCGGTGATCAGAGGAAAGCTCTTGCACCGTTTCGATCGAGTTAAGCCTAAGGCTGACGTTCTTAAGGAGCGCCGTGTCTAGGACATCTGGGGTATGGTTGGGGTCGTGGGGGAAGTGGGTTGGAGTCATCGGGGCGATGACGTCAAAAGTCAGGGTATTTGAGAGGTCGAATAGGAGTCGCCCTCTGGCTGAGGTCCTGGTACTATTCCAAGACGGATGTTTAGCGTTGAGATCGCCCGCTATGATAACGGAGTCGCTCAAGCCTAGTAGGGTGGTGAGATCGTTGGAGATCTCCTGGGGATTCTCGGTTGCCGGGGAAGGGGGAGGGAGGTAAGCGGAGACTAGGGTGATAGGCTGATGGACAGTTATGCCTAGACGGTAAACAGAGACTTCTAGCTGAGAGAGGGTAGGAGGGTCCATTGGGATGCAATAGAGCTCCTTTTTGTAATAAATAAGGGTGCCGCCCTTGTGACAGCGAGACCTATCGTTGCGAACTATGCGATAGTTCGCTATGGATGGGTTACGCTTATGGGGTTTGAGGAACGTTTCCTGTACTAAGAGGATGTCTATTTGATGGTCGCGGAGGAATTCCGCGATCTCATCTCTTTGACCAAGAATGCCATTGGCATTGAAGAAGCCTAAGTTTAGGGATCGGGGTTTAAACCTAGCTAGGGGTGTTTTATCCATAATGGGGGGAAGGTTGGTTAGCGAGGGAGGTCATAGCTTGCGTAATTTCGTGGTACGCATTGAATATTTGGGGGATCCTACACACGTCGTTGGCATTCCTGGCAGCAACGATCTCGTTGGCCATTTGCCTAGCGCGAGGGGTGAAGAAAGTCATAAATGACGTGGTGATCATGCTGAAGGGATCAAGGGATTGCGCGGGGGGAGGGGGAGGGGGGCGCGTTGCTACCGGAGTAGGTAGCGGTTGGATTAGGGGCGCAGGAGCGAGGACATCCATGAGGATTTTCCACCCCGGCAACAAAAAAAAAAAAAAAAAAAAAAAAAAAAAGGGGCGCAGGAGCGCGGATGCGGGGGTCCATCAGAGGGGGGATGCGTGAGGGGGGGTTTTGGGGTTTGGGGTTACCCAGTGCAGGGAAAGCCTGCTGGTGATGGAGTTGGTTCCAGGGGCTAGGCCTTTGGGGGCTAAGCCTCTCTGGGATTTGGGCGGAGGTGGCCTTGTAGGCAGAGGGAGCCTCCCTCTGCTGGCGAGCGTCAGAGCGCTTAGCCAGTTTGGAGGGAGCAGCCTTGGGGGCTTTCGGGCAGCCTCTGTAGTTTGCAGGGTGCCCTGTTTGGCCGCATAGCACACAGCTGGGCGGCTCAGTGCAGAGTGCGCGGTCTTTGGGGCGAGTACACTCAGCAGTGCCGTGCTCGCCCAGGCAATTGACGCACCTGAGTTTTGCGTAGCAGTGCTTCTGTGAGTGCCCGTATAACTGGCACCGGTGGCACTGCCCAACGGTGGCATTCTTGTGGGGCTTTTTTATGTCAAAGCCCATCAGATTGCAGATGGCTTTGACATTGAAGATCGGGTGGAGGCGGGACTCGGTTCGGGGACAGACCACAAGGATAATGTCGAAGGCATCGCCGCTGCGAGCGCGGTGCATGCGATGCACCTCGTCGACGGGGATGCCCTGTGACAAAAGATCCTCTTTAATGTCTTGGGCGGGGATTTCACGTGGGATCCTTTTGATCACCACGCGAGTTTGTTTCTCCTCAGGGAGAGAGAAGGTGTGGAATGCCACGCCTCTGGAACGGAGGAGTCTAGTGAGCTCCCGGTAGTCTTTCGACGTCGGGATGGTCACTTTGTACCCTGTTGGGTATTTCGGGCATTGGTGTATGCGATCTTTTGTTCGCAGCACCATTTGGAGATATCGGTCCACTTTCCCTTGTCTTGGATGAAGACGGGGGGAGGGGGGGGGGTCTTCCTCTTCTGGGTGCCAGAAGTAGTAGGGACCGGGGACATGGGGGCATCCTGCGGGGAGGATGATGTGGGGGTCAAGGCGGTGGGGGTGAGCACCGCGGGGGGAGTTGGTGAACTGGGGCCAGAAGCGGGTTCCTCGACCGCGACCACCTTGGTGGCCTGGGTGGTGCTCTGCTTCTTCTTCTTCCTCTTGTTGCCCTTCCCGGTGACGGGCAAGAAGCCTTCGTCGTCCGTGTGGGAAGAAGAGGAGAGGTTAGCCTCAGTATCTGAGTGGGGAGGGAGGGGGAAAGAGGTGGCTGCTCGCTTTGAGGAAGCGGGCATGGGAGTGTCCGCCCGCTTTGGGGGAGCAGGAACATCAATGTCCATGTCTGGACTGAGCGGGCTCTCAGGAGAATAGGGACTTACTAGGGCATCGCTGAAATCAGCGATGGCCTGGGACTCTCTGAAGATGGCCCGATCTAGGTCGGCGACCTCTTCAGCATATTTGGCCTCTAGACCTTCCTTTTCAAGGATGGTCTTGAGGCACTCCATTATGAGGAGCACTGTCCTGTTGGAGGCGCTCCCCATAGTCGGGAGGAAAGCCATGCTAGTGGGAGGGAATGTTGGGGGAACCTAACATTTGCCCTAACACCTAACTCCCCGGGTGGACTTACCCGGGGGTGTGCGACCCTCCCTGCCGGGTATAGACAGGGAGGTGTGTACCTACTGGTGAGCCCTAAGCTTGCTTTGGCCCGTTGCCTATCTTATTTGTATAACGGGGTCCTAACAGGGTCTGGTGCGAAGGGGTAGACACACCCAACCGACACCAGGTGTGTAGCTGTGAAAGGAAAACTGTCCCCAATGCCGACTAGGAGACCCCCCAAGGCCGAACACTGGGACCCGTCCAACTTTCTGCCTCACCCTGATGGGGATCGGCGGGTGCGTTTGGGTCAACACCCCACTCGGCTTCGTTGGCACCGTATGGTATCCACCGAGGACCACGAAACTGTGGTTTTTCCCTGAAGGGGACAAAATAACCCGACGACCGTTTTATCGACTATTACTGTTAATAGAAATACTATACTAGCTGTGCCTTGAAAAAGGCACACAGCTAGTAGCTGAAGATAGTCACTATTAAAAATAGGACTATAGAAGATCGTCGCGAGGTGCGACGAAATCTTGAGAGCAGGAACCACAGAGGCGGAATCGGGAGCACTCGAACCACAAACACGTCCGTCCGCTACCGCTGCCGCGCGCCAAGTGTTAACTCAATCTAGTGACGATTGAAATATTTGTAAACTAGTAACATAGGTACAAGTAGCGTGTGAGTCACGTATCAATTTTAATTGCCTATCCAATAAATCTGGGCACCTCGATCAAGCAGGGGGTGTTGAAGGGGATTGGGTGTCTGCGGGGTACGGCTCAATTTTGTCGGCCAAGGGTGAAGGAGGGGCAAGGGGTATGTCGGCAAAGGGATTCCTTATCTTTACCTAACAGTGTTTACGTTTGTGTTACATAAGGAAACAATAGAATTGTTCGCAAACCGTACATCGTGCCCTATTTTCTTTATATAAATTGACTAGGGTGATGTATTTTAATCAAACTAGTTGAGTAATTAAAATTATGTACCTGCTCTATATAAGAAATTATTCACATTTTTGTTGATATACAGGGTGGCAGGGACATCGACGCGCAAACGTCGTGAAAAGGTTACACCTAATGCCATAAATAAAATTACGAAAGTCATTCATCTCGGGACTGACCGGTTAAAAAAAATTACATTTTTGAGCGCGCAATGTATTGCAAACAACGCGATCGAAACGAAACGCTCCGCGGATGGAGCGCGCGCGCGCTACCTAACCTACACACACACAAGTGAGTCGCGCGCCGCGCCGCCCGCGCCGCCGCTGCCGGACGAACGTCAACGTACCTACGAAATATCGCCTAAAGACAACATTGATAGGTACCTACAACATAAAATCATGTTTAATTATTCTTGATAACCGGTGGTAGTTACTTATTTAAGTACGTACCCGTTATGGAAATAAAACTAACAATAAGCTTATTCCCATAAAATAGCGATACCGAAGAGGATTGATAACAAAAAAGATGCTTGATAAGAACTTAGCGATCCCGTAATGTTCAATTAATGAACTTAGCTTAATCTCGCTCATTCCTAATGAGATAGAGTTCGAACACACACACACACACACAAACACATATGCAGAGAAAATTTCTTTTTTTTTTTTTTTTAAACTACGTAAGAGACTACAAATTTGCGACAAACAGCACGCCCGTTTGCGATCAACGAAATCTAGGAACTGGCAAAAATCCGATAAAATCGGCGAAATGCAAAAGAAATGTACTTTGCTGATCTTTCTTTCAATTTGCCGCACTTGCTGCCCATTCTGTGCCTACAGTGCCTACACCGAACACAGATCAACAAAATGATAGAGTGTACAAACACATTTAGTTGTACCTACTTACCTACTCACGAAATTAATTGCGAAAATGGATGTATTTTTTTTATGAAACAGTAAATTACATTGCTGAATTGGATTCAAAACTAAAATTTTTAATTAAAAAAAAATAAGTATCGAAAAATTGCGTGACTATCAATACACTTCTACACGTATTTTTTAAATCTTCTTTACTTAAATCGATGAAGCTATAGAAAAATAATCATCCCCCATAATGAATCTAAAATAAAAGTAGTAAATGGGTCTTTCATTTAGGTAGATGATTAAAATGCCTCATGTGACGAGTCTGTTAGATTCATTGGGATATGTCGCATAGCTTCTTACGAGACCGCTCGCCGCCGCGGTCCGTTTGTCGGCATTTGAAATAGAATAGAGCACCGGACATCCGTAGGTACTAAGCCAGTGTTGACCTCGCAAATGAACTTTAGCAAAACAGCTGATCAGGTAGCCCTCTCGAGTTTCATTTACATTGCTGTTTTAAGTGAAATAAGTGAATTTACAATTTTTTTATTAAAAATCTCATTGGGTTAGATAGAAATAATAATTTTATACAGTATACGGTAAAAAAAATTGCAGAAAAAAACGTAAAAATTATGAAAAAGCCGACGGAAAATTTCACCGCGGGGGGTCCAAAATCATGTACTGAATCCATAGTAAGCGGTTGTGCGTCGATGTCCCTGCCACCCTGTATAGAGTTTTTATATACTTTTCTCATTTTTCCAAATCGGATTATTAATTGTACGAGGTTCACTGACAAGTATATAAAGCTTAAGTCATCTTTATTTAAATTAACCTCTATGTATTTTGCATATAAGGTTTACACATAGCACTTTAAGTGCTTTTACTCTTATTAACTCTACTTTTTGAGGTACATTGTGCCCTTTACATGGCTCCTACATAGGGTTCAAACCTATGTATTTTAGGTATGTACTACCCTTTCTCCCATGGGAATCGAACCCATCGGTTTTCATTGCGTTTACAACTTATGTATGTATTTACATAATATATTCTTATTTTTAAATTTAGCTTGTGTCATCGTGTTTCCCCAACAATGATTGATGACTGAGATTGAGAATTTTACGAAGTTGCTCAATCTCACCTTTCAAGTAAAATCCATTTGTTGTTTATAAACGGTTGGATTTAGACATTGAAATAATTAGTTGCTAATTATTGTGTCTGAATACGAATAGGCCTATGGACAGGGCCATCAACGAGGAAAAATTATTTAAAAAAATTGAGTACCTGCCTAGCGTATCCATGGTAACTCCACACACTTCGGCGCGGCAGAGGTGTAGGTGGAGTGAATTTGCGCACGCATCTACTTGTTATTGCCAGTTGAACTTAGTAGCAATAAAATAACGATGATGACATAGGATTTGATGAATACTTTTTTAATTTGTTTATGATTTGATTTATTATACAAATCGTATAGTAGCGCTTTCATCACTCGCGCTAGGTGTTGCATTGCATTCAAGTCGTCAGCTGACAATAGGTTCAAAGGTCAAACCTTATTCAAACTTATAAGGAACAATGTACTATACAGTTCAAAAGTGGATTGTTAATCTCGGAAAGCAATTGAATGTCGTGTCGACTTGACTTACGACCTTCTTCTATAAGTTGTTTCAATATTATATACACGCATGTCTGCAACTGATAGAAGTTTATTATTTCAACCAAAATAGTATTGGCTTACTAGCTCAGTGGTTAAATAATGAGCCTTGTGAGGTGCTACTATGGCGACCCAGGATCGAATCTCACCTGCGCTGCGGTTAACTTTTTTATTTTTATAATTATTATTTATTGTTTTGTTAGCTTTTATAATACCTAGCAGTATTTCCATAATTAAATAGTATTTGTTTTTTTTTTAAATTACTAGATATATTTCGATATCATTAGTGTTTTGTCTCGTTCGACTTGGTCACATAAATAATTAAAGTTTTGTAGGTAGTCAGAAAACAAAGTAAAATATTTCGATTTCTGTGAGGTAGACAGATGCAGTTCGTTACGAGTATTCACCTATGCTTAGAACGTTGTTGTTGGTTCGTGATTATTGTGGCTGACGACTGTTACATATGTCTGTAGGATCAGGAGTGCCGAGAGGTATATCGTCAGGGTTTGGAGTTCCCATTTTATAGGGAAAAACAAGACTGTATACAGAATTACAGAGTTTATTTACAGTCGATACACACACAATACACAATATAAACAGTAATTAGTAGTGATGGTAGTACACAGTAGGTACACAGTAGCTATACAGTAGCTATACAGTAGCTATACAGTAGCTATACAGTAGCTATACAGTAGCTATACAGTAGCTATACAGTAGCTATACAGTAGCTATACAGTAGGTATACAGTAGGTATACAGTAGGTATACAGTAGAAACGAACAGACCACTAGGGTCACAGTTCGTACAGTGGCCAAGCCACCCAACAAAGTGTATCGCTCGCTATAAGTAAACCTATACAGCTATGTCAATATAAGGTGTATCTTTTCATACACGAAATATTTTAAGGGGTCATTGTACTGATCATTATGAACAACTTTTACTATGGGACCAACCCTGAAATCGCGATAGAAAAATCAGCTGTTCCCTACATTTTGACGAGCTATGCGAACATTAAGTAGGGAATAGCTGATTTTTTTTTATGTTTCGATTTATTGGACCATAATTGATACTAAAAATTACTTAAATAATAAGAAAAACAAACCATAACAATTTATGTTGACTACCCACAATTGTATTTGACAACCAACTCCGACACGGCCAGAACTGACGTTCTACACGACCTCGTGTGATTCTGAAAACAAAATATTTTTTTTTTGTGAATATCGATCGGCCTTTCTGACAAACAAAAGCCTAACAAATGGTAGGTTGTAGAGAAAAATCCTGAATTAGTCAAAATTAAATCAATAACCATACTGCTACAGACAATACATAGCTCAACTAAAGTAGAGAAATAGTCTCCCAGCTGAAATCACACCATGGGATTCGACAAGTAATTTGTAGTCGAATAGACAACCCGCATAGGCGTCAACATAGACAACCCGCATAAGCGTCAAGTTCAACATCCAAATCCAGGAGTCAACATAGACATCCAATCAAGCGTCAAGATAAACAATCTTGCCAATTCAGCTATAATATGCCAGTAGCAGATGAATTATTATCATCATCATCAGTGTCAACATTGACATCATCACTAACAGTGACTGGACATTCAGGCATTTTTCGTACACGATCATGGGCATATTTGAAAGTTCTATTGCTACTTAAAGATTTTAACAAATATCTATCACCATCTAACAGTTCTAAAACTTTATAGGGACCTTTAAATTTAGGATCTAATTTAGTTTGGTTTCGTTCCTCATTAGCAATAAGTACAAAGTCTCCAACTTGAAACTTTTTCAAAATAGCTTTAGTCTTATCATATCTGATTTTATCATATTCGGCGCTTTTAGTTATACCTAGGGCTGCTTGCTCTCTTACACGAGACAGATTTACTTCTATCTCCTCACTATCAACAGTCACCAAACCTAAAGGTCTAGCAACTCGTCCAATCAATAAGTCTAAAGGACTAGCTTTAGTAACCCGATTAATTGTGCAATTAAGAGCAATTTGAACATCTTCAATGGCATCTTGCCATGATCGCTCACTGGTTTCAACGGCGGTAAGCATACTTTTTAATGTTCTCATTATGCGTTCAACCTGACCGTTAGCCCTACTTGCACCGGTAGCTATTAAATGCAAAGCAATATTATGGGAATCACAAAAATCTTTAAAGTTTTTGCTAGCAAAACAACGACCTTGGTCAGCTATAACCCGAGAGGGCGCTCCAAATAAAGAGACACTAGACTTAAGAGCTTTAATGCAACTAGATGCATCAATTTGGGTGGTATGGTACAGTAAAACATACTTTGTAAAAGAATCAATTATAACAATGATGTATTCCTTAAGATCACTCTTTTCACTAAGTTTTCCTGTAACATCTCCATGCACTGTGTGCCAGGGTATACTGACTTTAGGTATAGGGTGTAACTCGGCTTGAATTTTACCCGAGTTAGATTTAGATACTTTACAAGTGATACAGTTATCTACGAATTTTCTAACATATCTAGCCATTTTATCAAACCAGTAATGCTCATAAACTTTTTCAAGAGTTTTATCCCAACCTAAATGCATGATAGCTTCATGGATATGGTTTATAACAGACCATCTAAAAGCTCTTGGGACAATAGGTAAACAACGAGTTTGTCCATTGCGTTGTATTTTACGGTACAAAGTTCCCGATCATAATTCATAACTTTGTGCAACATCAGAGGGTAGAGAGTTATTTTTTAGATTGGAAACGATTGCTAAAATTTCACAATCACGTTGTTGTTCAGCTAAAAGCCAACTATTAGACAGAGTAGTAATATCAACGCGTTTTTGTTCTGCTTTGTTGATTGATTGTGGAAGGGGGTTTCTTGAAAGAAAGTCTACGTGGTTCATATATCTACCTTCTCTATACATAATGTCAAAATCATAAGCCTGCAGGAAAGCCCACCATCTATGTACTCGGGGAGTTAGATCAGCCTTACTGCGCGAAGCTTTAAGGGAATTGCAGTCAGTTACAACGGTAAATTTATGTCCTTGCAGATAATGGTGAAAATGCTTAACTGCGTTAACAACAGCCAAAGTTTCCAATTCATAGGAATGATATTTACTTTCAGTTGCAGTCGTTCTTTTACTATAATATTCTACAACATGCATTTTTTTTTCAACCTTTTGAAAAAGAATGGCACCGTAACCATCAGCACTGGCGTCAGTGTGTAATTCTATGGGATATTCAGGGTTATAAATCATTAAAACTGGTTCATTAGTAAGAATTGAAATTACTTTTTGTCTAATTGTCTCATGTTCATTAGTCCACTTAAAAGTCTGTTTACTAGTAGTTAAGAAGAACAAAGGTTTCATAATTTGTGAAAAGTTCTCCACAAATTTTCTAAAATACGATGCAAGACCGATGAACTGCCTCAATTGATGAATTGTTTTGGGAGACTTTAAGTTAATTAAAGCTTCTATTTTTCGAGGATTTGGGCGAAGTTCCCCAGAAGTTATTTCGTACCCAAGATATTCTACTCTACGCTTTAAGAAAGAGCATTTGCCAAGATTTAAAGAAAATCCTGCTTTGGACAATGATTCAAGGACTTCCTGCAGTCGATGTAAACCTTCACAGGGGTCTTTACTGGGCACCATTATGTCATCGATATAGATTATCACGTAAGAATAGACTAACTTGCCTAATGCATTCGTTACAGCACGTTGGAAAACACTAGGAGCATTTCGTAAACCGAATGGCATAGCCAAATATTCAAATTGGCCATCGGGTGTTACAAAGGCAGTGGCCTCAATACTATCAGGGTGAATAGGTATCTGATGAAACCCAGAAGTACAATCAAGACAAGTGTAAAAGTTAGCACCGCATAATCTTGCGATTTGGTCAGCTATGAGGGGTAGTGGAAACCTATCTGCTACAGTATTACTATTGAGCTCACGGTATTCTACGCACATTCGATCAGATCCGTCGCGTTTCTTTATCAATAAAATAGGACTTGCAAACGGAGAGCAACTAGGTCTAACTATTTGAGCATCTATCAGATCACTAATTTTGGAACGAACCAACAGTCTTTCGTCAGGCGTAAGTCTGTACGGGCGGCGATGGACCGTCTTATGTGGATCAATGAGGCGTATTTTAAGTTCACCTGATGTGACTCGATTACATGGTAATCCCTTTACAAAAGCATGAGAATATTTTTGAAGGAGTTCAATCAATTGTGGTTTATATTCGGATGGAATATCAGTATCAATATCATGCAAATTCAGAGTCTCAGGAATAGAGCATTGATCAATAATCTTAATTTTTGTAATGGTAAGACTTGTTTCAGTCATATTAACGGCAAAACCTAATTTTAATATTTCACGGCCTATCATAATACTATGACTTATATAAGCATCTGGTATCACATGAAAGAGTATCTCTAAATGATAACCATCTATTTCTACTTCACTTAGAATTTGTTCGGTACATATTATGTTAGAATTTCCTATTCCCATTATATTGACCATACAAGAAATACGTTTGCCAGACAATTTTTCAGCAAATGTTTCAGCAATAAGAGAACATTCAGCCCCAGAGTCATAACAAAATGCAAGCGACTCACCAGATTGGTGTAGAACACCCGTGGTAGGTCGTACATCACAAGCTTCAACTCGCTTCACGGATGGTTGGCTGCTCGAAGACCGACTACCAGTATCTTCAGTCGAACCTCCCGGCCGCTTTCCGGTCGCCTTTGGGCAGCGAGGAGCGACGTGTCCCGACTCCCCACATCGGTAACAGACTATCTTCTTTGGCGTCGTCTTAGGTGATGAGCTGGCTGGTCCAGAATGTTTGGTTTTCTCGGCCTTCTTGCGACAGTTTGTAGATTTATGCCCCGATATACCACAAAAGTGACATACTATTGTACCTGGTCTGAACCTCTTAGGTTGAGAAGAATCGTGCTGGTCAGAGGAATTTTGAGACTTTCTCTTAAGATGGGACAAGACACTCAATTCTTGCTGAAGTTTATGCCTAGTGGGTACTTCGGTAGTAAATGCTAGTCGATGAGCACGGGAATCAAATTTAGAGACATGGGCCAGTACAGTAGAAACAGCAATTTGTTCGACGCTCAGGCTGTTCCATTTAGATGTCAGCGAAGTGACCTGTCGACTGGCATATGCGGCTAAAGATTCGCCTTCTTTCGGTTGGCTATTATGAAGGTTAATGAGGGTAGCGGCAACTGTTTCCGAAACGTCATAACGAGAGAGGAAGAGACTCTTAAAGTCTGTCCAGGTCATGCCTGCGTACGATACTTGGGAAAGCCATGCGTTAGCAGTGCCTTTTAAAGCTTTAGTGAGAGCAATAATAAGAGAGCCACCTTGAAGAGGTTTTTCCGATAAGCAAATATCGACTGTTGTACTCCAAGATTGAGCATTGGAATCAGGTAGGTCTGGGTCAAAATCGGGCAAGCGAATTACAGTAGACGGAGCGGATTGCGTCTTAATCGCTTCGATTAACTGAGCCATATTATGGTTCTGAAGCTCTAACATTACTCGCCATAGATCACCAACACCTTCTGATTCCTGGGCTAAACCTAATCCCACTTCTGATGTAGGATCAGGAGCTGGGCTAAACCTAATCCCACTTCTGATATATCGTCAGGGTTTGGAGTTCCCATTTTATAGGGAAAAACAAGACTGTATACAGAATTACAGAGTTTATTTACAGTCGATACACACACAATACACAATATAAACAGTAATTAGTAGTGATGGTAGTACACAGTAGGTACACAGTAGGTATACAGTAGCTATACAGTAGGTATACAGTAGCTATACAGTAGCTATACAGTAGCTATACAGTAGCTATACAGTAGCTATACAGTAGCTATACAGTAGCTATACAGTAGCTATACAGTAGGTATACAGTAGGTATACAGTAGGTATACAGTAGGTATACAGTAGGTATACAGTAGAAACGAACAGACCACTAGGGTCACAGTTCGTACAGTGGCCAAGCCACCCAACAAAGTGTATCGCTCGCTATAAGCAAACCTATACAGCTATGTCAATATACAGCAGCGCTGTACCAGGTAAACCGACAGTTTTGTCGGGAGCAGGGGAGCTTTATAATGAGTCGAATCCGAAGACCGACTGATTTGCAGGACTGGATGTCGCTACGTCCCCGTAAGGGGGCGTGGCATGCGGGATCGGGGCTACGCCCCTTGCCCGCGGGAGCTTTACCGTGGCCCGCAACTGCGGGCCCGTCACTTTGTTTGCCTTACTGTGGCATTCGGCAATAGTCGGACGCGTAATTTAACCGCGTCCGTGTGATTGATTGCTATGTGTATTTCTGTAGGCGCGCCACGACGCTATGTCTATAGCGCCGCTTTCTTCACGACATCTCGGCGGTCTGTCACCGCCAGGTGAGACCCCCAGTTGCCTGGGGGAGGCCTAGCGGGTGACGACCAGCGACGGAGATGCCGACTCGACGCTCCTACAGAGTAGAGGTGTAGTTTTCCCTCGCCCCGGTCACAGATCTAGCCGTTTGCGGTTTGAGGGAGAAACTGTTTTGTATGTGTGAGCGGCTTGTAGTGAAATGTACCGCCGCTCAGTGGCTGCGTGCGTCGCGGCCCGCGTCGCGCCCGCACGCGTTATGTTTAGGCGTCTGTGTAGTGGTGGTTGTCTGTGTTAGTTACGCAGCATGCCTATATTAACTTAGCACACGCTACGTAACATATGTATGAGTACATTATGTGGAGTCATTTTGTATCGGGTGAGCCGCGTGTAACCTGGGTGCGGCTCACTCGGGGCGTCAGTCCGGTGTGGAGGGGGCAATGTCCGCGGCCAGGTCGCGCGGGAGGGGTCTCGCGTCGGGGGGGCGCGCATGCAGGGGCGCAATCTGCCTGACATGGGGCCAGGCAGACGCGTCGGCACGCGCGAACATCCCCTTCGCTAGGCGCCGCACAAACTCATCCAGGCTCTCGATCCCGAGGTCCCGGTGGATGACGTCGTTCCTCACGAAACGAGGGGCGTCTACGATCGTCCGCAACGCAAAGTTCTGTTGCGTGCGGAGCTGCTTGCGGTGTCCCTCGCTCGTGAGGGCGAACCACGCTGGGGCGGCGTACGTCAATATTGGGCGTACGTACAGCTTGTACACGCCCAATTTGACGCGCGCCGGGATGCGGGACTGATTTGCAAACGGAGTGCATGCTCTTTTATAGGACGATGTCCCCACCTTGCAATCCCTCCACGACAACTCTGTCCGATGGCGCACGGAAGTACGTCATCGTGTTTACTTGATACAAAACACTAAAATGTGCTAAATCTAATAAGATTTACATTACAAAGCTATCAAATAATACAAGAATAATTGTAGTAAATAAATAATGGTGAATTCACAAAGTAAATAGTTTTCAAAATAAAGAAATATGCCATCAATTGTTTTGAACAAAATTACGGTTACAATTATCGAAATAAGTTGCCAAAAATCAATTAGTGCGTACACCAAGTATTTTAATTAATTATGTTTCGATTTATTGGACCATAATTGATACTAAAAATTACTTAAATAATAAGAAAAACAAACCACAACAATTTATGTTGACTACCCACAATTTATTGTATTTGACAACCAACTCCGACATATCTATTAGCGGTGTTGTAGTTATTCTTTTCACAATGCAGTCAAATATTAATATTGAAGTGAGGGCAAATATTATTGCGCTGCGTAAAACTGGATGCATTAACAAATACCTAATGAAACCGGACCGAGTGTAAGTGTTATCATTTTAAATATTTCATATTTTACTGAACATAAATCTAAAACAAAGACATTGTTAATCCTTTTACTCAGAAGATATATAATTAAATAAAGTTTTAAATTCAATATGAGGTCAAAGAAAAGAAAATATAAAAATATAAATTATTTACGTATTTCGTGAATGATAAATAACTATTATGTGTAATAAATATAATGTTATTTATTTATGTTTTTTTTTTTCTTTTAATTATGAATAGTAAAGTAAACAATTTTAGTATTTTGCTTAGAGATGTCTAACAGTAGCATTATATTTTATTCTAGAGAAATACTGTGAGTCTGTGGGTCAAACTCAAGATTTACGAGGAAGGCCGGCTAATTCACAAGGACCAGTGACGTCACACGGTAATTTGAAAGATTATTTATTTCGATTAGTGAATGATAAATAATTATTATGTGTAATAAATATAATGTTATTTATGTATTTTTTTCTTATTTATGAATAGTAAACTAAACAATATTTTATTTTAGTATTTTTTTTAGGCATTTCTAACAGTAGGTATTTAATTATTTGTTTAAGAGAAATGCTATGAGTCTGTGGGTCAAGATATATGAGGAAGATAAAGCCGGTGCTAATTCACGAGGCGCAGTGACGTCACATGGTGATTGAATATGAAACAAATGGTTTCATACCAACGAGACGTTTTGCTGCACACAGCAAGTAGCAGGAGATAGTCGTTATAATTTTATTATAAATAATAAAATATAGCACTATGACGTCTTGATATTCAGGAACGCTTGATTCCGGAATCGGGAGAGCACTTCGAACCGCACTGCGCACACGTGTGACCGCTGCCGCTGGCGCGCGTCGAATGATGACTAACTCAATTTTTTTTTTTTTTTTGAATGGCATCTCGTAGGGGTATCACCACTAGGGGTATTTGCTACTCAACCGGACTTTCCTGCGGAGATGCTCTAAGCTACTAACTTTAAGTTAGTAGCCTCCAGCCAGGGGCAAAAAAACTAAAACTAACTTAAACTAAGCGACTGCTCGCTAAGGGCACCCCCTGTGGGGTACGGACCTCGGCTTAGGGCGTCGCTGGGGGGAGGGCAGCAAGTCGGGGCAGGCTGGATCGGGGAGTTTAAAACTACTGACGGCTCTACATCAGCCCGGGCTGGTGATTGAGCGTCGAGCAAGAGTCGGGGAGGAGTAGTATCGGGTCGGGGTCGCGGTCGCGGGGGACCTCGGCGGCGAGGTCGGAAGGACGGGCGGCGTCTGGTTTTAAGAACCGTACTAGTTGCCCTATTGCTCTCCTGTAGGAGAGTTATGGGGTCGTCGGGGTCGGTAAGAGCGTGGCTGGGACGGCGGGTAAGGCTAATGCGGGAGGGGGTATAGTTGGCCGCCTCGACAACCAGAGGGTTGCGATGTTTGGCGGCAGAGTCAAAGAAACGCTTGGAAAGGCGTTTCATGAACTGGACTATTGTGGGGATTTTAAGGTCGAGGTGGAGGGCCTCGTTTCGGACATAGGTAATATGGGGCACCCGTAGCTCTACGGAGGAAACGGTTTTGGAGGGCTTGCAACCTATGGATATGACGGGGCCTAGCGTGGGCAAAGACGGCACAGGCATAAGTCATAATGGGACGGATACACGCCGTGTAAATACGCAATTTGCACCTAAGTGACAATTTGCTACGAGCGTGTAGGACGGAATGAAGCCTAGCTAGAGCGAAAGCGGCCCGCGAACGGACCTGCTTTATGTGCTCTTGGAAGGTAAGGTGGTTGTCTAGGACGACACCTAGGTATTTGGCTCGCTTCCCCCAAGGGATCTGCTTGCCGAACATGGTAAGGGGCTCGGGGAGAGGGGGGGAACATCCGCGGCTTGGAGAATAGTACCGCCTGACTTTTGTCGGGATTGACTTCGATTCGCCACTTCCTGAACCATTCGCCGAGCTTGTCGACTGAGGCCTGGAGAGTGCGGCGAATCGCATCGGGGCTACGACCCTTGGAGTAGATGGCCGTATCGTCTGCGAACAGAGCCAACTGCGCCTTCTTACTCTTTGGGATGTCGCTGGTGAACAGCGTGAAGATGAGTGGGGAGATGACAGAGCCCTTGGGGACACCTGCACGTATGGGACGGGGGGAGGATATGGCACCCTCTATGCGATAGCGGAAGGTACGATTTGACAGAAAGTCTCGTATGATGAGCACGAGACGGTCAGGCACCCCGAGTTGGTACAGCTTATATAATAAGCCGTTGTGCCAGACTTTGTCAAAAGCCTTCGCTATGTCGAAGAAGACCGCACCGACTAATGAGCCTCGCATGAAGCTTTTGCTTATATGCTCGACAATGCGGTGGGCCTGGTGGATGCTACAGTGTTGGGTGCGGAACCCAAACTGTTCGTGCGGAATGAGGCCCTTAGTCTCAGCAAAATCTCTAAGTCGCTTATAAATAAGTCTCTCGTAGATTTTGCCGAGTACCCTGAGTAAACTGATGGGGCGGTAGCTGGATGGCTCGGACCTGGGCCTGCCGAGTTTGGGGATGCCTATAACGGTGGCTTCCTTCCATGCCTGGGGGAAGATATTATTGTTGAGAGCACCATTGAAGATGATGGTCAAAAGCATAATCAGGTGGGCTGGGAATAGTTGGATCACTCTATTAGTGAGTCCATCTGAGCCGGGGGCTTTGCGGTTCTTAAGACCTTTGATGATCTCGTGCACCTCGTCAGGGGTGACGGGGGGCAGTGGGTCATCAGGGTCTTGTACGGGGGGAAGTAATACTCTGCGTTCGACTTCAGCGTCGATCTCAGTGAGATGAGCTTGGTCTACTGGCAGTAAGCTGGGTGAGCATTGAGCTTCGAGACTGTCGGCTAGGCACTCGGCCTTGTCGATGTCATCGAAGGCAATGGTTTTATCGGGGCGGACAAGTGGGGGCATGGCAGCGCTCTGTTGGGACTGAAGGTTCCTCTGGAGTTGCCAGAAAGCTAAGTGGGTGGGTTCGAGATCGCTCAGCATCTTGTCCCAGCCCGCTTCACGGAACTCAGCTATGCGATTCCTTACTTTACGTTGTAAGTAACGCATGTGAGATTTGTTAGCGGAGCAAGGAAAGTTGCTGTAAGCACGAGTGGCCGCGCTCTTCTCGGTCATCAGGTCACGTACATCGGTCGGCAATTTGAAGCGGTGGTCGTCCACCGCTGGAACTTGCCTCGAACAGTCGTTCAAGACCGATTGTACGTGATCCGTGAGCGAGTCGATCGCGGCCATCGTGTCCGCGACAGAATCGAACTGTTCGGGTATAGAGTCCAATTGGGGGGACGTGTTGGATTTCAGCAATTCGCTTACTTTCCTCCAGTCCGTGACCTTCTTGGTGGCAGGGGGCTGTGAGGGGTCAGGGAGACCTTTACGGGGGGCCAGTTTCATGACTACTGGGCGGTGATCAGAGGAAAGCTCTTGCACCGTTTCGATGGAGTTTAGCCTAAGGCTGACGTTCTTATGGAGCGCCGTGTCTAGGACATCTGGGTATGGTTGGGGTCGTGGGGGAAGTGGGTGGGAGTCATCGGGGCGATGACGTCAAAAGTCAGGGTATTTGAGAGGTCGAATAAGAGTCGCACTCTGACTGAGGTCCTGGTACTATTCCAAGATGGATGTTTAGCGTTGAGGTCGCCCGCTATGATAACGGAGTCGCTCAAGCCTAGTAGGGTGGTGAGATCGTTGGAGATCTCTTGGGGATTCTCAGTTGCCGGGGAAGGGGGAGGGAGGTAAGCGGAGACTAGGGTGATAGGCTGATGGCCAGTCATGCCTAGACGGCAAACAGAGACTTCTAGCTGAGAGAGGGTAGGAGGGTCCATTGGGATGCAATAGAGCTCCTTTTTGTAATAAATAAGGGTGCCCTTGTGACAGCGAGTCCTATCGTTGCGAACTATGCGATAGTTCGCTATGGATGGGTTACGCTTATGGGGTTTGAGGAACGTTTCCTGTACTAAGAGGATGTCTATTTGATGGTCGCGGAGGAATTCCGCGATCTCATCTCTTTGACCAAGAATGCCATTGGCATTGAAGAAGCCTAAGTTTAGGGATCGGGGTTTAAACCTAGCTTAGGGTGTTTTATCCATAATGGGGGGTAGGTTGGTTAGCGAGGGTGGTCATGGATTGCGTAATTTCGGGGTACGCAAAAACGCGAAAATTTGGGGGATCCTATACACATCGTTGGCATTCCTGGCAGCAACGATCTCGTTGGCCATTTGCCTAGCGCGAGGGGTGAAGAAGGTCATGAATGACGTGGTAATCACGCTGAAGGGATCAAGAGATTGCGCGGGGGGAGGAGGAGGGGGGCGCATTGCTACCGGAGTAGGTAACGGTTGGATAAGAGGCGCAGGAGCGCGGATACGGGGTTCCATCAGAGGGGGGATGCGTGAGGGGGGGTTTTGGAGTTTGGGGTTACCCAGTGCAGGGAAAGCCTGCTGGTGATGGTGTTGGTTCCAGGGGCTAGGCCTTTGGGGGCTAAGCCTCTCTGGGATTTGGGCGGAGGGGGCCTTGTAGGCGGAGGGAGCCTCCCTCTGCTGGCGAGCGTCAGAGCGCTTAGCCAGTTTGGAGGGAGCAGCCTTGGGGGCTTTCGGGCAGCCTCTGTAGTTTGCCGGGTGCCCTGTTTGGCCGCATAGCACACAGCTGGGCGGCTCAGTGCAGAGTGCGCGGTCTTTGTGGCGAGTACACTCAGCAGTGCCGTGCTCGCCCAGGCACTTGACGCACCTGGGTTTAGTGTAGCAGTGCTTCTGTGAGTGCCCGTATAACTGGCACCGGTGGCACTGCCCAACGGTGGCATTCTTGTGGGGTTTTTCAATGTCAAAGCCCATCAGATTGCAGATGGCTTTGACATTGAAGATCGGGTGGAGGCGGGACTCGGTTGGGGGACAGACCATAAGGATCATGTCAAAGGCTTCGCCGCTGCGAGCGCGGTGCATGCGATGCACCTCGTCGACGGGGATGCCCTGTGACATAAGATCCTCTTTAATGTTTTGGGTGGGGATTTCACGTGGGATCCTTTTGATCACCACGCGAGTTTATGTGCATCTGGAAAAACACCTTTCTGTATACAACCATTAAAAATATACGTTAATGGCTTTGTCAGAGTCTGGTGGCATGTTTTCAGTAATAGGGGCGATATACCATCCCAACCTATTGCACAGTCGTTGTGTAATTGGAGAATAAGGGATTCGACCTCAGATTCATCTACCTCCAACAGCGCAAGGGAGTTGGCGGGAGAAAGAGGGGTATTGTTTTGAAACTGACTGGTTGGCAGATTTAAAGGAGAAGTACACCGAGATAGGATGTTAGCCGCCAGGTTTTTACCTGCATTACTGAAGAATTTGCACACTTCATTTAAGGAAGATTTAGGACAGTCGCGTATTTTCAGAAGTTCAACAGGGCTTGTTTTAGTTTTACTTGTGTTCGTAATTTCTTTTATTGTTTTCCAGAGGGCTTTAGGGTTATTTTTTGCTTTCTCAAGTTCACTCTTTTCGTAGGCAATTTTTAATTTCCGAAGTATGGCATTACAAAAATTTCGATAGCGGGTGTAAGTAATCTTGAGTATAGGATTTTCTGGATTTTTTTTTGATTTTGTATGCAATTTGTCTCGATTTTGGATACATTTCAAAAGGCCAGGGGTTATCCAGGGCTTGAGAGTTCTTTTTTTCCTTGGGATATTGTTTTGGTGAGTATGTTTGGTAACTACAGATGTTAACATGGTTATTACAAGGTTCATTGATGTATTAGGGTTCTCAATTTTGTATATGGGTGTAAAATCCATGCTTTGTAGCTCTAACTTAATTGCATCGTAATCCACAGAGGTAGAGGTGTGAAATGTGTTGCGCTTGGGATAAGCGTTGGCAATAGTAAGTAGGAGAGGTTTGTGGTCGGTAATATGGGAGTCTAGAACTAATGTGGTGATAGGTAGGTTAGTTTTTATAAATGCGTGGTCAAGACAATTTTCAAGCCGAGTGGGGAATAGGTGAGTTGGCAAAAGCCCGTGTGATGTGTTCAGTATGAAATATTCAAGACTCCGGTCATTTCTACTACTCTGTTTTATATCAATATTTAAGTCGCCTATTAGAGCAATATTCTGCCATGTGGAGAGTTTAGTGTAGATGTTATAGTCAAAGTCCGATACACAGTCTCTTCGCGGAAGGACTGGTTTATCCTAGGTTTGGCCAAAGCCATCAGGCAATCCCCGAAATACATTTCAATTTCGCCCTTTGCCTGAAGTATTTTTAGTCAAACCCAGGAGCTCCTAACTTTTCAGTCAAACGTCGAAAGTAAATTATTCTGTTTCGGTTTTGGCCTAGTCAATCCTAGAAGCGACTGCAAAACTCGGTCAAACGTTGATCTGAACATGTTTAAACAGGTTCATAATGTCTCTCGCGGTGTTCCGACCGATTGTTTTGTCATTTCATGTTCGTTCATTGAGCGTGCGGGCGTGTAATTATGTAAAATTGAAGATGAGTGAATCAAACGGTGTTGTTGTTACTAAAAACGTGGATAAAGAAGCTTTAAAAGTAAAGTTTAAAGAGAAAATTTCTAATTTGAATAAAAATAAGTGTTCATTTCACATAAAAAACAAACAGTTGTATGAGCAGATTATCAGTGAGGTAGAATCCGCTAAAGTAGCTGAAAAGAAAACGTCTTTGCAGTATCGCCGTCTCAAACGCTACGACGTTGTTTGTTTTGGGGACGAAAAAAAATTGATTAAGCCATTGTCAGATACAAAAAATATACAATACTACGTTGAAAATCACGTAAGCTGACCAATCAGGTGTCAGAACTGGCAGAGTTAAGCGGTTCTTAAGACTTGAAAGCTGCTTAAATGATAAAATGCTTCCAAATATACGAAGATAAGACACTTCATACCTATATCGGAGTTTGACTCGTCAAACCCCGATTTAATAAAATTGTGTTTTGACGTTTGCCTGACCAAATTAGTCTCTCCCAGGTTTGACGAAAATTGTTTAGTCAAAGGCCGAAAATTTACATTTGTTTGGGCTTTGACTAAGTCATTCAGTCTGACCTGAGGATTGACCAGTCCAACCTAGGAGCGCCGGAGCTTCGGAGTTTGCCTATAACATAGACACTGTTTAAGCTATCCAGAAACTTATCAAAGCTTTCCCGGGAGTGGTATGAAGGTGAGCGATAGAGTACTACCATGGCAATTTTTTTTATTATCTATTTGACAGACAAGACAGTTTCCACACATAAAGTTAGGTTCCCACACAGAGACCTGCAGACCATGTTTCGTATAAATAACGATTCCATCGTTCTGGTTAGAGTTTACTTCAGTGAGGTGGGATTGAAATCCCTGTAACACAGGTAGGTTACTAACCTTACTAAGCCAGCATTCGGTCAAGATTATGACATCAAAGTAAAGGATGGTGGGCGAAAGTGGTCCCAGCACGGCCAGCCACTACGTGTGAATTACTTAAAAGAGCAGATTAAACTGAACATTTTTTACTATGACACCATCAAAATCTGTCCCGGAGGAACCGAGCTACGTGCATCTAAAGTATTTTTCTCTGTCCGCGGCTTAGCTCAAACACTGTTAGTACTAGACAGCTGTTATCTGGCATGGATAGACATATTAATCACGCCGACAAAGCGGTAATATAAAATCACGAAAATCATCTTTTTTTAGGGTACCTCCCCTACAAGTAAAGTGGGGATGGTGTTTTTTTTTCTTCTCTATCCCATGGTGTGGGGTGTCGTTGGAAAGGCCGTTTGAAAATATTGTGAGTCTGTGAAAACCATTTTCGGATTCAGGGATCCGTTTATGAAATATTAAGCTTTTAAGTGCTATCTGAGTGGGCGAGAGTGGTCCCAGCACGGCCAGCCAGTACGTGTGCATTACTTACAAGAGCAGATTAAACTGAACATTTTTTACTATGACACCATCAAAATCTGTCCCGGAGGAACCGAGCTACGTGCATCTTAAGTATTTTTCTCAGTCCGCGGCTTAGCTCAAACACCGTTAGTACTAGATAGCTGTTATCTGGCATGGATAGACATATTAATGACTCCGACAAAGCGGTAATATAAAATCGAGAAAATCATCTTTTTTAAGGGTACCTCCCCTACAAGTAAAGTGGGGATGGTGTTTTGTTTTCTTCTCTATCCCATGGTGTGGGGTGTCGTTGGAAAGGCCGTTTGAAAATATTGTGAGTCTGTAAAACCCATTTTTAGATTGAGTAATCCGTTTACGAAATATTAAGCTTTTAAGTGCTATCTGAGTGGGCGAGAGTGGTCCCAGCACGGCCAGCCACTACGTGTGAATTACTTAAAAGAGCAGATTAAACTGAACATTTTTTACTATGACACCATCAAAATCTGTCCCGGAGGAACCGAGCTACGTGCATCTAAAGTATTTTTCTCTGTCCGCGGGTTAGCTCAAACACTGTTAGTACTAGACAGCTGTTATCTGGCATGGATAGACATATTAATCACGCTGACAAAGCAGTAATATAAAATCACGAAAATCATCTTTTTTTAGGGTACCTCCCCTACAAGTAAAGTGGGGATGGTATTTTTTTTTCTTCTCTATCCCATGATGTGGGGTGTCGTTGGAAAGGCCGTTTGAAAATATTGTGAGTCTGTAAAACCCATTTTTAGATTGAGTAATCCGTTTACGAAATATTAAGCTTTTAAGTGCTATCTGAGTGGGCGAGAGTGGTCCCAGCACGGCCAGCCACCACGTGTAAATTATATAAAAGGGCAGATAACACTGAACATTTTTTACTATGACACCATTAAAATCTGTCCCGGAGGAACCGAACTACGTGCATCTAAAGTATTTTTCTCTGTCCGCGGCTTAGCTCAAACACTGTTAGTACTAGACAGCTGTTATCTGGCATGGATGTACGAGCTTCCCCGGGCCGTGACCTGCGTGTCGTCCGCGTTACACACCAGGGCCACACCCGGCTTGAGCTCGCCTCTCAGCACCCAGTCGTACCCGATGTTCCACAGGGGTGGGCCAACGACCGAACCCTGTGGAACACCGCACGACATGTCGCGCCGGCCTCCGCCGTCGCGTCCCCTGTAGGTGACACACCTTTCCGCTAAAAACCTAACCTAACCTAACCTGACCAAACCTAACCTAACCTTTTTTTTTTTTTTTTTTTTTTTTTTTTTTTTTTCCCGGGGTGGAAAATCCTCATGGATGTCCGCCGCCCTGGGGCGGGCGGAGGGGTCTGTCAGACTCTTACTGACTAAAAACCACCCCGGTGTTCCGACTCACACCTACGCCGGGGGTCGCGGGAACGTAAAAATCTTCCGCAACCCCCGACTGGTGCCGGCCCGCCGCTGCGGGCCTCCTCGGGTCAGGGGGGGGAGTGAGGTGTTTGACTCCCCCCGTGACGTCTAAGAGGGGCGCGCGTGGAACACTACGCGCCGCCACCTCGGGTCCTGATGTATGGGGGCCCTGTAGATACCTGCCGCACTCTACAGTATTTAGGCTTACCGGGCATCTAGGCTCTACCCGGTGGACATTTGTGACCTATATCGACTCGTGGGATTAAATATGGAAAACGAATTAAATAAAACCTAACCTAACCTGACCTAACATTGTCAGAACTGAATAACCCTGGGACAGATTTTGATGTGCCTTGGCCTGAGTAAAGGGAGAAGTAATGTCTTCAAAACTACAGTGGTTTTATCCGTGGGCGTCGTGGGACCAGCTCCCATATATCCTTGCCCACCATCCTTTTTGTTAGTAGTAGCAGTACCTGAAGTTGATCAAAGTTTTTGTTTATGCTGCGTATGTTTAAATGTAGAAGCTTAATATTGTTGTCGGAATTGTTTACAAACTTCAGGCAGTCCTCTGGAACACAAGTAAAGGAGTTGCCTACGTTTAGCGAATCTAGATCACTGTTTATATTATTTATTATATTAGCCTTAAAATAGGAATGAAGTGCGGGGTCTGGAAGACCCCGCCATGCCTTTTTTTTTCCCTTTCGTGGTTATTTTTTTTTTAAACCACCCAGAACTAGTAGCCCCGCGGAGCGGGGCTCCGTGGACTAGGCTGTGGCGGTATCTACATCGCCACATGCGAACTACGCATATGACCTGACGTCACACAAAAATCCTGACATCACAAATATCCTGCATCGCGCAATTAGAGTTTACCGTGCAGTGGACATATTTTATAATATATACGAAAACCCTACATCAATCGTTGGGCAGTTGCCCGCCAGACACAACACCCGTCTGGTAGGAGGATCCTCCCTTTTCTATGGTGTCATTGACCTTATTATTGCTTGGAAACGAATTTAGACCCGCCTCGTGATCTTCCTCACCCTTAATACTCGAACTTTCCCACCAATCCCGAAAGAAACTTTGGCGATTTTTTTCTCGGCCCCTACGGTTTTGCGCACTTTGGGGTTTTCAAAAATACACTAAAAAGCGTCTATTCTACTCAAAAAAAATTTGCTACTATAAAAAAGCGCCGGGTAATATAAATTAATTTGCCAGTAATCAACATTACAGCAAAAAGTCGGCTTTCGCCCCGTTCTCTGTTTTCAATAGAATGTTTATAATACTAAAAGACTATTTTATGTGTTGTTGATATTATTATGTGTGGCCTCATCAGTCAAGAGCCCGAAACTGTTTACAGAATGTAAGTACATGAAATGGAATCGTAGATAAAGCGTTTTTGTGCGCCTGGTCAAATTACATCGCGTTACGCCGCGCAGCGCGGGACTCAGGAGGATCTCGCTTAATACTTTACAGGCTAAAACTAGCTATCTGGTTCTAATGCAATCTGCTTACTATAAACTCTAGTAAATGAAATACATGATGTTTAGTGCTAAAAATATAAATACTTCATCTACTTCACATGGCGAATTAAATTAATCATAATTATTATGTATAAGTATATTAAAGAAAGGGGGGGAAATGAACAAAAGGGCATCAAAAAATTCGTCTGCATCTCTGTAATCACGAAAAGTGCCCAAAAGGCTGGCAGCATTGCAACGTTGAATATCAATGCTGATTCTTTGGCCAAAAAAAAGGCCAGCCCTCTGGTCACGTGAAGAGTCGACCAATTGAAAAACTAAGAAAAAAGATAATTATCATCGCTGACTGGTGAACTCAGGGGAATTGTCCGATATCTCCCACTTATTATTTACAACTCGATGGTTAAACCACATCTTGATTATTTAATCGAAGTATGGGGAAGTGCTGCCAAAACACACCTTAAAAACTACTAACATCTCAAAATAAAATGATTAAAGTCATAGAATATCTCGATCAAAATAAATACAACACTTGCATACTTGTACGTGAAACAATTAATAGGGCCATACACAAATAACATTTACAAAAAGAATGTACCGAGGACACCTGTGGTAGAAAGAATGTCCCGAGGACACCTGCGGTAGAAAGCCTGTCGTATATGAGGGGGAGCTGCTCTTTAACTATACGTAATCATTATAATAAGGAATCCAAATCACTTCCAACTTGCACAAGGCTATTAAAACACCAGTAGTTCATAACTTAATAGTTTATACCAAGCGATACCGTCGCTTATCTTAATTATTATGTTTTTCCTCATAGGAGTGAATAATTGTATTCTTTAAGAGCGAAATAAGTTTCTTAAACCGTAACTGTAAACCGTACAATCTTTGGAAAACAAAATTATAACTTTCTGCCTGACAATACAAATCACTAAACAAAAGACAAAAGTTGTTGTATCTCAAGTATGACAAAAGTTTTTGACCAGTGTGTGTTGCCAGTGATGATCTGTGGCACTGAAACGGAAACACAATGAGCCTCATTAGAAGGCTGGAAGTCACCCAAAGGGCAATGGAGAGGGCTATGTTCGGAGTTTCCCTGCGTGATCGAATCAGAACTGAAGAGATCCATAGGAGAACCAAGGTAACCGACACGTAGCCCAAAGTATTGCTGAACTTAAGTGGCAGTGGGCAGTGGGTAAAGGCACATTGCTCGCAGATTACAGATGGGGCCGAAAGGTTCTGGAGTGGCGACCGCGTACCGGAAAACGTAGCGTTGGAAGGCCTCCCACAAGGTGGACCGATGACCTGGTGAAGGTCGCGGGAATCCGCTGGAGGCGAGAAGCTTAGAACCGGTCGGAGTGCCGGTGCTTGGGGGAGACCTATGTCCTGCAGTGGACGTCTTTCGGCATGAAACAGTAATTATGATGATGATGATGAATACAAATCACCGCCCAGTTGACTCGGGCCGAGCTGTCACTGACCCCATGATTGTCGAGAAGGGGTACGACACCCAAGTTCCCCGGCGCGCACGCGTGCTACTCACTATTAATTAGTCGTAACGAACACCATTTAAGTCGCCTTCCAATTACTTAACAAAGTAATAAAATATTGCCTGTTAGTGAAACTCTTCGATTAGATTCAGTTCAGCGAGAGATCTACTTGTACACAGACATGTGGGACCACCTATTCATTTTTATATTTGTTTGCCATTATGTTGGTTTTGCAAATTGCGGTTATCCACCGGTAAGCACCTTCACACCAATCATTTTAAGTAACAGTCCTCCATGATTGAATTGCGGCCTTGGCGGCCACAAGCCGTGGAAGCGCGACAAATTAAATATAAGTATTCGAAAGATATAAGTTTTATTTAAAAGAGCTTTCTAGTGCTTCCGAATGACTGCGGGGACATAAAATACTTACCAGTGATAACTAGGGAGGCCAGGCGCGGTCGCAGCCCAAGATTTTGGGGGGGGGGGCACCATTGGTGCCGACCGCGGAATATTTTTAGGGAAATGGTTACCTAATTGATGAGTACCTACTCTAAAAACTTTTAATTGTATATGCCCAACCGGGTCGCTGGCTAAACTGGCGCATCAACAGGTTTTAGTTAGTAAAGCACGTCTCTGAACAGCTTGAATGATTTTGGGGGGGTCATGACCCCCAAGACCCTCCCCCCTTCGGACCGCGCCTGAGGAAGGCACTACTCACATACAAAGTACACGAGAGCAGAACCCTCTCTCGGGTATATTAACAGAATTACCCCCTGTCGACAGATGGGCGACGAGGTGCAGTCGGGTAGCGTGCTCCTGCCGGCTTCCAGGCGCGGCCGCTATCTCGCCAACATCGTTCGGAGACAGGCAGTCGTAAGTATTCGTCGACAGATTTGGATCAGTCTTTTACTTTTGTGCCACCGACTTACTGAAACTAGCATGCAAAATTATTGAGTACATCGATTAAATAAATGAAACTAATAGAATAAGTACATTATATCTCTATCATGTGAATATCAAGTATTTTTCAAACTATAATACTAAGATCTTAGAATAATAATGCATAGAAGCCGCGTCTAGAACAAAACACGAGCGATATCTTGTGTCCACTTCATTTTCTTTGTGTGCGTGAGCCGAATGTGTCTACGTTCCTCAAACGCACACAAATACAGCTTTCAGTGATACCATTACCAGGCCGTTAACGCGAATCTCTCAGGAAACTATTTAAAAGGATTAATATTATGACGGTACCTTGCCAATTCATTTATGAGAATATTATGTATGTAAGAAAAAATCTAAATCTTTTTAATAAAATAAGTGATAGACATAATTTTAACACTAGAAATAAAGATAAAATAGATCAACCATTTTTCAGACTAGCTAAAGTACAAACATCTTTTATGGGGTACTGCGTTAAATGCTATAATAAAATACCTAGTGATATATTGCAATTAAATGAAAGAAAATTTAAAACTCATATTAAAAGTACACTTTGTAAACAAGCATATTACAAATTAGAGGATTATATCCAAGATAAGAATGCTTGGAAACATGCTGGTCTTGCTCCATAGGACAAATTCGAGGCTGGACAAAATCAAACTGGTTGCTAATCTAGTTGTAAAATTTATTATTTTTATATCATCGATTTTTTTACATTTTATGATAATTAATCTCACACACTGTCCTATTAGTATTACTTGCAAGTTTGTAGAAATATTGTGTTATCGTACGTATACTTTAATGTTTGTAAATATGTGAGCACCATGTACCTATCACATACTTAATTTATTTATTTTTCATTGCTCCATTTTTAATTTTTAATTCTTTTTACCTATTGTAATTGTATTCTCGGTGCATCGTCTTCACATGTAATTATATAATTGATGTACCTATACCAAATATTGTAAAACATTTTTTTTAAAAGAGTAACGGTGGAGTTTCTTGCCCATTCTTCTCCATACGAAAACTACCTTTTGGAAGGGGCAACTAGAATCAGTTCTATTTCTATGTATTTGACGTTCAAAAGTGCCTTTAATGTGCCTAGTTGAAATAAATTATTTGACTTTGACTTTGACTTTGTTACCAACGCGGCGATAAGTCCCCTCTTTGAGGAGTGGCTAGAGAGGCGCCACGGCGTCCTCACCTTCAGCCTGACACAGGTCCTCACCGGACACGGTTGCTTCGGGAGGTTCCTGTTTCGTATAAGGCGGGAGGAAACGCCCGGGTGTCACCACTGTGTGGGTCGCCCGGAGGACACGGTGGAGCATACGGTGGAGGTCTGCCCCGCTTGGGCGGAGCCCCGCCGTGTCCTCTTGGAGGCGATTGGCGGCGGTGACCTCTCGCGTCCGGCTCTGGTCCAGGCCATGGTACGGAGCGAGAGGGCATGGGAAGCAGTCACCTCCTTCTGCGAAGCAGTAATGCTCGCGAAGGAGGAGGCGGAACGCGTGAGGGAGAGGCAAAGTTTGCGCCCTCACGCCCCTAACCGCTGCCGCCGCTGGAGACGCCCTGGGCATCGGGAATCCCAGGCGGATTCCCGGCCACCATAGGCGCGGGCTTGCGGACGGCGAGCAATGGGTAGCTCGCCGTCCGATCAGGACCAGGCCCGGGTCGATGGCGCGTCGTGTTCCACGCGCGCCTCAAAGAGATGTCAGCACAATTGGCGGGGTCCGCTAGGACCGATGCCTGCCAGGGTTGCGGGTTAGTCCGAAAGGGATACCGGGACCTTGGCAACAGGCAACTGAAGGAACACGGGTGGGTTTTAGTCAGTAAAAGTCTGACACGCCCTTCCGCTCCACCCAGAGCGGGAGAAGTCATTGGATGATTTCCCACCCTCAAAAAAAAAAAAAAAGGTAGTACGTACAGTCACGGACTTTAATTGATGAGCCACCTGGTACTGTTCACATTTTAGCCGTGTAATGCAAATCGGGTTTATTCGGTTCGCGAAACGCAAAGTTATATGTCTTCGTATTAGAAGAAGAAAATTATATTTCATATCTTTACCGGTTGGCTAACCTGAGAGCAGAACTACAAACTTGACAGCAGTGACTACTCAAAGCCAACCGATTGCAGGTCTAGCAACAGTAACCTAGCAACGATAAACAATTGTTGCTAGGTTACTGCTGCATAGTAACGTTAGCGTACGGAGAAATTCTCTGACATCGATATTTCAACTGTCACTGTCTTCAGTAATAAGTAATTAAATAATATTAACCTGGTGCATCAAAATATTCAAGGATTTATGAACAAAGATTTAGAAGTAGAATTATTTATGAATTTTAACAATATTGATATTCTTTGTATAACAGAACATTGGCTTAAAAGTACCCAGTTCTTGTTCAATTTTGATAATCACCAGGTTGGTAGTTCGTTCAGCAGAGTAAATGCTATACATGGTGGCTCATTAATTTTAGTAAGTAACCAGCTGAAATTTAAAGACCATAAGGATATTGTGAGCCTATCTGTCGAACGGACAGTTGAAATAGCCTGTATAGAATTGGAGCAGTTTATTGTATTAAGTGTGTACAGACCCCCTTCAGGATTTTATGACTGTTTTGAAAAGGTAATGGATGAAGTGTTACACAAGATTTGCAACTCCAATAAGTCTATTATCACTTGCGGTGATTTTAATGTTAATTTGTTAGAAAATTCAGGTTCTTGTAGTAAAATAATAAGTTTGTTTCAGTCCTACAATCTTGTAAACCTATTTTTGGAGCCCACTCGAATAACCCCTACTAGTGCCACATGCCTAGATAATATTTATACAGCTGATATTATACCAAGCCACAAAGAAATTATAAATCTACTAGATACTGATCATTGCGGGCAAAGGGTTACTATCCCTATCAAAAACAACAAAGTGGCTAAAAAGGATATAACATTTAACCCCAAAACTGCAAGTCGCTTGGAGGTTTTTAAAGAAAAACTAATTAATACATTACCAGTTTTGTCAAATCATACTGATCCTAGTCATCTATATGATGATTTTTTTAATTTATACTGTAAACAATTTAATTCCACCTTTATTCCCAAGACTATCTCGGTTAATAGTAATGTATCTTTCAGTGATTGGGCTACCATTGGTATTCATAAAAGTAGAACACGGCTTTATGAGCTGTACAGTGAAAGGACCTATGTAAACACTGTTGAATTTAATTTATATGTTAAAAATTATTCAAAATTATTTAAAAAAGTTTGTTGTATGGCCAAGTCACGTTATTTGAGTTCGAAGATTAAAAACAGTAGTAATGTAATTAAAACGACTTGGAATATTATTAATAGTGAAACGGGAAAGTCTAGTAACCGAAATACTGACTACAGCCCGTCTATTAATGACAACATAATAAAATCAGACTCACAAGTCGCCGAGGCCTTTGAGAATTTCTTTTCAGATATTCCCGTTTCTACTACTAAATCCCTAAACTCATCACCTTCTGTTGCTGAGTCTTTGCTTAAGGAAAATGTTAATGTTTGCGAATCGGAATTTCTTTTTGAACATATTACCTGTAGAGACATAATTAAAACCTTTCACACTTTAAATGTAAAAAAGACTGCAGATCTGTGGGGTAATTCTGTAGAAGTTGCTAAGTGTATTATTGACATTGTAGCACCTACTTTAGCTCTTATCTTTAATAATTGTATCGACTGTGGGGAGTTTCCTGACCTTATGAAAAATAGTAAAATAATACCTTTGTTTAAATCAGGTAGTACATCAGACCCCACAAATTATAGACCTATGTCAGTACTACCTACCTTTAGTAAAATATTTGAGAAGCTAATTTTAGAGCAATTGCAAAGATTTTTTAATAGACATAAATTGTTACATAACAAGCAATTCGGTTTCACAAGGGGTCGTTCAACAACTGATGCCGGTGTTGAACTTTTAGGACATATTTATAATGCATGGGAAGATAAATGCGATGCCTTGGGCATCTTTTGTGATTTGTCTAAGGCATTCGATTGCGTTCTTCATGAAACATTAATCAGGAAACTCCGCCACTACGGAATCCGGAACACCGCTCTGGATCTTCTTACTTCATACTTGAGTAATAGGATTCAGAGCGTTGACGTTAATGGAAAAAGATCTCCCGGATCTATAGTAACAATGGGAGTCCCACAGGGCTCAATTCTTGGTCCTTTCTTGTTTCTTATTTATATTTGTCGGACGGACTCCATAGTGCAGGTTTACAATAAAACACGATGATACAGCAACTCAGTTAGTATTTCACTTTCAGAACAATCATCACAGTAGGTAATTACTAATAATGTTCACGCACTACTTTACACGTTCGGGCAAACCGACAGTTTCGCATAGGAGAAGTGGAGGTCTGCATCCGTTCGTTGCCCTCACAAGACTGACTCGCCGCTCAGCCACTTCCCTTACCACGACTCTGTCCACGTGACGCCCCACTCTAGCGTGCGCGTCATGGCGTTTACCCTCTCCTTAGTACTACAATAGTCAATTGAGAGACTATTGTCGCTCAACTTTCATAATCTACGACACGGCCAACCTGACATGTCTCACGTCCTCGTGTGTTTCTGAAACAAAACAATCATCGGTGGAGTAACAGTGTAACCTCGGCCAACCTGACCGTACTCAAATAACATTACAAATAAACGCATTTGCCTCTACTAATAAAACAGAAAGGTGCCTCTACGCAATAATCACAAGAAACTAAATGGTACACTAACGCGGTGTTACGCTAACACATAATTTGCTTCAAGATCACTTAAAGCAAATTATGACCCGCTGCCTACGGAGCTAGTGACAACCATTGCCACCCGTATCGTCATCACCTCATGTGATACGACCATCACTTCTCAAAGAAGTGTCACACAACAATAGTCTCTTTCGAGACCCACTGCCTACGCAGCTAGTGACAACTATTGCCACCCATATCGTCATCACCTCATGTGATACGACCATCACTTCTCAAAGAAGTCTCACACAACAATAGTCTCTTTCGAGACCCGGGTCCCCGCCACACCACTAACTGCCCATCGCCCCCTGACGAATTCACAAGTGAATTGCAGTTACGACTACAGATTAGTGCGTGTGGTGCGACCAATAACCAAGGGAAGAGTCCCCGCCACACCACTGACTGCCCATCGCCCCCTGAACAACTCACAAGTGAATTGCAGTTACGACTACAGTCAGTGCGTGCAGTGCGACCCATAACCAAGGCCCATATCGTCATCACCTCAAGTGATACGACCACTACTTCTACTACTCGTTGGAAATACCTTCCACAATATCATCTACATCAGACAAATCGAATTCAAGAGAAACACTGCTAAGAGGCATCTTTCGTATGAGTTTACTTCAAAATTCAATTGTTATGTTTCAAAAGATAATGATTGCCATCAAGTAGCTCTACAATCTTGAATGGTCCCTTCTAGGGGTCTAACTTTTATTGATTGCTCTCTTCACGTATTCAAACTAAGTCCCCGTCAACATCCAACCTTTACAAGAGCTTTGTCTTTGCCTTTATCAAATCTAGACTTTTCATGACTAGCATTATTTTCATATGTTCGTTGCCGCTTGCTCTCTGATATTCTAGTCGATATTTATCTCCGTTTCACTATCTTCAAAAGTAACAACATTGAATGGTCTTATAGAACTTTTGTTGTGATGTGATTACGGGTTCTATAGTGTAATTAAATTAAATGTTCATTGGTTAGTTCACAATGAGTTTAATAAATGTACTATAACTAAACACGGTACAATAAGTAAGATTATGATGATTATAATTTGACGCACAAGTGATGCGATTGGTAGTTAGTGAACGTGTCCTACTTTGCTGACGGCTAGTGACCGAATACTGAACCCTGAGTTCGATCTAAGGGACGTGTGAGTCGTGTGACGTCATAGGTACTTGAGTTCACAAGTTCGTCTGCATGTGTGGGTTACATACCACTACATGTCCTCCCCCCTTTGATAAAACAAAAATAATTACTATCAAAATAACAATGAGTAAGGTTCAAAAATAATTGTAAAAACATTGCAAATACCTACTTAATCTAAACATGCGGTGTAAAAGTTTTTAACTATACTTAACTTTGAAACTATACAATAAGACCTTACGCTAACAAGAGGCATTTAAAATGTATATAAAAACAAAACCACACTCAGAATGCTTAAACTAAAGACACATTTTGGTAAAAAATTAAAATACATTGGTCATAAATTTGGTTACAAAAAGTTTTAAACTTATGAGTTAACTTAAACATTTCTACAAGTGGTATAAGTATGAATAAATACGTTATAAGTTGACATATTAGTGTGAGAACGCTCCATAATTGCTTGTTAAGTTGGTCTATTTTAAAACACACAACACTTCACTGCACTTTAAATTTCACTTTGATTTATTTATTACTTTGGGTCTGGCGATAAAAAAATGTTTTAAATGTCAAATCTCACAGTCTTTTTTACGACGCGACCCGATCTTGTTGTGACAAATGGCTCAGTTTTGTCAAGTGGGGTCGTTTGGGTCCCAACCGGTGTTATGGTTGTGGTTTCAGGCGAAACAAAAGTTGTAACATAAGCAGGTTTGAGACGATCGAGAGAAATAGTGACTTTTCGAGAACCTACTTGAACGACATAATGTTTATTGCTTCGTTTGACGATTTTATAGGGACCTTCATACGGCGGTGTTAACGAGCGTTTAACTTCGTTTTTAACGAAAACGTAGTCCGATCTTGTTAAATCTTTATGTACGAAAATGTTTCTGTTATCAGCTTGATTTCTTGTGGTCGGTTGAAGGTTCGCTAGTGTTTCCATGAGTTTGCAGGTATAATCGGTGTTGTTGATGTTTGCTTCGGTGGGAACAAAAAAATCTCCCGGTAGACGCATAGATTTACCGTAGGTCATTTGAGCGGGGCTGTATCCTGAGTCTTCTTTAATTGTATTGCGCATTCCTAACAACACGATAGGTAATTGTTGTGCCCATTGACTGTTACCATCGCAACGTGCCATGATGGAAGCTTTTAGCGTTCGGTGCAACCTTTCGACGTGTCCATTCGCTTTTGGATTGTACGCTGTTGTTCTAATCTTTTCTATGCCAAGTAGTTTGGTCAGCTGTGCGAAAAGGTTGGATTCGAATTGACGACCTTGATCCGAAGTTATTCCTGCAGGGCAACCAAAACGTGCTATCCAATGCTCGAGCAGAGCTTTCGCGACGGTTTCAGCGCTTATATCCTTTACAGGAACGACTTCGGGCCATTTTGTATGACGATCAATCATTGTGACACAGTATGTATATCCATCGGAAGGTGGTAATGGTCCAATAATATCTATATGAACATGCTCGAAACGGTCTGACCTTTCGAACTCTCCTAGAGGTGTAATTGTATGTCTTTGCACTTTACATTTCTGGCATTGTATGCAACTTCTTACAAAGTTTGCTACGTCAGTATTCATGTTAGGCCAAAAATAGCGCTGCGCGATAAGGCGACGCGTAGCGGCTACCCCAGGGTGGTTAAGTGCATGGACACTTGAAATCGCTTTTTCTCGAAATTCCGACGGTAAATAAAGTCGCGCTGTTGAAGTTGATGTTTCGAATGTAAGCTCATGATTTGAATATGGCATGCGGAACAATTTAAATTCCAGATTAGGTTTTTGTTTTAACATGGTTAATTGCGTATCTTCGACTTGGCTTTTATATAATTGTTCATAATCGAAAATATCATGTACATAAATCTCTTCTATTCTTGAAAGAGCATCTGCGGCGTTATTGAGCTCGCCTTGAACGTACTCAATTTTGTTGCAAAACTGAGAAATAAAATCCAATTGACGAAGACGTCTTGGTGGATCTGATTTAGATTCTTTCTTCGATAATGCGAATATTAACGGTTTGTGATCGGTTAACACCGTGAGATCACGCCCTTCAATCATATACCGAAAGTGTTTTATTGCCATGTAAATAGCTAATAATTCCCTGTCGTAGGTACTGTATTTTGTTTGGGCGCTACTTAGTTTTTTGGAATAAAATCCTAGAGGCTCTAACCGTTCGTTGACTAGTTGATGCAGTGCTGCGCCGACGCAGGTATTCGCTGCGTCGGTCATTAATATTAGTTTCGATGACGGGTCTGGATGCACGAGGGTGACGGCATCACTTACATGATGTTTGCACTGATTAAATGCGTTGATTGCTTCTTCGGTCCAAGCGATTTTTGTTTTGTCTTTTTTCTTAGCATTGTGCAAATATTTGTCTAAAATAGTTTGAGTGTTGGCTGCTTTAGGAATGCTCATTCGGTAAAAATTTATAAGACCGAGGAAGCGCCTCAGTTCTTCGATGGTTTCTGGTTGCGGATAGTTTATGATTGACTTGACCTTTTCTTTGTCCGGCCGTATGCCATCACAGCTAACGCGGTAACCGAGAAATGTAAGTTCGGATTTTCCAAATTCGCATTTAGACGTATTGATTGTGACGCCAAATTCATTAAGTCGCTTGAACACCTCTTTGAGATCGTGAATGTGACACTCTTCTGATTCTGATGCGATAAGTATATCATCTAGGTAACAGAATGTATTGCGAGTATTTTTCAAAACTTCATTGATAAATCTTTGAAACGTTTGCGCAGCGTTTCGCAGACCGAAGCTCATTTTTGTAAACTCGAACAGACCAAATGGAGTTATTATTGCGGTTTTCGGTATGTCCTCAGGTGCAACACTTATGTTATGGTAAGCACGTCGAATATCAATTTTAGATAGTACCTTTTTATTTTTGAGGATGTATGTGAAATCCGTTAAACGAGGAATCGGGTAGCGATCGGGCTCGGTGATTGCGTTTAAACGACGATAATCTCCGCACGGGCGTAATTCACCGTTTTTCTTTTGAACGACGTGTAAAGCATTTGCCCATGGGCTGGCTGACGGCCTGCATATTCCTAGCTCTACCATGCGTTGGAATTCATCCTTTGCCGCTTTATATTTTGCAGCGTTAAGTGGACGTGCTTTTTCGTAAACGGGTGGGCCACGGGTACAAATATGATGCATGACATTGTGTTTGGGTGGATCCTTGTAACACTCGCTCATAGTGATGTCTGGAAACTCTGTTAAAATGCGGTGATATTTATTATCCGAGTCGATAACCTTAATAGTAGGAATATTTGAGGCATCTTCTACGTTGGCGTTCCTAGAGAGCAGAGTGACTTTGTCGATTAACTTTTTTGAGTGAAGATCCACAAGCAATTGATGTTTGGCTAGGAAATCTGCCCCTATAATAGACCGCTGTACATCGGCCAGGACAAATTCCCAGGTAAAAGCTCGACGTAAGCCAAGATCTAAAGTCATTTTCTGAGACCCATATGTTTTGATTGTTGTACCATTGGCAGCAAATAACGTAAAATCAGCTGGTTGACGATTCGCGTTTTTGTAGGCAATAACTGAAATATCAGCGCCGGTGTCTACGCTCGCCACAGCAGGTGTCGGTTTTAGTTTAACGCTTTTTTGACGCATTGTTGGTCGCCGCATTTCTTGGCGTTATCTCCATAAATATAGTGGTAGAAACACTTGAAATCTTTGTCTCCCGGTTGCGCTGTTTGACGCCTGTATTTATTTTGATTATCAAAATACCGAGAGCGTGATCGTGACCGCGATCGCGTCTGATAATTGCCACGACTCCTATTATTACTTTGTCGCGTGATTTGCAAATCATTAATTTTAGTGTTTAACGCGGCAATTTCTTGATGCAATTTAATAAATTGTTGGTCCTTTGGTTGTTTGGAGATAGCGACAGGATTTAGTGTACAGACTTCGGATAGCCGTGAAGTTTCCATTATTTTATCAGCTATTGCTGCGACATTGTCCAATGGAACATCGCAGACAGTGACTACTGCGCGGACTGTTTGAGGCAGGCGATCTAACCACAAAATTCTGATAGTGTCCTCGGGAATTTTGTTTCTTCCGAGCTCGCGCATTTTACGTAAGAGTTGAGTGGGTCGTTGATCCCCTAACTCGACTTTCGTAAGCAACGTATGTAGTTGTTTGGACTCAGACTCTTCATATGCCGAAATTAACCTGACTTTTAAAGTTTCATATTTATTGTGCTCAGGCGGGTTCTCGAGAATGTCGCTAATTTGACCCAATTCATCTCGACCTAACTTAGCTATAACTAATTGATATTTACTTAAGTCACCTGCTTTTTGTGCACCGATTATGGCCTCAAACTGGTGGAACCATAGTCGCGGGCGCGCTGACCAGAAGTCGGCGATGCGGGAGTCGATGGTGATTGCCCCCGTCTCTGGCGGCTGGTGCTGGTCTACGATGTAACTCGGAGCAGCTTGCTGAGGTGCGTAGACGTTGTCAGGTGCGGCGCCAGCCGTGGCGGCAGCAGCAGTGTTAGGGTTGGACATCTCGGAGTTTCGTAAAATACTTCACAGTAAACTCTAAAGAGAGTCTAAGTCTGTATTAACGCAATTGCACTCGCGGATTATAGTACAGTATGGAACCGTATTTTTTAAATCACGTCGGGTATCAAATCACGTCGGGGTCACCAATATAGAACTTTTGTTGTGATGTGATTACGGGTTCTATAGTGTAATTAAATTAAATGTTCATTGGTTAGTTCACAATGAGTTTAATAAATGTACTATAACTAAACACGGTACAATAAGTAAGATTATGATGATTATAATTTGACGCACAAGTGATGCGATTGGTAGTTAGTGAACGTGTCCTACTTTGCTGACGGCTAGTGACCGAATACTGAACCCTGAGTTCGATCTAAGGGACGTGTGAGTCGTGTGACGTCATAGGTACTTGAGTTCACAAGTTCGTCTGCATGTGTGGGTTACATACCACTACAGTCTAGTTACGCGTCCTATAATAAGCTCGAGAGGGCTTGCCTCGGTAGCACGATGCACCGTACGATCTGCGTTTCGTCGAGTCTATAGGCAAGGCAAATGGTAAACGGTACGAGCCGGGTCCTGCAGTCTTATCTTTAGTTCACCAGTTTTACACGCGTACGAGTTAAACCGTCATTATAAATGTGCGAAGATTCTTTAAAGCAACGACATTTGCGATTTCTTATTTTGAATATCAGTATCGATATCGATTTTGATAGGTAACTACAGACAGCAACAGACTTTTATTTTGAGATCACCATAGATAAACTAGACAAATTGACGGTGTAACCTTGTTTTAATAAAAACATCTCAAAGAATTTTCAGTACGTACAGTCATATTTGCACAACCTTTACATCTCTTCATTGTTACAACTACTACTTTGCTCTACCTTAGTTTTGTCAGGTATACTTTGATTCTCTGACATGCGTCTCAACGCCTGGAATTCAAGGATCTTATGGTTTATAGGTATCCTAAAACCTCTACAACCTGAAAGGGGTCCTTATACTTCGGGTAATTAAATATTGCAAATAGGCCCACCATCTATGAACTCGCGGCGTCAGATCAGCTCTTTTACGTGACGAATTTTAATTAGTTACTACTGTAAACTGCCGACTGTAATTATTGACATGTTTGATCGCGTTGAATACGACTGCCAATGTTCCAAGCTCAAAACTAGCACCAACATACCGGCTATGATTAATTTTGAGTATTGTTTCAACAGTTTCGAGTTTTAACTTTTGAGATTAGGGAACTTTAATCCTCAATCACTTTGTTTTAACAAAGCAATACTTCCTAATTAACTAAACAAACTTTGATTTATCATAACAAAAATCACCAACCAGAGTCGTGTACCATTATTTTCCACATTAACAATTTTTCAATAAGAGCCTTAGACACTTCTTGGAAACCCACACAAGAGTAAACCACTCTTACGCCACGGCTATCCAGCCGACTAGCAATCGTATTGCTCTCACACATCCAGCGCATGGATCAAAATATGGTCTTTCCAGACCCTGACCTCCGCCAGTGATACAAGTCCATCGCGTACCCACGGACTACTTGAGTTGCCTCAAGAGACACCGATTTCTAACGGGCTACGACTACGTAATAACTACTAGTACCGTCGAACACAATACGGATGATAGAGAACCCTACTTGCGTGGTTTCCCTAACTTAGGCTGTTAGGATAACTAAGAGGGACTTGACCCTTTAAAATCTGTTTTAATTTTCAAGCAATTTGGAATACAGATTTGAAATTGAAAACTAGGCTAACCTACGAATTTAAACTATCTAGTTTCGAGATTACCGAGACCAAGTACAATGATTCCAAATTGAATTAATCAAATAAAACAAAACCACAGGTATCTCATTCGCGATCAACAATCACGCACACTATTCCCCACGGGAATACAATGTCGTCTCTGACTCTACGGTCTTCGCTTCAAGGCTAGACCCGACCATACTACCCAGAGCTACCGCACACAATGGCTACGATACTCTGGTACGGTCTTCGACCATACTACCCAGAGCTACCGCACACAATGGCTACGATACTCTGGTACAGTCTCTGACCATACTACCCAGAGCTACCGCACACAATGGCTACGATACTCTGGTACGGTCTCTGACCATACTTCCCAGAGCTACCGCACACAATGGCTACGATACTCTGGTACAGTCTCTGACCATACTACCCAGAGCTACCGCACACAATGGCTACGATACTCTGGTACGGTCTCCGACCCAAGGAATCGAGAAGGAATGGAAGGCTGGCAATACTTGCGCTGTTTACTTCACCCGCGTATTTAAATAACGAAAATAAATAATATATCAACTAAATTACTATAACTAGTGGTGCAATAGACTATTACTATTCAGATTGACAAGTGATATTGATTGTGACTATTTACTTAAAGTGTGATAAACATTATGACAAGTTTTCTCAGTAATATCTAAATCTGTGCATAAACAGTGGCGGTACTGCCCTAGAAGCTGAGAAGCCCGGCTTGCCTTCAAACCTGAGCCAATCAATTAAAAAAAAAAAAAATTAATCCTGTAAATATAAACTTCCAAGTCAATCCTTCATGTCGCAAGAATTGATAAGAATAATAACATAAAAACTTCGCGCTGCACCAGCCGCGCGCTATAAGTACAAACAATGCACCGTTGCCAAACTGCCACAGTTGCGATCTCGCTCTAACACTATATATAGCGCTAGGCGAGATCGCATCCATGAATGAAGACGTCAATTCTGTAGTACATTGCATCTTTCTCGCTCACACTCGCTTGCGGCAACGGTGCAAAAGCCAGCTTCTAGACCTCTCACTCTTTCCATACAAAATGCGTAATTTGTTGATACTATTAGAATGTACTTATTTTGCAAAATGTTCTAATATTTAAGCCCGGCTTTTGAGTTTTTATGAATGGAACGAATCGTGTGTTTGAAGTTCGCGCAAATGCACTAGCCGCGATGTTGACCCGCGTAAAGTGAGTTACAAGTCCGCGAAGCGACTCAATTTGTTATTGTTTTGAAATAATATTTTGAGATCAGTATTTTATTTTTCAATTGAGGTAATGAATTACCTAGTTTTATTATTTAAAATGATGTGATAGTTATTGCGGCTATGTCATTCCTTATGCTTAGTAGTGTTTTTATCATCAAAATGTGAATTTGGAAACTGTGTTCGAAAAGGTATGTAAATACATTGAGTTTTCTGACAGTAAGTAACTCTTTGCTTCACCGTAATCAACCCCAAATTACTATAACTCGGAAATATAAACAATTAGGTAGGTATTTTTGTCAGTCGAAGAATATATTGAAATTGGCATTCGATTGTTTAGTATGTATAAAGTTAAGAGTATGACCAAACTTAGGTAGCCCTAGCTGGTGCCATGAAAGACATTAAAATTTGTATAGTGTTGTTTGTATGGCAATTGTAGTTTTGGTAAACCATTAAAAAACAAACCACTTATTAGAATACATCTCATCAAGATCACAAAACACAATAATTTTCGTATCGAAGATATTCTTTGAAATAAAGGCGTTTTGAAATAAAGATTAGAGTTGGCTATTGTCATTATGATTAATTATAAAATGTTATATACCCAATGTAATATCTTATTTAACATTTTCAATCGACTTAAAACTTAAAGGATGGTGGGCGAAAGTGGTCCCAGCACGGCCAGCCACTACGTGTGAATTACTTAAAAGAGCAGATTAAACTGAACATTTTTTACTATGACACCATCAAAATCTGTCCCGGAGGAACCGAGCTACGTGCATCTAAAGTATTTTTCTCTGTCCGCGGCTTAGCTCAAACACTGTTAGTACTAGACAGCTGTTATCTGGCATGGATAGACATATTAATCACGCCGACAAAGCGGTAATATAAAATCACGAAAATCATCTTTTTTTAGGGTACCTCCCCTACAAGTAAAGTGGGGATGGTGTTTTTTTTTCTTCTCTATCCCATGGTGTGGGGTGTCGTTGGAAAGGCCGTTTGAAAATATTGTGAGTCTGTGAAAACCATTTTCGGATTCAGGGATCCGTTTATGAAATATTAAGCTTTTAAGTGCTATCTGAGTGGGCGAGAGTGGTCCCAGCACGGCCAGCCAGTACGTGTGCATTACTTACAAGAGCAGATTAAACTGAACATTTTTTACTATGACACCATCAAAATCTGTCCCGGAGGAACCGAGCTACGTGCATCTTAAGTATTTTTCTCAGTCCGCGGCTTAGCTCAAACACCGTTAGTACTAGATAGCTGTTATCTGGCATGGATAGACATATTAATGACTCCGACAAAGCGGTAATATAAAATCGAGAAAATCATCTTTTTTAAGGGTACCTCCCCTACAAGTAAAGTGGGGATGGTGTTTTGTTTTCTTCTCTATCCCATGGTGTGGGGTGTCGTTGGAAAGGCCGTTTGAAAATATTGTGAGTCTGTAAAACCCATTTTTAGATTGAGTAATCCGTTTACGAAATATTAAGCTTTTAAGTGCTATCTGAGTGGGCGAGAGTGGTCCCAGCACGGCCAGCCACTACGTGTGAATTACTTAAAAGAGCAGATTAAACTGAACATTTTTTACTATGACACCATCAAAATCTGTCCCGGAGGAACCGAGCTACGTGCATCTAAAGTATTTTTCTCTGTCCGCGGGTTAGCTCAAACACTGTTAGTACTAGACAGCTGTTATCTGGCATGGATAGACATATTAATCACGCTGACAAAGCAGTAATATAAAATCACGAAAATCATCTTTTTTTAGGGTACCTCCCCTACAAGTAAAGTGGGGATGGTATTTTTTTTTCTTCTCTATCCCATGATGTGGGGTGTCGTTGGAAAGGCCGTTTGAAAATATTGTGAGTCTGTAAAACCCATTTTTAGATTGAGTAATCCGTTTACGAAATATTAAGCTTTTAAGTGCTATCTGAGTGGGCGAGAGTGGTCCCAGCACGGCCAGCCACCACGTGTAAATTATATAAAAGGGCAGATAACACTGAACATTTTTTACTATGACACCATTAAAATCTGTCCCGGAGGAACCGAACTACGTGCATCTAAAGTATTTTTCTCTGTCCGCGGCTTAGCTCAAACACTGTTAGTACTAGACAGCTGTTATCTGGCATGGATGTACGAGCTTCCCCGGGCCGTGACCTGCGTGTCGTCCGCGTTACACACCAGGGCCACACCCGGCTTGAGCTCGCCTCTCAGCACCCAGTCGTACCCGATGTTCCACAGGGGTGGGCCAACGACCGAACCCTGTGGAACACCGCACGACATGTCGCGCCGGCCTCCGCCGTCGCGTCCCCTGTAGGTGACACACCTTTCCGCTAAAAACCTAACCTAACCTAACCTGACCAAACCTAACCTAACCTGACCTAACATTGTCAGAACTGAATAACCCTGGGACAGATTTTGATGTGCCTTGGCCTGAGTAAAGGGAGAAGTAATGTCTTCAAAACTACAGTGGTTTTATCCGTGGGCGTCGTGGGACCAGCTCCCATATATCCTTGCCCACCATCCTTTAGTTAAAACAACAAATCGATAATTTGGGGCCATCTAGCGGCTTTTGATAGAATAATTTTTATGTGACAAGCGTTGACAAAGTTATTATGGTGAAAAGGTCCTGCGAAGCGGTGTGGTTACGCGCATTCGTTAATAGATGGCGCTTAGGACAATTCCGTACTGAATCATGAAATAATATGTAGAACTCTTCTTCATCCGTAAATCGCTCACTTGTCTGTTTTTTTAAATCGTTAAAAATCTGTCGGCTTGCCCTGGTTTTGAACCCTAGGCACGCCACTGTGCATAAACGATTAATAATCAAGAAATCAGTGTCCATAATAACATATGCAACGTTCTGCCTCAAAAGTACAGTCTAATAACGAGCTCCCACAACGTTTACATCAAGGTTAGTGAATTACTTGGAAGAAATCAAAACAAAATAAACCGTTTCAAAAAAATATTCAAAGCATGACCTTTGGACTCTGCATATTGTACGTCAACTAGCGCCAGCAACACTACATGTGGTGAATAGACTAACTACAAATACTGCTACTCGCCGCCAGAGGGCGTGAATAGTGATACCAGTGCAAAAATAAAATAGTATTTGGTGGAAAATTATTATTTTTAGAAAACTATAAATTAAAATAAACATGGATGAAAATATAACATACCGTAATAATAACCAATTCAGAACAAGCTCTTTGCCCGATATTACTGCAGAAAATTCGGATCTTTTTGATCAAACCATGGCGAGTTTACCGAATGCGTCACTAAACATGAGTCAAACAGTATTAGATCTTCAAGAAAAAGTTGAGCAATTGTCTAGTGATCTACAAAGTGCCCAACTAGAAATTGAAAACTTAAATTCAGAAAACTTCAGACTGAAAACTGACATCCAACAATATATTAAAACGATTAGTGTGTACAAGAAAATAAATAATGTTGACATAAATAATTTGACTCCGTGCTCGGAACGTAAACGTAAACGAAAATCAAATCAAAGCAAAGTAACGCCTTTAAGAAAAAAAAAGCAAACAATCACACCGATGCAACATGAAAAAAGTGAAGAATCAACTGAGTTCATTAGGACAAAAATCACCAAATCTGCAAATATATTGGATTGTAACTCCACACCAAGCTCTGAATTGAACTCAACGCCTATCCACAATGTCAATCGGGCTGACCTACCAGCTAAAAATTCAGACCAAAATACTTCAACAAATATGTTAGACTGTAGCCCAAAACCAAACACGGAATTGAAGCATACTACCAATAGTACTTTGATAACATTATCAGAACCCGCCACAAAACCGGAAGTACAGAAAAAGAAAGTTATTGTCATAGCTGATCAACAGGGGCGCTATACACAGAGAATCCTTCAAAAACTTATAGGCGAAAATTTCTCAGTAAGATGTTTTTGGAAACCGGGAGCATGCCTGCAAGAAATCTTGATGACTGAAAAATCAGAAATAAATTTGTTAAATAAAGATGACTAAGTAATTGTCTTGGGAGGTGTAAATGATACCAACCCAGTGCTAACTCAATTATGCCTTAGTAACTTTTTAAACAATACAAGACATACTAATGTTATGGTCTCTGAAGTACTTTTTAACACCCATTTAAATCAAAAATGTTTAAATTATAAACTCAAATTTATTTGTTCTCACTACAATCATTCAACTTACGTAGACATGAATTACTCAGCATATGTGCCAAAGTATCGCTTTTTACCATTACATATATCTCAATTAATTCTGAAAGAAATACTAAGAAACGTTTATAAACTAAACTATGACTATACAAAGGAAAAGCCTAACCCTGACATTGCAACTACTACTTGTTACGACAAATCTACTCAGACAGAACTAAATTATGACGATAATGAAAATTCTCCCTCAAATAATGATTTTTTTCGTGTATAATCGCATAAACATACTACATCAAAACATAAACGGTTTAATCAGTAAATTAGATGAGTTAACAGTACATTTACACTCGCTAGGTAAAAATAATAACCACAACCCGGTCGACATTCTATGTATAACTGAACATAACATGACAATTGAAGACAGTAAACTACTTAAACTACCAAACTTTATATTGGGAGACATTTTCACACGAAATAAAAGACATGGGGGGTCCTGTATATTATTAAAATCAAGTCATAAATTCAAAACTATAGCTGAAGCCAAAACCTTCAGTATCAAAGGTATTTTTGAATGTAGTGGTATTGAATTAATCGACCACAAAATTATAATACTATGTGTTTATAGACCACCTAAGAATAAAAAAGACTGTATGGACTTATTTTTTACTTCATTAACAAATTTACTGAACAAAATATGCTACTCAAATAAAAAAGTTATACTTTGTGGTGATTTTAATATTAATAGATTAGAATGTAATAATGTATCGCAACAATTTGAATAATTACTAGCAAGTTACAACTTAAAATTAACTATAAATCAACCGACCAGATTAAGCAGCATGACTTGTATTGACAATATCGCCCATAATATAAGAGGGTCTAAATCTGATGTTCTGGAACTTTCGCTTTCTGATCACACCGCACAAGCGTTACGGTGCCCAGTAAAGAAAAGCTACCGCATTACACACTGGTTTAAAATGAAACGAGACTATTGTGAGAATAATATTATAAAATTTGCCAACTGTATTAAAAGTCTTAGTTTTACGGAATGCTTCATAGAAAACAACCCTGAAACGGCTTATAATACCTTCCATGATTTGTTTAAGCTATTTTACGACTTGTGCTTTCCTACCATTAAAATTAAAGTACCTATTACTAAGAGACCGGTATGGTTAAGTAAAGGTATTAGGTCGTGCTCTAAACGTAAACGTCAACTACTGTGGAAGTACCGGTTAAATTCAAATCCTAAGGATAAAATGTACTTTAAAGAATATTCCAAAAGACTAAGAACAATTATTAAAAAAACGCAAAAATCACAAAACAACTACTTTATAAGCTCATCTACTAATAAAAGCAAAGCGACATGGAAAGTTATAAACAACTACAAAACAGTAACACCAAAGGAGAATATTAGCCAAATTAAAGTAGCTGATAAATTAGTAACAACGCCGACAGAAATAGCTCAAGCATTTAATAATTACTTTATTGACGATATTAAGCCGACGCCAAAGGAGAATAACTCTATTGTAAACACACTGACATATAATAACTATAATTCAATATTTTTATGACCGACAAATCCACATGACATTGACCAGATAATCAAAATGCTTAATAACACAAACAGTACAGGTTATGATAACATAAATACAAAGATAATTAAAAGGGTTTCTCATATTATCGCGCCCGTTCTTAGCCATATTATAAATCTTTGTCTTGAACAGGGAGTGTTTCCTTCAAACCTGAAACTTACAATTATAAATCCCTTATTTAAAAAAGAAAACAAAGATGAGATGAAATATTACAGACCAATCGCTTTAATACCAGTCTTTGCCAAAATCTTTGAGAGAGTTATTTATAATAACCTCTATGGATACTTCGAACATAACCACATATTTGTTAACGAACAATTTGGTTTTAGAAAAGGTAGATCTACAGGTGATGCATTGTTTAATTTTCTAAAGACAGTAATGACAGGGCTGGATAACAAACAACACTTAACAGCGATTTTCATGGACATGTCCAAGGCCTTTGATCATGTCGATCATGACATACTTATGACTAAGCTTGAGAAATATGGAGTAAGAGGCAATGCACTAAAGCTTATAAGATCATACCTCACAAATAGATTCCAAATGACACAAATAACACGGATAACAAAGAATACAAGGTAAGAACAGACTTTTATATCAGATCCGAAAATTGTTAAGTATGGAGTGCCCCAAGGAAGCATCCTTGGACCTCTTTTGTTTATAATTTATATAAATGATCTCCCAAAAGTTATAAACCAGCAGATGATATTATTTGCGGACGACAGCACGGCCATTTTTACCGACATAGACAAAAATGAATATGAGACAAATATTAATAAATCATTAGATGCTATTATAAATTGGTTAAATCAAAATAATCTTAAAATTAATCTTGACAAAACAAATTACATGACATTTACGAATAAAAACACAAAACCAAAAATACTTCGCATAAGTTACAAAGCTGAAACAATAAAGGAAGTCGAAGTAACAAAATTCTTAGGTATGTACATTGACCGTAGTCTGAACTGGAAACACCATATTGATCACGTCTGCAAAAAATTAAACCAATATTCGTACGCCCTGTACATGCTAAGGAAAGTGGTGAATGAGAGTGCACTATTGAACGCATACCATGCGTATGTGGGCTCCACTCTAAGATATGGGCTTCTGATCTGGGGGAACTCTTCTGACAGAGATTATACTTTTAGAGCCCAAAAAAAATGTTTGAGAAGCATAACTGGTCTCAAACAGACAGATTCATGCCTAGAAGTGTTTCGAAGGTTAAAAATTTTAACTCTGCCTTCATTATATATTTATGAAGCGGCTGTATTTATAAAAGGCGATATTAGTAAATATGAAACACTTAGAAGTGCACGACACAAAAATGAGTTATCGGGTATTAGATGTAGAACTGTTAAATTTAAATCCAGTATATTTGGAATAGGAATAAAGATTTATAACAAATTACCAAACTATGTGAAAAGTAGTTCAGAGATCAATAGTTTTAAACAAAAGCTAAAGGATTTTTTGCTAAACAAAGCGTACTACTCTATAAACGAGTTTTTTAACGACAAAAATTTGGGTTAGTTTAATTGTTTTTTCCTTTTTATAATGACTAATGAATGCAATGTAATTATGACTTTTTTATTTTTATGTAGTAAAATTTTACATGTATAATATTTTTAATGAATAATTTTTAAATTGACTAATGTATAATAACTTTAAATAATGTATAATTTTGACTAATTCGAATTAAATTTTACAATAATTTATTAAGTTCCTAAGTAAGAATTAAATTCATAAATATTGTACACCTTATAGGTATGTTACATTGTTACTACAATTATAACCATAACATCTCTATTGAAATGTAACAAACAATAAATGATTTGAATTTGAATTTGAGAACCTGGTTACACAATCTAAAGCGATGCCAAATCATCATCTATTTCGTCTACAATCTCAATTGGTACTTGGCCTTCGTGCATCTTCCTAACACGGTCATGATCCATCATACATTTTTTTTTAACCATAAGGGCCGGACTTGCAAACGGAAAACTACTGGGTATAATTACTTTAGCTTCCAACAATTCGTTAACCTTATCGCGTATCATTCGACGTTCGTCCGGAGATAGTGTAAGGACGTCTTTGCACTGTACAATTTGGGTCGATCAATCTCAAGTCCAACGCACCAAAGTTAACACGTGTGGTCGGAAAACCGTTACTAAAAAGTCGGTATAATTCTAAGATGTTTACAAGGTCACTTCTATCAAATGGTAAATAAGTGTCAATTTTATCACCATTATTCTTTATGGCTAGTAGTCTGCATGGCGTTACACACGTTTGTAGTTCTCAAAATGAATTCGTTTACTCACACAAAAACCGTTATTCAAAATCTCTCGAACTAATGTTTCTACGCAAGTACCTACGTATCGGGCAAAACGTGTAATAGAATCTCTATCACAAAACCGTTACGCTATAAGATTTATTCTGTGCTGAATACACTTGTTTGACCAATACTAGTCAACGCAACAACGTTATAACTCGTTTGCCACACAACTCTCGTTTACTAACGAGTATTAAGCACCGGAATCAAAATAAAAATCATACGACTCACCGGATTGCTGTAACTGTCCACAAACACCAGCTATTTCAAGCTATTTCTATGCGTCGTTATTCCAGCTATTTCTATGCGTCGCCTCTTTCGCCGCGTCAACGCCTCCAGCGAGACTCGCGCTGCTCACACCGGCCAGCGCCGCTCGAACCCGCAGCACTAGTAGACTTCACACCATCCGCGCTGCCGCGTCGACAGTATGACGTTGCGCCTGTTTTCGCCGCAACGTAAACAAATCACTTGTTCGACTTCAGATGATGCATTCGATATCAATTGGTGTGGCAATGAAACATTGCGCCCCAATGGGAGTCAGATCCTTTATCCCATTTCTGATGTCGGCGTCAGCGATGGCTGAGCGATAGTTGCCGTCATCATCTCGATTCGGTGGTACGGACTCCATAGTGCAGGTTTACAATAAAACACGATGATACAGCAACTCAGTTAGTATTTCACTTTCAGAACAATCATCACAGTAGGTAATTACTAATAATGTTCACGCACTACTTTACACGTTCGGGCAAACCGACAGTTTCGCATAGGAGAAGTGGAGGTCTGCATCCGTTCGTTGCCCTCACAAGACTGACTCGCCGCTCAGCCACTTCCCTTACCACGACTCTGTCCACGTGACGCCCCACTCTAGCGAGCGCGTCACGGCGTTTACCCTCTCCTTAGTACTACAATAGTCAATTGAGAGACTATTGTCGCTCAACTTTCATAATCTACGACATATTAATGACTTGCCTTACCTCATAAAGGATAATCATGAGATAGTGTTGTTTGCTGATGACACTTCGCTTTTGTTTAAACTTAAACGTCAGCAGCTGGTTACTGACGATGTAAATAGTGCGATCGCAAAAGTAGTTCACTGGTTTAATGTTAACAATTTACTTCTTAATGAAAAAAAAACCAAATGCATTAAGTTTACGCTACCTCACGTTAGGCAGGTGAAAACTAATGTGTTGATAAAGGGCGAAGAATTGAATCCCGAAGATAGCACAGTATTCTTGGGCTTAACTTTGGATGGTAAGCTTCAGTGGGGCCCACATATAGATAAATTGTCAAAAAAACTAAGCTCCGCAGCATATGCTGTTAGAAAAATTCGTAATTTAACTGACATAGAGACAGCCCGTTTAGTGTACTTTAGTTATTTTCATAGTGTAATGTCGTACGGTATTCTGTTGTGGGGAAATGCCCCTGACATTCAGACTATGTTTGTTTTGCAGAAAAGAGCTGTTCGATCAATTTATAAACTAAGTCCGAGACACTCTCTCAGAGAGAAAGGACCATGGGGGATTTTGTATGGACTCCGTCCCCACCCTCCAACAGTCATAGGATACGTGTCAATATGTTTTTAGGGATCCCGAGAAAGACTTACTGTCTTGTTCCATTGCAAAATCAATGGGGTTTTTTTGTAATAACAAAAAACTTTTCTGTTAGCTAACCTAACCTAAGCTATAATTGCCTATCCTTGCGAAACATAACCTAACCTCACCTTACCTAACAGTGATAATTTGATCTTGGATTTTGAAGGTCAAATGGAACTCCTCAATGATGAACAGCATTTGTGTATTCTTGTGATTGGATAATTGTACAAAAAACTTTAAAAAAAATGGCTAACCTAACCTATTTTTTTTTAAATCCTCATGGATGACCTCTGCCCTGGGGCGGGCGGAGGGGTCTGTCAGACTCGTACTGACTAAAAACCACCCCAGTGTTCCAGCTCACACCTTCGCCGGGGGTCACGGGAACGTAAAAATCTTCTGCAACCCCAGACTGGCCCGCCATTGCGGGACTCCTCGGGTCAGGGCCCCCCCCGGTGACCCGAGGAGTGTGGTGTTTGATTCCCCCCGTGACGTCTAAGAGGGGCGCGCGTGGAACACTACGCACCGCCACCTCGGGTCCTGATGTGTAGGGGGCGACGGACGAGTCCGTCGAGTCCGTCGTCTCTGGACCCATTTAGGGGGGCTGGAAGAGGGCGTTTACCGCCCTCCGCCGACGCCCGGTGCGCCTGCTGCGGGCCGGGTGAGTGGAAGAGATCTCCCTCTCCCTTTCCGCAGCCACCTTCTGCGAAACGACTGTCTCACGGAAGGAAACCACCGCGTCCCAGGACTCCTCGCTGCCGACCATCGACTCGACTACGGCCGGCAGCGACAAGTCACTGCCTTCTTCTGAGATGAAGGCACGGCGCGGCCCCTCCTAAGCGGGACACTCTGCTAGCGTAGGCCGCGCCGTGTCCTCCTGGCATTCAACGTAGTGGTGACACCGGGCGTCCGGCTCCCTGTTTATGCGACACAGGTACTTCCCGAAGCAACCATGCCCCGAGAGCACCTGCGTCACCCGAAACGACAGGGAGCCGTGCCTCCTCTCGAGCCAGCACTCGAGCACCGGCCGGACCGCCTCGATGATGTCGAGGCCGGCGGTAGGGCGTGAAAGCCTTTCCCGCCATTCCGCCACCAAGACCTCGCGAAGCTGAGACCGATGCAGCTCTATGTGTCGCTGCATCGGTTGCTCACCCCGCACTCTCGCTTCCTCGCGCCACCGATACGATGACGCGAGTACTTTCGCCTCGAGGTCCCAGGGCGGGGATCCGGCCAGTGCACAAGCCGCCTCGTAGGAGATCGTGCGATACCCCCTGATGACTCTGACGGCCATCGCTCTCTGCGGCTTGCGCAGGACTGCGATACTACCGGCCGTCAGGTCAGCCGCCCAGATCGGGGCCCCGTAAAGGGCCATCGATCGCACGATTCCCACGTAGAGCCGCGTTGACAGCGCACAGAAGCTAACCTAACCTAACCTAAACTTTTCGGTTAGCTAACCTAACCTAACCTAAACTTTTCGGTTAGCTAACCTAACCTAAGCTATAATTACCTATCCTTACCAAACATAACCTAACCGAACCTAACTTTAAAAAAAGGTATCAGAGAAAAAAAAATGGTCCCTGATAAAAAGAAAGGTTGTCATGAATGAGAACCATATTTAGGTCGCTATATTCTATGCCTCTTAAGTACAAACTAAGAAAATATATAAATGTAAAATAATGCTAATATTGAATAAAAACAAGTAATATTCCAGGAAAACCCCACATTTTTGAAAAATGTCGCCATAGTAAAAAAGTATCGAACCCACCAGACGCTTCAAATGACACTAGTCTCAAGCGTGTTGGTGGGTGGGGACGTTTCTTCCCATGGTCCTTTAAGGAGATAAATGTAATGACTGTGCCTTCACAGTATATTTTTGAAAATCTTTTATATGCACATAAAAATATAAAATTGTTTAAAACATACAGTGATATCCATAATATAAATACTAGGAACAAACACAAATTTGTTGTACCTACAACAAGGCTCAAGAAAATAGGTGGCTCGTTCAGATGTCAATGTATACGCTTTTACAATAAGCTTCCAAGCCACGTACAAGATCTAAGCCTTAATAAATTCAAAACATTCATTAAACGTAAGTTGTGCCAAAAAGCGTTTTATACCATTAAAGATTACATTGAGGACAAAAAGGCTTGGGATTGAGCTGCTCCAATTTCTACATTTTTTTATTGGTTTTAAATTACTTACGCGGTTTGTTATTTTTGGTAACTTTTTATTTTATTATATACCTACACAGTGACATGAATATTTACTTTGTGAAGTATAATATTATTATTATTTTAATTATTGTGAATTTGAGGACTATGTGGATCATATTTTTTATTTATCTGGCAGTTTGAGTATTTTTTATTTATCTGGCAGTTTGGTGGCTGCCTACCCAAATGTCCTTTCTTTGGTATTGTTCGTCGAGTCGTTGAGCTCCTTAAGTTCTGAGTTGAGTTACACGAAAACTGACAAATGCGTGCACTGACTGGACAGGTCCACTCAAATCTGTATGGTTCTTTCCTCAAAAGACCATTTCAGACACAAATCTACATGGTCCTCAAATGATCTGACCAAGATTATTTCCGGATTTTTATATTTATATTTACATTGACATTTTATTCAAACATTGACATGAATATTTACTTTGTAAAGTATTATATTATTTTTAATTATTGTGAATGTGAAGATTATGTGGATCTTTCTTTTCTTTTTTATTATTTATTTTTTCTTAATTTTAATTAATCATAGTCTGGCAGTTTGAGTAATTTATGCGGCCTAACCAAATGTCCTTTCTTTGGTATTGTTCGTCAAATCGTTGAGCTCCTTAAATTCGGAGTTGAGCTGCACGATTACTGACAAATGCGTGCACTGACTGGACAGGTCCACTCAATCTGTGTGGTTCTTTCCTCAAAAGACCATTTCAGACACCAATCTACATGGTCTTCTCATAATCTGACCAAGATTATGTCTGGACTTTAAAAGAGACTGTGACCTCTGAGTTTGTTTCGGCCTTTCTTCTCAGAGTAGTCAGATAGGAAACGCCGACCTCATCTCGTTTTAAAAATGTGATTGACGTGTAAAAGTGTTTGTACAAACCTACTTACAGAAATAAATCATTTATCATTTATCAGTTAAGTTTTCAGAATTATTGAGTTAATGAGCTATGATTCAAAGGAGGTCAGTATCAAATAGATTGGATAAACTTAATGCAACATTGTATTTATTTTTCTCATTAAGAACTTATTAGTCAACCTCTATAAATAAGACTTTTTCCGATTAAAAGTAATTGTCATCTTGATATTTCAACTGTCACTGTTTTCCGTTATGTTTTCATAATTATCGAGTTAATGAGCTATGATTCAAAGGAGGTCGGTATCAAATAGATTGGATAAACTTAATGCAACATTGTATTTATTTTTATCATTGAGAACTTATTAGTCAACCTCTATGGATATTTCCGATTAAAAGTAATTTATTTGTCATCTTGATATTTCAACTGTCACTGTCTTCAGTTATGTTTTCATAATTATCGAGTTAATGAGCTATGATTCAAAGGAGGTCGGTATCAAATAGATTGGATAAACTTAATGCAACATTGTATTTATTTTTATCATTGAGAACTTATTAGTCAACCTCTATGGATATTTCCGATTAAAAGTAATTTATTTGTCATCTTGTTTACGAGCTTGCGATTTGAGTTCGTGTTTAATCGTGTAATCTCGTGAATGTATGAAAGTAAACAAGATGACAAATAAATTACTTTTAATCGGAAATATCCATAGAGGTTAACTAATAAAGTCAACCTCTATGGATATTTCCGATTAAAAGTAATTTATTTGTCATCTTGTTTACGAGCGTGCGATTTGAGTTCGTGTTTAATCGTGTAATCTCGTGAATGTATGAAACTGCAAAATTGAAAAGTTTGAAGGTGGCTCATCAATTAAAGTCCGTGACTGTACATCAAAAACATTTTATTTTGCTAAACAAAATTTATAACAAAATTGAAAGCAATGTGGGTACTTTTTTCTTCACAAATAGCAACACTGTAATATATAATTACATTAATATAATTAATATTAATTACATTTCACAATACTTACTTGTGAAATGTAATTTGATCACATTTTTTTGTTTTCCTGAATTGCTATAACATCCCTTCACGCTACAAACTGTCATTTTAAATTATTTATTGCGAGCTGTGTTCGACGGAACGTGACCTTGAATACTGATAGCTCGCCGAGCGCCACGATGGCTCCCTTTTAGTTGCCTCACTTGTTGCATTCGTACTAGGTTTATATGCGTTATTATTGTATAGACTAAGATGTTAGTGTAAATCTTCAAAGTCTATTATATATATCTATTATTCTAAGACTAAGATGTTAGTGTAAATCTTCAAAGTCTAAATATGTACTCATTCACAGAATAATAAATTGTAATGTTTTTTACCCGACTTAAAAAAGGACGTCATTATTTCGACGCGTATGTATGTAATATTATTGGAACTGCAATATACAGTATATTATTAATAGTATAGCGTCTACAGACACTAAAAAAATATTACCACAAAAAAAAAGATTATTTAAAATCCGTATAGTAAAATCTTTACAAAAAAAAGAAGAAAAGAAACACCCTGTGCACGCACACTTGTCACACTTGTCTTTCTACGTTGAAATACAATAGCGTGCGTGTAGGTACAGTGTTTCTTTTATGTATCAGTTTTGTGAATATTTCACTACCTACTTTTACTTATTAAGATAAGATAAGATAAGATAAGATATATTTATTTTGTAAAACATGAGTAAAATATTTAGGTCTTATATGTAAGTTAGGTAGCTACATGTTTTACCATGTATGGCGTACAAAATTAGTCGCACTAAGCAGACAATGCAATAAAATAGAATTTAAGTTAAAATGACAAAATTCAAATAATACAAAAATAATTAAAGCAACACAAAAAGAAAAAAATAAAAATAAAAAACAATGTCAATATCCAAACAATACTAGAAACATAATTAAATAATAATGTCATAGTCCAAACAAATACCAGAAATAAATTAAAATTACAATGTCATAAAAATTCAAAGAATTCCAAAAATAAAATTAAATCATGTCAAAATCGAAACAGAAATCAAATTACATCATAATGCCAAAGATTCAGTTACAATACACCAATAGGAGACACACAAAAATAAAAACGCACAATCAGAATTCTAAATATCAATGTCATTCAAAAATTCATCCACGCTGTAATAGCATTTGTCAATTAATAACCCCTGAAGGGAGTTTTTAAATTTATTTATAGGCATAGATTTAATAGTGTCAGGTATTTTATTATAAATATTTGGAGCATTACCGAAGAAACTCTTTTTCAATAATGCAATTTTGCATTTATACTGACATAATAAGTTTTCATATTGGGCACGGATTGGTGTTCTCTTAACTGATGAAAATTTTCCAAAGAAATGTTGATTCGCTCTTACAAATATTGCAGTTTCCAATATGTACATAGATGGCAACGTTAGTATTTTATATTTTTTAAAGTAAGGATCGCAGCTATCCGTCGTTCTTAGACCATACATCGATCGTATACATCTTTTCTGCATCCTGAATATGAGTTCCCTATTTGTTGATTGTCCCCAAAAAACAATACTATATCTAAGAATAGATGCGACCAATCCATGGTAAGCTGTTAATAAAGTGTCACTATTGACTTTCTTGGATAACTGAAATAACAAATACGCAGATTTACTCAGACGCTTGCAGATTTCCTCTGAGTGAGGTTTCCAGGTTAGTTTACTGTCTATGGTTATACCCAATAATTTTGCATTTGTTACTTCTTCTACTGTACAGTTATTATAGGCAATGTTAATTGGTGGATTCTTACGGCGCTGATGGAAATGTATAACTTTAGTCTTACTTAGGTTAATCACAAGATTATTATTGTCAAGCCAATTTATAATGTCACTTAAAGAATTATATATGTCATTTTGATAATTATTAGGATTAGTACATTCCACAATAGCTGTGCTGTCATCTGCAAACAATACCATTTTATGATCTATGATTTTTGGGAGGTCATTAATATATATTATGAAAAGGGGTGGCCCCAGTACGCTACCTTGAGGTACACCATATTTTACATGTCTTGGTTCAGATATGTATTTTGTCTCTAATTTAGTGATAGGACAAATTCTAGTGATTTCAGTACATTGGGTTCGGTCACTCAAATATGATTCCAGAAGCTTCAGGATGTTTCCTCTTACGCCATACCCATGCAATTTTTCGAGTTAAATCTTGTGATCAACGAAATCAAATGCTTTTGTCATATCTGTTAGTAAAGCACACACAGGATTACCTTTATCTACTGATGCCATAACAGTAGATAGCAGGTCAAATAGAGCCATGTTAATATTTGTATTTTTCCTGAAGCCTTTCTGTTCATTACAAAAAAGATTGAATTTTTCGAAGTAAGAGTAAACAGAGTTATAAATTACCTTTTCAACAATTTTAGAAAACACAGATATTTTTGCAATCGGTCTATAATTTTGTATATCAGTTTTTTTATTTTTTTTAAAAAGCGGTTTAATAATTACTTGTTTTAGGCTAGTTGGGAATAAACCGTCAGAAATGCATAGGTTAATTATATGTGATAATACTGGCGCTATGATTTCCTTAACGTATTTTATTACCTTAGTTGATATATTATCAAATCCTACGGTATTTGTATTTTTCAGGTTGCTAATTATTTTTATTATATCTGAATCTGAAACAGGTAGCATAAATAGTGATTGTGAATTCAAATGTTCAATCATGTAATTATTGGTTGAAGTTCCTTTATCTTTTTGTATGTTATTCTCAATGACATCTATAAAATAGTTGTTAAATTCGTTTGCAATAGTCATAGGATGTGTAATAGTTAAGTTATCCTTCTTTATTGACACTATTGGCTCTTGGGGTAAATTGAACTGTGATTTTTTAATGACTTGCCAGGCAGATTTCGATTAATTTTTTGACGTATTAATGTAGTGGTTGTTTTGGGCTTTTTGGGTTAATCTTATTATTTTTCTATAAAGAGAGGAGTAATTTTTGAAAGCAAGTTTATTTTTTGTATTAGGATTAAATCTATATGTCCAAAGTAACTGCCTTTGCTTTTGACTACACAGTTTTATACCACGAGATATCCGCTTATTCTTTCTATTAGTATGAACAGTCACAATTTTAATCGGAAAGCATAACTTATACAATAATGAAAATTCATCCATAAAGTGTTCATAAGATTCATTCGGATCTTTGGCTTTGTATACCTGAGAGAAAGATATGCATTTCAGATGACTCTTAAAATTTTCCAAATTACCCACAGAGATGTCATGTTTCTTAGTTTTCCAATACTTTAGTGCACACGTTTGTTTAATAGGAACCTTAAGTAACTGAGACGTATTATCTGGAAGAACTTATTAAAAAATGAATAAGTTTTTGTTGAGTGGTAGCATTTTTTTTGCATGTTGTTGCGGGTTAACGGGAACGTCCTTTGTTAGTTAACAAACTATATATTCACATAATCACATAATATGGGCTTCCAAACAAATATACATTTTTTTATAGATGTATGTATGTATGTTTGTTGTAATGTATGCACGCATTTCTCCGAAACTATAAATCGGATGGTGACCATTTTTAGGGTTCCGTACGTCCGAATGAAAAACGGAACCCTCTTAACGGACTTCCAAAACCTTCCTTACCCTCCTTCTGGGGCAGTCGGGTAAAAATAACTTTAATTTCGGAAATCGGTGGCAAAAAACGGAAATAAAGAACCAAAGACCGAATTCCGAAATTACAGTTCCTTTTCCCTTTTAGTATTTTTTTTTTGAAGTTGTTTGTTTTTTTATTTAAGTCATTAGAATAACGCTGTTTAATTTTTGTTATTCTTATAAATTAAATTATGGTGTACATAATACAAAGTGTTCTATTTTTAATCCTTGAAATTCATCCTTTGAATAACGCGTGCGCACCTTAGTGCATGGGTACTTGTAGTTGCACGTAGTTGACGGTTGGTTGCGTTCAATTAATAACTCCAGGTACAGTATGACACAACTTAGATGATGCATTCTGAAAATTCGCATTTGGAAAACAAAATATTTATTCATGCAGCAAAAGAACATTGTAAGTTAAAGTGTAAAAAAGGCATATGAAAACAAAGAGGTTCATTAATTTGATCAGTTGATCAATCTCATGCCATAAATCCCTATCAATGACATTAAAAAACTCAAGTCATTCCATTCATTTTGAGGTTTGGAAAACAATGACCACTGCATCGGTTAATCGATTATAGGCCACATAATGGAATTTATCTAGTTTCAATATACTCGTATCATCACGTGATTTAGTACACATGAAGTTTTGCAGCACAATTATTTACCTATATAAATCTATACTAATCTTTACTAATCTATACTTATCTATCTATCTTTATACTTCTATATATATGTCACCGGAAAATAACAAGAACCGCCAATTACAAATTTTCTAGCAAATTTATAAACTTTCGTAGGATTCTAAACGAGAGATAAATTGTTTTATTTTACGGCCACATTTTCGCAAATTGATAAACTTACCGAAGTCACGCGTAAAATAATAGGTGGGTAATCGTAAAAATAAAAAAATATATATAAAAAAATCCGGTGACATATTATACTACATAGTATATATACTAATAATATACTTATCTAATATTATAAAGCTGAAGAGTTTGTTTGTTTGTTTGAACGCTCTAATCTCAGGAACTAACGGTTGGAATTGAAAAAATATTTTTGTGTTGGATAGTCCATTTATCGAGGAAGGCTATAGGCTATATAACATCACGCTACGACCAATAGGAGCGGAGCATAAATGAAATGTGTTACAAAAACGGGAAAAAACATTCCTGTTGAGAGCTTTTGTTGCGTGCGCTGCGTAAACGGTTTATGTTACGTAAATATCATGTATGATGGAATTGTTCCTCTTTAAAGGTTCTAAAAAAAGTCTGTGACAGCATATGTCTATCTTTTAAGATTGAACCTTTTTTTATGGTAATCAAATTTGTTCGAAATTAATGCATTATTTGCAAAGGAGTTTTATCAACATAATATTGGGTCACCTATGAAATTGGCGTTTTTTTCTCACTAATAGAGAACCTCGTCACTTCTATGATTTAAAATATTCATCAATTGCTTGGTATCTATTATATCGATATTTTACCAATAGTAAAAAAACCTTACCATAAAAAATACCTTAAAAATAACTCCTCATTTTGTTAGCAGAAATGACCACAATTTTTTTTTTAACTAGCCAAAACTTATTTTTGTCTCTTAATCTATACTCCATTTGAAATAAGATTAGACGTTTAAATAAACCTTTTTTACAGTCCGTTCAACCGATTTTGACTTCTATTGCGTTGGTCGCATGACAAATGGCAGCTGCATTAGACAGTTGGTATTGTGTAACCTTTTTTGCTTTTAATGCCATCCTTATGCCTACGGTATAGAAGTCAAAATCGGGTGAACGGAATGTATAAAGGTTTGTTTCAATATCTAATCTTATTTCAAATGGGGTATAAGTAGCATACGTTATCTTAGTTTTTAAACAGTAGCGCATAAAAGTTTTAAAACATTATAAAAATTAAGAAAACGTTAGTATGAAAAATGCAACTTCTTTAAAATTCCCCATACAAAACACCAATTTCATAGGTGGGGACCTAATATAATATCATCTTATTCAAATAAATAGTTTTATCATCAAGGGTATTTATTTAGCAGTAAAATACTTTTTAATTCATTCGAATCGGACCTTTAAGTTCGAAGTTATCACGAGTATAAAAATACAATACGCGAACCGTTCGACTCTGGCGCCCGCGGCGTTCCCTGCTCTAAAAAGGAGAGGATAGGCACACGGGTAGACCATGACCAGGAATAAGACATAGGATACGTTTTATCCCTATATTCCCACGGGATCGAGACCTACGCGGGTAAAACCGCGGGGCACAGCTAGTAGAGAATAACAATATATTTACCTTTTTAAATTAAAATTGAGGGGTCTAGATTCAAAACCGCCTCTGTCACAAATTATCGTCATGCGATGTTTTCATGTGGCAACATTCTTTATTATTTCATTTTGCATTGTACTAAAACAGAAGTGAGCAAAGTCGCCTCTATCCTATACAAAAAGTCCCTTGAAATACTTGCTTAAGTGCAAAACCGACTCTATTCAAAACATTGGATGCAAAAGCGACACTGTCGAGGCTCGACCAATGGCAGCTTAGCATGTTGTTGAGAGAATTAATGGCGCCCGGCTATTGTTTTTGTGAACTGCGTGTTAGTTTTAATTTAATTGTGTGTGGAAAAAAGTGTGAAAATGGAAATTAATATTGCCCCTGTCGAAGGTAATGCAGCAAGGAAGAGGATCCGTAACAAATCGCAATGGAAAAGAAATGTGAAAAAGCGTGAGAGGTATGTTTCTAATGCCCTGTATTGAGCTGTAAATGAATCAATAATACAGAACATAACCAAGATATAAAATAGGTACTTTTTATGTTTTGAACGAATGTAAACAATCATTACCTATTGTGAATTACCTTTAGAACGATCACATTTTACTTTGTAGGTATGTAATACAGGATTTTATTGATTGATTTTTAAAGTGTGTTCGTTCGTTAATTTCCGACAGGGTATCAAAAATAAGTTTAGCATAGGTAGGTAGTGCGTGTTGTTGAGCACATTGTTGAGAAGGTTCTTAGCTGTGTCTTATCGAGATTGTGTAGTGGTAATTCATATTTTTTATTTCATTTCAGGTATTCACTGGAAAGCAGAGGAACAACTTTCATTCTATAAAAACGCTCTTGAAACAATTCCCGATGTTGGTGGCGATGAGCAAAACGAGGACATATGTGAACACTTAGAAGAAGTAGGCATGAGTATTTGATTTTAATGATTAAATAAGTGACACTTCCTTATTTCGTATGAATCTTTCGTTTTATTTCAATATACCTACCTTATAAGCTAATAAAATATTTTGCATGTCTCCCTTTTACATAATATTGCATGAAGTTTCAATTAACTGCAAAAGCGCTTCTATTAAGAACACTGAGTGACAGAAGCGCCTCTATCCATTGATGAATTTCAAAACCGCCTCTATCCAATGTTCGAACTTGATTAAATAACATTACGTTCCACGTATTGGAAAATACTCTTAAATTTTACTTTTAAACAAACTACAGTAGTTAGTTGGTAAATTTAGATTGTACATTAAGCAATTCTACTAGAAACTATAGCGTTTGGGTCTCTAGCTCAAAATCGCAAAAAGTGAACAGAGGCGGTTTTGCATCTATACCCCTCAATTGTTGGTGAATTCCCAGCATGTCCTCAGAAAAGGATTTGACAGTTCTTAAGTGTTGCTAACTTAAAAAACTTTCTACGCGATTCGCGATTTTATATGTAGGTATATGTTGGCCCGCAGGTTTGCACGCTGTTCTGATCCTGTAAAGATAACGCTTTTTAAGTGCTTTTAGCGACCTGCGCGTTCAGTACAATAACGCATTCAGGGTGCTTTTAGCGACCTGCGCGTTCAGTACAATAACGCATTCAGGGTGCTTTTAGCGACCTGCGCGTTCAGTACAATAACGCATTCAGGGTGCTTTTAGCGACCTGCGCGTTCAGTACAATAACGCATTCAGGGTGCTTTTAGCGACCTGCGCGTTCAGTACAATAACACATTCAGTGTGCTTTTGGGGTTGCCATGGCGATGTAGCGCGTCAGGAATGTTCGCGGAAGCATGCGTCGACGGGTTTGCCGCGATTATGCGGAAGCGATGAGCTTCGATCGATGGTGCGCTTGCGCTCCTCCTCCAATGGCATCCTGAATGTGTTTCCCACGAAGGTGGATAAGTGTTCAGACACACTTATCCAAATAATCTAGTTGTTAATTATTTAATTGAATACTAACAGTAGGCTAAGTACTACACTACTACTAACATATTATATGGATGATATCTGAAATAAAATATTTGAATTTGAATATGAAATGGAAGTTCCAATCAAAATCATCCCGTGAATCAAAGTACCCCTGTTTACGGTACCTACTTATGGGAAATATAGATAACTCAAAGACATAAAAAAAAAGATTTATGCGATATTTTCAGTAACAACCGCAGTAATAACTTAATTTTTCGTAGTTTTTTCGAGAAATATACTATACAAACTTACTTTTGCGGTCAATAAAATCAATACTGTACATCCGTAAATATTTATCCCAACTAGTGCAATATTATTAGTTAACTTACTTTCGTATCGTTTGTGTTTTTAAACGTTTGCACAACACATTTCAGGATGGCACGGGCATCAAGTTCAACAAGGACGCTGATCGGGTAAGCATTCACTTGGAACCAAGCATTGCTCCCGACTGAATATAATACATTACTCTCGCAGCCTGCAAAAGGGGCATTCATAGACGAAGGTGAAAATTCGTGAATTCATCAATGTCTGGTTGCGGCCAAGGCTTTTATACTTAGTACTTTTCTCAAGTAATGCGTGGAAATTCAAACTAAGTAAATGAATTATAAATTGACTAGCTTCCGCCCGTGGCTTCGCCCGCGTGGGGTTTCGATAAAAAGTAGCCCATGTCCTTCCTCGCTTTGCCATCTATATATAGATTATAATCTCTAGATTATACAACGAGCTTCAACAAAAATTAACAATAAATACACTAAACCATTTCGAATTAAAAAGAAAACTGTAATCTCCTAAATCTAAACTATTACGATACAGAGGAACTCATTTATTCTTCGAATTAACGACTAATATGCCAAATTTTTTCATTTCAATTCCTCGACAGATTGTTTTTTTTACTAAGTATACTTAGACACACAAACACACCAACAGACCAGTTTAACCCCATAGAAACACACTCACACAAACACTCCTCACAATTAATCAGTATCTACGAGTAAACATCACAATTACGCAGTTATAAAATTTTTGTAAAACGTGTCAATCCCACCTAGAGAACACTGTTCTTCAAGATTCAGGATTCTCCTAGTTTGAAGGGCAGGGTGTTACTCATTTATAATAGCCATATCTATTCCATAATGAAAAAACACTGATTTTACCTAGTCTAAGTTTTTGGTAAATAAAAATGATGAGTTACTTACTAACTTACATATCAGTGAAGCAACAGTTCCGACACGGTACCGGCACAGTACCGGCACGGTGCAAATTATTTTTTCATACATTCTCATGTCGGTGTCGGCACTGACACTGAGAGCACTGTGTCGGAACTGTGGCTTCACTGATATGTGTGAATCGACCTTAATTGTATTTTATTTGGCCACTAAGCACGACAGATATGGATTTTCCATAGCAACATTCCTGGCCGCCAGCTCGCATGTATTTGACCCGTACAGTAGCAACATTCCTGGCCGCCAGCTCACATGTATTTGACCCGTACAGTAGCAACATTCCTGGCCGCCAGCTCGCATGTATTTGACCCGTACAGTAGCAACATTCCTGGCCGCCAGCTCGCATGTATTTGACCCGTACAGTAGCAACATTCCTGGCCGCCAGCTCGCATGTATTTGACCCGTACAGTAGGATGGAGCGTTTTCATTTTTTTTCGATTTTAGAAATGGCGGATTGCGGGAAAGTTGCATCTTGGTATCAGGTTTAAAACTTATTATGGGGACAACTAAATTAAATCAGTGGAAGTACTGCCCCAAGAACTTTGAATTTTTCAAAAAGAAGGAAAAAACTAGGTCTATTGAAAAATAAAATAAAATTTCCACGGAATATTTTTTTGCTAAAATAATACAGTTTACTGTTTAACACGATGTGAGGAAACTAAAATAAACAATAAATAATAATTATTATAATTAGTTCTTACGACATGGAAGTGACAAAAAAAGAAAATTTATTCAATTTTTTAATCTTTTTTTTGTATTGAACGAGGGGATCATAAGACACGATTCCTGATCCAGCCTTCCCTTCTTACTTCCATAGACTACTGAGCAAGATTCTGTAACTAGTTTTATTACATATTTAAAAAAAAGATTAAAAATTAAAAAAAAACGATATAATTTCGGAATCCCACGGTTTCTAAACATCAGTTCGGTAGGAATCATTTTGGTAAGAGGTGGTTCCGTAGGGTTTTCCCAATGTAATGAGATCCGTAAAATCTTCTTCAAGATCCGAATTGTTGCAATTTAAACTCATGAAAAGGAGTACGATCACGTATCTTTATTCGGTGAAGGGCAATTTTTCAACAACAAATGTGTTTTCAACAACAACATGGCAATTAATATATTTTCATAGTGGCCAAAATACCCATTTCGTTGTATCACGGGATCTATCACCTGTTTGAGACTATCTGGCAGGTATCGTGCTAGTTTAATTGTATCAAACAAATTTTCAGCTTCATAAATGCAATTCGGCTGAGTTTTAATACGGAACAGGATACGAGCTTAGACTTTTACCACGATCTCCACATATTTTGATGAGTTTTCGGTCGAAATGAGAGCCGCAGAATATTGTTTGCCATAGTAAGCCACCTGGAATGACATACTATGCCAGACTTATGTTTGGCAAACTTTCGGGCCACTGGCCTATAATGATTGTTTGACATATTTCTAAAAGATATAATTGATCCGTACTGAGATCCTTACGGGTCTTCGTTATGTCTGGCAAACAACATGTTATAGCAATGAATGGTAGGCACTCGCATTATTTAGTGTCTTTCCTATAAATTGGACAACTAAAACTTTTTGGGCCCGTGGTAGTACCGTCTAAATGTTCAAAAAGATGTCTTAGTATATTCATTTGCAAATGACATACCAGGCATTGTATCGGACATTGCAGCTTGCTTTCAAGCAGTTTTATAATTCCAGCTTTAGTATTAGTGTTAATGGGCTGCGGTTCCGTTACAACTCACAACCAACAGCCATTTTTGGTTTCACAGCTTCTTTCAATAATTATCTCCGTAGAAGAACTTGATCGTTCAGTAAATAATTAGTAGGTATTTCTTTTTTGGTCAAATGTGGCTTTTGCTGTTTTATATTGGTTTTTGTGTCTGTTTACTACTGATTTTAAATAAAAAATTGACGTTAAGTAATTTAGTTTGGTTTCTAATGACCCTATGAAAAACTCGAGGGCCTGGGGGCAGTACTTCTAATGACTTGTTACGGAAAATATTTTACATACGTAATGCTTAATTATATTGGCAACTTTTAATAACCCCGCAAAAACGGAATCGACAAAAATGTTTTTTTTCATACATTGAGCGCTCCACCCTACCATACAGCATTCTCGATTTATCTCGAAGAAGGTGTCAAAATAATGTTCGAATTTGTAATCATGTTTGAGAAAATGGCAACAGCCTGTATTGATAAAGGACATTGACCAAGTGAGACTAAGGGACCTAGTACCTATCGTATGAAACATGCAGTGACTCAAAGATTAAACGTATATTCGGGAATTTAATCAATTATATTAAAGGAGAATGGGCCCTTGCTTATGGGGTTCTGCCCTGAAGCCCAATAAAAATAAGATATATACCCGTGGAAAGAGCTTTTCAAGGGAAAGTTTTCCTACTAACACGACTTTTGCCACTTATAAGTCAGTTCGGAGTCAATGACCTAAATGGGTGTGAATACTGGGACACCGAAGTTAAGGAATTTTCTTGACCCAACAGCCATAAGATATACATCAATGGCTTTAGCTTTTTGAGGGGAACTTTTGCTACTAACATGACTATTGCCAATTGTTAGTCAGTTCGGAGTTAATGGCATAAATAGGTGACCACTTCAGTACCGAAGTTAAGGAATTTTCTTAGCCCAATAGCCATAAGACATACACCAATCGAAAGAGCTTTCCAATGAGAACCTTTGCTACTAACACGACTTTTGCCAATTGTTAGTCAGTTTGGAGATAACGACCAAAATAAGTATTACTACTGGGGCACCGAAGTTAAGGAATTTTGTTGGCCCAATAGCCTTAGGATATACACCAATGGAAAGAGCTTTCCATGGAGAAGTTTTGCTACTAACAGGACTTTTGCCTATTATTAGTCAGTTCAGAGTTAATGACCTAAATAGGTGATGAATTTTAATAAAGCTTAATTACTCATATTTAGAGCTCTGTAGCTCCTTTCGTACTAACAATAGTGAGAACCGTCACATCACGAAATATTTCCTTTGAAGTGATCTTTCCATTGGCATATATCTTAACTCTATTAGGGGCTTAACGAAGGCTTAACGATCTGTACAGCCGAGCGATTCTTAAAAACATTGTTCCCAAAATCGGCATCTAGGAGGCCAACGTTTTAAAATGTCCGTTTATAGGTTTGCAAGATCATGTTTGCAAGGCTCAAAGTTAATAAAAGTTATTTCATTGTCTAAATACCTGAATTTCACTAATGCTTAAGTACTCACATTTAGAGCTCCGTAGCTCCTTTTTGCACATTCTGCGATGCGAAACGTGATTTGCAAAAATGGATCGGCATTATAATTATTCTTTGGAGTACGTCGCAATGGCACAACTATACGCTAGGCCTCGTTATAACTCCCACGCTGCTCGGCGATTTTACGCGGAGCCGCAACACTTGGAGTCGCTCCGTCTTCGCGGAATTCTGAACCCCCAAGTCCGACAGGCCCGGACGATCATAGAGGCGACACAGCGGCTACTCGATCATGGGCAGTTCTTGGACATGGGCTTTTAATATCGTAAGACGTGACAGTGACACTTTATTGAAAAACAATCAAATAAAACCAGGTGCAACATAAGATAATGCATGTAACTTGAATAAAAATGAATACTAATTATTACATACATAATTATAAACAAAAAATACTTAGTCAGGAGAAATAACGACAGGTAGAGGAGAAACGAATCCAGCAAATTAGCGCTGGGATGATTCTGCCAACTTCTTACGAATTCACGTTCCCTTTAATTGCGCGATGCAGGATTTATGTGACGTCAGGATTTTTGTGTGACGTAGTTCGCATGTGGCGATGTAGATACCGCCACAGTAGGTTAGTTAATTAAAATCATTGTAAATAAGTTGATTCCAATTTTTTAAATACGCCTTAAATACTTCATTATCTAATTCAGAAAATTATTTTTTGTTGGATAATAAACTTGTTTTTCAGTTTTGTGTTCAGTAAGTTGTAGGTAAAAAAAGTATTTATGACGGCCCTAAGCCCGTAAAAGGGGAAAATTGGAATAAAAAATTATCTTTCGTTAACTCAGGAGTAGGTAGTTATCAGCTGTAGCGCGAGGGTCAACGACCGCGCGTCCCTCGCGCCTGTCTCGCGCAGACGGGCGTTCGTGCTGTATACTACTTTTGGTTCGAGAACGCTTTCGAGTTTCGTTTATCACAATTCTAAATCTGCCATTTTTTAATCCTTTTTTTAAATTTACTTTATGAATCAATTGTACTACCAAGACAAAATCATTTCGCTGCGGAAAAACAACCATTAAAAGGATGGTGGGCGAGAGTGGTCCCAGCACGGCCAGCCAGTACGTGTGTATTACTTAAAAGAGCAGATAAAACTGAACATTTTTTATTACGACACCATCAAAATCTGTCCCGGAGGAACCGAGCTATGTGCATCTAAAGTATTTTTCTCTATCCGCGGCTAAGCTCAAACACTGTTAGTACTAGACAGCTGTTATCTGGCATGGATAGACATATTAATCACGCCGACAAAGCGGTAATATAAAATCAAAAAAAATATCTTTTTTTTAGGGTACCTCCCCTACAAGTAAAGTGGGGATGGTGTTTTTTTTTCTTCTCTATCCCATGTTGTGGGGTGTCGTTGGAAAGGCCGTTTGAAAATATTGTGAGTCTGTGAAAACCATTTTCGGATTCAGGGATCCGTTTACGAAATATTCAGCTTTTAAGTGCTATCTGAGTGGGCGAGAGTGGTCCCAGCACGGCCAGCCACCACGTGTGCATTACTTAAAAGAGCAGATTAAACTGAACATTTTTTATTACGACACCATCAAAATCTGTCACGGAGGAACCGAGCTACGTGCATCTGAAGTATTTTTCGTATCATTAATGTCTCACCTAACCTAACCTAACTTATTTAGCACGGCCAGCCAGTACGTGTGCATTACTTAAAAGAGCAGATAAAACTGAACATTTTTTATTACGACACCATCAAAATCTGTCACGGAGGAACCGAGCTACGTGCATCTAAAGTATTTTTCTCTATCCGCGGCTAAGCTCAAACACTGTTAGTACTAGACAGCTGTTATCTGGCATGGATAGACATATTAATCACGCCGACAAAGCGGTAATATAAAATCGAAAAAAATATCTATTTTTTAGGGTACCTCCCCTACAAGTAAAGTGGGGATGGTGTTTTTTTTTCTTCTCTATACCATGGTGTGGAGTGTCGTTGGAAAGGCCGTTTGAAAATATTGTGAGTCTGTGAAAACCATTTTCGGATTCAGGGATCCGTTTACGAAATATTCAGCTTTTAAGTGCTATCTGAGTGGGCGAGAGTGGTCCCAGCACGGCCAGCCACCACGTGTGAATTACATAAAAGGGCAGATAACACTGAACATTTTTTGTACTAGGCAGCTGTAATCTGGCATGGATAGACAGTACTAACAGTGTTTGAGCTAAGCCGCAGACAGAGAAAAATACTTTAGATTCACGTAGCTCGGTTCCTCCGGGACAGATTTTGATGGTGTCATAATAAAAAATGTTCAGTTAAATCTGCTCTTTTAAGTAATGCACACGTACTGGCTGGCCGTGCTGGGACCACCCTCGCCCACTCAGATAGCACCTTAAAGCTTAATATTTCGTAAACGGATACCTGAATCTAAAAATGGTTTTCAAAGACTCACAATATTTTCAAACGGCCTTTCCAACGACATTCCACACCATGGGATAGAGAAGAAAAAAAAACACCATCCCCACTTTACTTGTAGGGGAGGTACCCTAAAAAAAGATGATTTTCTCGATTTTATATTACTGCTTTGTCGGCGTGATTAATATGTCTATCCATGCCAGATAACAGCTGTCTAGTACTAACTGTGTTTGAGCTAAGCTGCGGACAGAGAAAAATACTTTAGATGCTCGTACATAGCTCGGTTCCTCCGGGACAGATTTTGATGGTGTCATCGTAAAAAATGTTTAGTGTTATCTGCTCTTTTATGTTATTCACACGTGGTGGCTGGCCTTGCTGGGACCACTCTCGCCCACTCAGATAGCACTTAAAAGCTTAATATATCGTAAACGGATCCCTGAATCCAAAAATGGTTTTCACAGACTCACAATATTTTCAAACGACCTTTTCAACGACACCCCACACCATGGGATAGAGGAGAAAAAAAAACACCATCCCCACTTTACTTGTAGGGGAGGTACCCTGAAAAAGATGATTTTCTCGATTTTATAGTACCGCTTTGTCGGTGATTAATATGTCCATCCATGTCCCTCTGGACCCGTTTAGGGGGGTTGGAAGAGGGCGTTCTCCGACCTCCGCCGACGCCCGGAACGTCTGCTGTCGGTCGGGAGAGTGGTCTCGACCTCCCTCAACCTCTCCGCAGCCTCCTTCTGTGAGATGACCGTTTCACAGAAGGAGATCACCGTATCCCACGACTCTGCGCTCCCCACCATCGCGCTAGCGACGGCCGGCAGCGACAGGTCGGTTCCCACTTCTGTCACGAGGGCACGGCGTGGCTTCTCCCACGCGGCACACTCTACCAGCGCATGCCGCGCCGTGTCCTCCAGACAATGGACGCAGTAATGACACCGAGTGTCCGGCTCCCTGTTTATACGACACAGGTACTTCCCGAAACAACCATTCCCCGAGAACACCTGCGTCGCCCTAAATGACAGGGAGCCGTGCCTCCTCTCGCACCGGTCGGATCGCCTCGATGGTAGCGAGTCCGGCGGAAGGGCGCAATAGCCTCTCCTGTCACTCCGCCACCAGGACCTCGCGGAGCTGAGACCGACGCAGATCGATCTCTCGCTGCATCGGTCCACTGCCCCGCGTCCGCACCCCCTCGCGCCACCGGTACAGTGACGCGAGGACTCTCGCCTCTAGGTCCCAGGGTGGCGACCCGGCCAGTGCACAAGCCGCCTCGTAACCTCACCTCGAGATTGTGCGATACCCCCTGATAGACCTGACGGCCATCGCCCTCTGCGGTTTACGCAGCATCGCGATGCTGCCGGCCGTCAGGTCAGAGGCCCACACCGGGGCCCCGTACAGGGCCATGGATCGCAAGACCCCCAGGTACAATCTCCTACAGGCGGTGCTCGGGCCCCCCAAATTGGGAAGCAGCGTTGCGAGCGCGCCCACCGCGCCCATCAACTTGGGCGCCAGACGCCGGAAATGGGCGCCAAAGTCCCAACGGCTGTCGAGCACCAATCCCAAGTACATCATGGTGGACTCGACAGCAATCGGGGTCCCCCCGACCACAATATGTGATCCCGTAAAAGACCACGGCCTCCGACTTGTTGATGGCCACCTCCAGGCCCAAACGCCGTATGCGGCCTACGACCTCTGAGACCGCAGAAGTCGCCAGCAACGCTGCCTCCCTGTACGAGCTTCCCCGGGCCGTGACCAGCGTGTCGTCCGCGTAACACACCAGGGCCACACCCGGCTGGAGCTCGCCTCTCAGCACCCAGTCGTACCCGATGTTCCACAGGGGTGGGCCAACGACCGAACCTTGTGGAACACCGCACGACATGTCGCGCCGGCCTCCGCCGTCGCGTCCCCTGTAGGTGACACACCTTTCCGCTAAAAACCTAACCTAACCTAACCAGACCAAACACCTAATGTCAGAACTGAATAACCCTGGGACAGATTTTGATGTGCCTTGGCCTGAGTAAAGGGAGAAGTAATGTCTTCAAAACTACAGTGGTTTTATCTGTGGGCGTCGTGGGACCAGCTCCCATATATTCTTGCCCACCATCCTTTCAGCGTGTATAAGATTTTTCGTCTCTGCTATTGACCCCTGAGGAGTTTCCTCGTCTGGAGCCAATTCTGAGTACAGCAGCCAGATCATGGTAGACTTTGCATTGGACTATCATAATTAAATGCGTTTATAAAGTTTCGTGTCTGTACTGTTGACCTCTGAGGAGTTTCCTCGTCTGGAGCCAATCTTGGGTGCAGCAGCGAGACCATGGTGGACTTTAGAACGGACTATCATAGTCAAATGCGTGTATAAAATGTCTTATCTGTACTGTTGACCATGAAGAAGTTACTTCTTCTGGAACCAACCCTAAGTGCAGCAGCCAGATCATGGTGAACTTTAGAATGGACTATCTTAAATGAATGCGTATAGAAAATGTTGTGTCTCTGCTGTTGACCGCTGAGGAGTTTCATCATCTGGAGCCAATTCTGGCTACTGCAGCCAGGTCATGGAAGACTTTCAAATGGACTATCATAATTAAATGCATATATTAAATTTCGTGTCTGTACCGAAGACTTGGAGAGTTCCTTCGTCTGGAGCCGATCCTGAGTGTAGAATCAAGTCATGCATTATAAAAATGCACCGTCATTTTGTAAAATTTCAACTGCTTAGCTTGCAAGATTTGACTCAAACATACATACTAACTAACTAACAAGGCAAGTTAAAATAAAAGCTTGTAAAAAGGAATAAAAAGTATTCGTTATTCACAATATCGATACAAGTCTTAAAACTATCTTACCTATAACTGTTATGTCCTACCTATAACTATCAAGAACGCTTATGCGATACTACCAAGCTCACTCGGCGCTCTCGCTAATCGGCCTAGAACCCTAAAACTTAATTATGGCGAAGTAGGTATGTCCCGTTGACTAAACGGACTTTGATTGATGGATTTGGATGAAATGATAGCGTAGAGGTAGTTTATAACCTTGATGAACACAGCCTTTTATGTCTCGGTAATTTTCGACCTCTACGCGCGCAAAGACGCGGGCAAAAGCTAGTATTTAACTAATTGTATGGTTATTAATGAACTTCGGTCACAGATGAACGCCGAAGCGAAGAAGAAGGTGGACGTCCTATCGGAGGAGCTGCTGCCGTACATCATCGCGGAGCAGGAGCGGCGCACCACGCTGTACAAGCGCGTCATGACGGCCATCCAGAACGGCGAGAAGGGCGTTACCATCGCCGAGATACGCAACAAGCCGCCCGCCATTATACGCAAGGGTCAGTGTCGAAAGACGGGTTTTTGTCTCAGCAAACACAGAAAATTAAAGCGATTCACTTTGAGTGTAGGTCATTCTGTCAAATCTTACAAGATCGCATTATCGCAAAAAGACCGCCTATTGTGTTACCCTGTTTAGAACTACATTTACCGATATCTCTTATTCATAATAAAATCGCGCACATAATAAAGAGTATTCTATGTATGTATGTATCTATAGCTATTGATTCATATACTTATATTGAATTGGTTGGTTAAAATCATTGGTTAAAAATCTCTCTTGCACTCGATCGGACACACGAGAACCGTTTGGAACCGTTGAACTGTGCCAAAAAGTCATTATAAATAAAGACAGCCCCAGTGAGTAAGCGAATGGTGTGTGTGACCGTGACTAGATCGAGTCAGTTTGAAAATGGAAGTCGACGAAGAGAGACTACTACTAAGCAAATGTATCCAAACGAATTAATAAGTTTGTGTATGCACTGAAATAGATTAGAAACATAACAAACATTAAAACGTCTCTATCAACATAATCTATATATAAAACACAAGGGTGACTGACTGATTGACTAATCTATCAACGCACAGCCCAAACTACTGGACGGATTGGGCTGAAAGGACCATGTTCAGAGTCCTATACATGCATACCTTTACTAAAACGATCACTTTCCAAAGCTGCAAATGGTGCATTTAAAAGCACTTTTTGACATTTATTTTGAAAGAATTCCTCCTGTCTCAGATAAGGCAACAGTTTTTTGTATATTCAGTAACAAAAAAATCTTTTTCCTAGCACTTTTGATCCGGTACACTTAAAAAAACTATTGATTGCGAATCATTTTGTGTTAGGCGTTTTTATACATTTTCACGAGTTTTTCTGGTTCACTATCGAATTCCAATTAGCGCCAGAAACATATATATACTCACCTCATGACCTAGTAGGGTTTGCTAGATTTTGCAACATAAATAACTAGGAACCAGCCTATAATGCACCCAGACTGTGCTGTGGTGAGAAATAAGTATATTTTTAAAACCTGAGAATTAGGCAGCTTTTCCATCAGAGATGATGAGTTTCGTAGCTTAGCTTCTCCACTTAACTAAGTGGAGAAGCTAAGCTACGAAACTATAATGTACTTTGTTTCATTTTAACCCTTTTCGAGCAGAATGAAACCAAACTGCGCTTTGAATATCAATCGATCCTATTGGACACTATCCATCTCACCTCTTTAGAATAGTTATAAAAATCAGGCGTGGACCTACCGGATGTTTATAACTTATGAGAGAATTCCACGTGAGACTCAGAACAGTGTAAACCGGAGAAACGGGAAATAAAACAAGTCTCTCAAAAACAACGTACCCCTTTTTTATTGAAACAAACAATTTATTTCAAAACCTAAATAAATATAAGCCATGGCAGTGAAGAGACGGAAGATAATTCACTGACTGCAAGTCTCTAAATACGTTGCACGCGCAAAACACATTTGATGCACCGAAACATTGATGCATGATTCCAATCAACTCAGCACCGCAATATCGTATCCAATTACATTTCACCGATAAACTGACACGTATCGTTATTACAGTAGGAAAACCAAATCGACAATGAGATATCGCTTTCAAGAATATGTATATCGAGCTAAAATGTGCAGAAAAGTTACGTTAAGTGTATAAATAAACAATAAATAAGCAAATAAACAATGACACACGCACAAAGCACAAATTTGGACTGGTTTGAACGCACAGTTTGAAGGTAACAGTAGGTTTCTATGGTGACGAGTGGCAAGTGATTGAATGATCGAGTGACAACTACAATCCGTGTTTCCAGATGGTTCATAATTTTTTACCCAAAAACTTTTCAAGTATCTGCTTCGGAAAAAATACTACATATATATATTACCTACAAAAGAACTTATTAATCAAAATATATGATAACATCTTGGTAACATCATCCAGTCATACACATCCTATAATAATGTCTATTGACTATATCATACATGTTGTTGTTTAAAGTGGTGCACTTCTGTAACTGTATTTGATTTTTGTTTGTGTATGTTTTAGTGAGTTAGTCATTGAAGTGCTATATAAATAAATAAGTAATAAGGTGGCCTCCATGGTTATCTCCTGTACCTCAAAAATAAGGTATACTCCTACCACTAATCTGATCACATTGACCGAATGAACGAAATGAACTGTAATCTTTCATATATCGTCGCCATTAATCGAAAATGTAACCGGAAATACAAATAATATTTATTTTTATTCAATTTTAAACATTGACCTTGATTGACTCTAGACTATTATCTTAAATCTAGTTTGAATAAATGATGGATACTTAAAAATATGGATTGGGTGGAATTGATTAGGGCATAAATGGTCATCGTCTTTTGGCACACAGGTAGTAATTAGGACGTAGGCACCCTACTAAGAAAGGGTTTTTGGAAATTCGACCTTTAGGGGGATGAAAATGGGAGAAAATCTTATTCCTTGAGTTAATAGACTTGAAACTTGCCACGAATACTTAACTAAGTAAATTATAAAGTTTGTAATTTTTTGTTTTTCTAAACTACACCCTAAATGGGGATTGGGGGGTGTCAAATTTTGTATAAAAGAATTTCAACGCGCGGTCCGATTAACTAGCAACTCAGTATTTATACCTACAACCAAAAATAAAGAATAACGTGCATCAGGGTTTTTCAAAAATCTACCCCTAACGGAGTGAAAAGGGGTAGTCCTGAACGGATTGGGCTGAAATTTGGCACACAGATAGTTATTACGACGTAGGCATCCACTAAGAAAGGATTTTTGGAAATTCTTTTACCATAGAGGAATAACGGGGTGTCAATTTTAACGCGCTGTCGGATTAACTCGAAACTATAATGAAATAAAAAAGTACGTATTTCGGGGTTCCAAAAATGATAGGCCGATCACATGTTTACCGACGGTCTATAAAGTTCTTACATCCATTTTGAGAGTTAACCATCCAATTAAATTAACAAACATATCGACACGAACTCCATCATGTCTGCCTCTCAAAATGGATGTAGGAATGGGTCCCGCGGTACTAAGGAGCTACTCCTCATTGATATGGCCATTAGCCAACAGGTTCGTCGTTCCCGAAAGGATCTGTCGACATGTTGGATAGATTATAAGAAGGCCTATGACTCGGTGTCACATACATGGCTAATGAGGGTGCTGGAGTTGTATAAAGTAGTGGATCTCTGCGCACCTTCCTGATGTCGTGTATGGGGCAATGGAAGACAGTCCTTCGCTATCCAGGATGTCGAAATATCCAGAGGAATAGTGAGCCGATAAGGATCGAGCGAGGCATATTTCAGGGCGATAGTCTGAGTCCACTTTGGTTCTGCTTGGCCCTGAATCCTCTAAGCACACTGCTGGAGGACTCAGGTCTAGGCTATCGGCTGAGGAGAGGTGGACAGGTTATATCTCACCTCCTCTACATGGATGACCTAAAACTCTTTGCTCCCAACAATTTACAACTGATGGAGCTACTGAAAGTAACTGAAACTTTCAGTAGAGCCATCAGGATGGAATTTGGTGTGGACAAATGTGCGGTCATGCATATAAAGCGAGGGGAGATTGTGGAATCCGTGGGCACCCAACTCTCGGATTCCATATATCTAAGAGCCCTCTCCGCATCCGAAACCTATAAGTATTTGGGTATGTCGGAAGCGTTAGGCATCAATGTTACTGATATGAAGCAATCGTTAAAGGAGCGCTTCTTTGGCCGCCTGAAGAAAGTATTTAATAGTCTTTTATCAGGCGGGAACAAGGTGCGCGCCTTCAACGGTTGGGTCATGCCGGTTTTGATGTACTCTTTCGGCATACTCAAATGGACTCAGACCGAACTTGACGCCCTGGGTAGGAGGGTCCGTACGCTGCTGACTGCATACCGAATGCAACACCCACGGTTATCGGTAATGAGACTGTATATCCCGCGAAAGTGTGGAGGTCGAGGCTTACAGGTACGTGCCCGACCCAGTTCTCGAAAATGGCAAGATCACATTGTACTGGGATCCATCCATCATCACTGACAGGACTTTTGTTGCCAATAAGCCTGATATAGTGGTGGTGGATCGAACAGAGCGGCGCGCAACCTCGTGAAGGCCGAGAAAGATAAACAAATCAAGTATCTTGACTTGGCTCACGAGGTTGTCGACATGTGGGATGTGGACTCTGCGATCATTGTGCCGATAGTCGTATCAGCCAATGGCTTAATTGCCAAGAGCCTCGACCAACACCTAAGGAGGCTCTCGTTGGGCAGCTGGATTAAGGGCTTGATTCAGAAAGCTGTACTCCTGGACACGGCTCGCATTGTTAGGAGGTTCCTGTCTCTGGAGCCCTGACCGCCGGTAGCTTGGACCCTGTTCCCGATACCGGTGGGCTACTATTTTTTATATTTTTAAATGTTTTATATATTTTTTTATTCTAATATTTAACAATATAATTCATATGTATGAAAAATGAAATAAAGAATATAATAATAATAAATAAGGTGCGGGTCATCCAACGCAACCACAGGTTGGACGATGCTGCACTTAGGCTGCGCTCAGAGGTACTGAGCAACCGTATCGTCTCGACTCCGGCACAAACCGCGGCACAGCCGTCAATTTCCGACCCAATCCCGCCGCGGTCCAATCATGTTGAGGAAGAGAATAATAGGGTTGTCACAGTAAGTAGCCAGTGCAACGCCCGATTGAGGAGCGCTCTGGAGGATGCGTTTCGCGATTATAGGCACACCCCGATCGAACTTAGACCCCGACTACCACGCTTACCTATGCACAAGAAACATAGGGCGCTGGTGTGTGCCTTGGACTTGCAGCTTAAAAACTTTTTCGAGAGCAGCGAGGATCTCGTTGATACACACTCGATCCTGTATTGCGCGGCTGTTGCGGCATGTCGTTTAGCTAACGTCAAGTTCCCAAACTGTGACAGAGCTACTCGACCAAAACCAGCCGTACCAGCCTGGCAGTGCAGGATCGAGCGCCGTATCGATGGGGCCAGGGTACTCATCGGCAAACTATACAGCTTCAGGGAGGGCAATACACGACCACGAGTGATGCGCTTTGTGAGACGGGCATTCTCGGGGACAGGAATCAGTCCTCCAGAATACATGTCCCGTGTCACAGAGCGTATCGACTTCCTGAAGCAAAAAGTCTGTGCATGAGCGAGCCGAATTCGGCGGTATAAGCGGCGGGTTGACCGATACACGCAGAATTGCATGTTCCAGAGCGATGAGAGGTGGATATATAGAGCTTGGGAGCGACCTGAACAAAATGTGGCGGACGTGTGCCGCCCGGATGATGCCACCACGAGCGCATTCTGGGGCAGCATATGGTCAGTGCCCGTCTGTCACGCTGAGGCTGACTGGATACAGGATGTCGAACGATTGTATGAAAATATACCAGAAATGGAAGCTGTATTAATCTCTCCACAAAACGTAGCCACAGCAGTCCGTCCGTTACCGAATTGGAAATCACCGGGACCGGACGGACTGCACAACTTCTGATTAAAATGGCTGATTAGCTCACACACTCGCCTGGCATCTCAATTCCAGTCATCCTTAGAGTCTGGGTCGCTGCCGCAGTTTCTCACAACAGGCGTTACCCACCTGCTCCATAAGTCAGGTAGTCCCGCGGAACCGAAGAATTATAAACCGATCACATGTTTGTCGACGGTCTATAAATTTCTTACATCCATTTTGAGAGTGAAAATAAACACACACATTGACAACAATTCAGTAATGTCCGCCTCTCAAAATGGATGTAGGAACGGGTCCCGCGGTACTAAGGAGCTACTCCTCATCGACATGGCCAACAGGTTCGTCGATCCCGTAAGAACTTCTCGACATGCTGGATAGACCACCTTCCTTGAGTCGTGTATGGGGCAATGGAGGACAGTTCTTCGCTACCTGGGGTGTCGACAGATCCAAGGGAATGATGAACCTGTACGGATTAAACGGGGAATATTTCCGGGCGACAGTTTGAGTCCGCTTTGGTTCTGCTTGGCCCTGAACCCTCTAAGCACACTGCTAGAGGATTCAGGTCTAGGCTATCGGTTGAGCAGAGGTGGTCAGGTCATATCTCACCTCCTCTATATGGATGATCTAAAACTCTTTGCCCCCAACGAATTGCGACTGATGGAGCTACTGAAGGTAACTGAAACCTTCAGTAACACCATCAGGATGGAATTTGGTGTGGACAAATGTGCAGTCATGCATGTAAAGCGAGGGGAGATTATGGAATCAGAGGGAATTCAACTCTCGGATTCCATATACCTCAGGTCCCTCTCCTCATCCGAAAGCTATAAGTATTTGGGTATGTCGGAAGCGTTAGGCATAAACGTTGCTGACATGAAGCAATCGTTGAAGGAGCGCTTCTTTGGTCGCCTGAAAAAAGTATTAATTAGTCTTCTTTCAGGCGGAATGAAGGTGCACGCCTTCAACGGTTGGGTCATGCCGGTTCTGATGTACTCTTTCGGCATACTCAAATGGACTCAGACCGAACGCGACGCCCTGGATAGGAGGGTTCGTACACTGTTGACCGCAAACCGGATGCATCACCCACGATCATCGGTGATGAGATTGTATATCCCGCGGAAGAGCGGGGGTCGAGGCTTTTAAAATGCGAAGACCCTTCACAATCGCGAGGTGTGAAATCTCAGAGAATATTTTTTAAAAGCCGAAGTGGGTATGCACCGCGGTGTGGTGGCAGTGGACAAAGGACTCACCCCGCTCTCCATGGCTAAAGAGAACTGGCGCAAATCTGTAGTGCTTACTACGGAAGACCGCAAGGAGGTATGGCAAAGCAAGGAGCTTCATGGGCGCTTCTATCGGGCTCTTCATGAGCCCGGTGTAGATTTCTTAGCGTCCGTATCCTGGCTACGTTTTGGTGACCTTTTCGGGGAAACTGAAGGTTTCGTCTGTGCAATTATGGACGAAGTTATCTTGACGAATACCTACCGGAGACATATTATGAAGGACGGGACGGTTGACGTGTGTCGGGCATGCCACCGTCCGGGTGAGTCCATCAGACATATATTATCTCTGGTTGTTCTCGTCTAGCTAACGGCAAGTACTTGCACAGGCATAATCAAGTGGCCACGATTATTCACCAGCAACTTGCGTTGAAATATAAACTTGTGGACTCTGAGGTACCGTACTACAAGTAAGTACCCGACCCAGTTCTCGAAAATGACCATGTCACGTTGTACTGGGATCGGTCTATCATTACTGACAGGACTATTGTTGCCAATAAACCTGATATCGTAGTGATAGACCGATTAGCGCGCCGCGCAATTATAGTCGATGTTACCATCCCACATGACGTGAAACTCGTGAAAGCTGAGAAAGAGAAACAAATAGAATATCTCGACTTAGCACACGAGGTTGTGGACATGTGGAATGTGAGCTCGGCTATCACTGTGCCGATTGTCGTAACGGCTAATGGCCTGATAGCCGAAAGCCTCGACCAACATCTCTCGAGACTCTCGTTAGACGGTTGGATCAAGGGCCTGATTCAGAAGGCAGTACTCCTTGATACGGCTCGCATTGTGAGGAGGTTCCTGTCTCTGCAGCCCTAACCACCGGTAGCTTGGACCCTGCTCCCGACACCGGCGGACATCTATTTTTTATATTTTTAAATGTTTTTTTTATATTTTTATTTGAATTTAAGAAATATTTAAAAATGTAATTAGATAAGAAAATAAATAAATAAACGGAAATAATAATAAATACGCTAAGACCCTCCACAATCGCGAGATATGCAGTCTCAGGGAATATTTCCTAGAAGCCGACGTGGGAATGCATCGAGATGTGGTCGCGGTAGACAAGGGCTTCACCCCGCTCTCCTTGGCGAAAGAGAACTGGCGCAAGCCTGTAGTACTTGACACTAACGATCGCAAGGAGGTATGGCAGAGTAAGGAGCTTCACGGACGCTTTTTCCGGGCCCTGCATGGACCCGATGTAGATTTACTAGCGTCCGTAGCCTGGCTGCGTTTCGGGGACCTCTTTTGGGAAACCGAAGGTTTTGTCTGTGCAATTATAGACGAAGTTATCATGACGAACAATTACCGGAGATTTATTGTGAAGGACGGCACGTTTGACATCTGTCGGGCATGCCACCGACCGGGAGAATCAATCCGTCACATTATCTCCGGATGTTCTCATCTAGCTAACGGAGAGTACTTGCATAGACACAACCTTGTGGCCAGGATTATCCATCAGCAACTTGTTCTGAAATACAGCCTAGTGGAATCGGAAGTGCCGTACTACAGGTACGTGCCCGACCCAGTTCTCGAAAATGGCAAGATCACATTGTACTGGGATCGATCCATCATCACTGACAGGACTATTGTTGCCAATAAGCCTGATATAGTGGTGGTGGATCGAACAGAGCGGCGCGCAACCTCCTGAAGGCCGAGAAAGATAAACAAATCAAGTATCTTGACTTGGCTCACGAGGTTCTCGACATGTGGGATGTGGACTCTGGATCATTGTGCTGATAGTCGTGGCTTAATTAACAGCCAATGGCTTAATTGCCAAGAGCCTCGACCAACACCTAAGGAGGCTCTCGTTGGGCAGCTGGATTAAGGGCTTGATTCAGAAAGCTGTACTCCTGGACACGGCTCGCATTGTTAGGAGGTTCCTCTCTCTGGAGCCCTGACCACCGGTAGCTTGGACCCTGTTTCCGATACCGGTGGGCTACTATTTTTTATATTTTTAAATTTTTTATATATTTTTTTATTCTAATATTTAAAAATATAATTTTTATGTATGAAAAATGAAATAAAGAAGACTTAAAATAATAATTTAATTTCAGACTAAGAAAATGTCCATATAATGTTAGTAAGTAATAAAGGTCTTAAACAACTATGTTAGTAATGTAGCATTCTCGAATTACAAAAATAAAAAATAAATCCCATACAAATCCCATTAATGTCAAAAACAATACATAAAAAAACAAAAATAAAAATATTGCGTCATCTTGTCATCTTGTCACGTGAAGCCGAATAAGCCTCCCTAGCACTGCAGACTCTGGCCTTTCTGATATCATCTTCAGAATTCCGTTGGCGCTCCCCCGGATCCTACACATCAGAGATGATGCTTTTTTACGCATTATGGCATAAAATTCGTCGACCCTTGCGTCAGCAAACATGTCTGAAGCGCTACAGAAACATGGGAGCCCCAGCAAAATCCTGAAGGCATTGTTATATTGTACGCGAAGAGCGTTGTAGGCTCGTTGCGTGTAGCTGGTCCATAGAGCGCTGGTGTAAAAGCTTTGGCAGTAGGCCCTGAACAGTGTCACTTTTACATCTACTGTACACCTTGCAAACCTATGTACCAACATATTAGCACGAACCAACAACGCCCTTCGCTCCCGCTCAATATCTGTATCATCATTAAGGGTCTCAGTCACTGTGTCCTAGGTAGGTACTTAAACTGAGAGACACGTTCTAGAGGTACTCCGTTCATATAGACTGAGGGTACATGCTCCGGTGACTTATTCTTCCCTCTAATAACCATAAACTCACTTTTCATCTTGTTGTACTTCAGACCATGAACTTCCGCATATGACTCACAGATACCCAGCAGCTTTCTCAATCCACTGAGTGACGGACTCAGCAACACCATGTCGTCAGCGTAATTGATGTTGTTAACGCAGACGTCATCTATAGGACAACCAACGTGGCTGTTACTGAGCTCCTCAATCAGCTGATTAACATACAAGTTAAATAGTCTAGGAGAGGACAGGCCTCCCTGTCTGACACCGCATTCAAGTGCATACCCATCCAAAAGCACATTCCCCCACGAGCGAAGGATTCTGCGAATGGTTCAGATATAGAATCCCGAGAGATGCGAAGGTTTCAAAGGTACGAGACGCAGAATAGCTTTGCTGCCGAGCGAAACACACAACTTTTCACCTCACTATAGCGAGGAAAATGGTGTCTCCATGCATTGAACAAATATTGTAGGTACGCTTTTATGCACTTTTTGCGCAATTTTTCGGATGAAAGCTCAATTCGGCATTATGTACCGCTTGCACTAACTCTGCTACTACTAAACTAACTTATGGAAAGCGAATTGAATATACAGAAGAAAATTATATAAAGTTTTTTGAAGTGAAAACTTCTATAGGCGCTTTGAGCAATTTTTTTCGTGCTGGCCAGTGCGATTATTCTAAAAATGAGTTTGGAGCACTGACATGAAATAAGTATTCATGCATTATCAGTAGACCCGGCGGTATGGCAAATCGAATTTTAAAAACTCTTTCGACGCTAGCAGATAAAATGCACTTTTGCACTCAGATTTCGAATGATAAACAGACTTTTTCCGAGCTTGTGAGGTGAAAATGATATTTTTATTTCTACGTTCTATGGTTTCCCAAGAAAAAAAGAAGAAAAGAAAAAGGCTAAGTGTCTTCACCAACTCCTGGTCAGCACGGTTCTTGACAGTTTTATTAGAATACTCGTCATAATCATCTCAGTATATTGCAGGTCTTTGCTCCACTTCATCATAAAAAAATCAGATTCGAAGCGGTTCATTGCGAACGCGTGACCGTGTGACGTCCGAACCGTGCGGTATCCACAAAGCAACTGAACGCTCTCGTGGAGTCCGGACCCCCATAGTAACAGAACCGCGCAGGCGCCATGCGATACTATTTTCTCAGGTTTGAGTGGCGGTATCCCCGCGAATACATCTGAATCCTTATAGACTCACGCGGGAAAAACCGCGCGATTACCGCCGTGTTTGTAAGGACGACGAAGAACGACGCAGCTACTAGCAGTTTGCAGTTGCGGTCATCTTTGGAAGTGAACTTATACAGTCGCTTGATTCCTTTTTACACAAAGCAGTCTGATTGAAATCATGTTATATCGTGCCCGTTCGTTTTCGCAGGTCTAATGTACCGCTGCCCCACTAACCGCGCACCGCGGGAGCCCGACGGCTCCGGCGCCATCATGTGCGAAGAAAACCTGGACCCCACGCCCATCATGTTCGAATCTTGTCTCTCCGCAGAGGATAAGGAGCTCTATGTGGCAGACAGCAAATACTTCTTTTGCAACCGTAAGTTTATTAACTACTCGCTAACTTCCGAGCCGCCTTAAGTTTGAATCGATCTGTAACGACTCGTTTCTTGACTTCTTAATTTGAACCTAATGAACGAAACCAACCAAAATACCAAATCAAAACCAATCAGATCAATTAGGAGTGAGGCGTATTTATCGTCACAGATAGAAATCACAGATATTATAAAATAGCAGATAGCAATTGCTCCTAACGATAAAAAATATCTGTTACTTAAAATCACAGATCCTCAAGACTGTTACTGTTAAAACTTCGGATACGATTTTCGACTTTAACGAAAAGAAATAAAGACGATATTCAATTGAGTCAATACGTATTTATCGTCTGTACAAAAATCACAGGCTGTGATTTTATAACAGATGGATACGATTTTCGACTTTAAATCAAAAGAAATAAAGATGATATTCGATTGAGATACGTATTTATCAAAAATCACAGGCTGTGATTTAATAACAGATATTTGGATCTGTTATTTTTTGTCACAGTCACAGTGATCACAGATATCGTGTTTCACCTGTTACAACCCATCTCTAAGATCAATACTTTCAACGAATGACAACCCAACCAACAATTTATTATTTATTTATTATTATTATTATATTATCGACTCTAAAGAAGTCAAAAACAAAGATACCTACACTAAAAATTATTTGTGGGCGAAAGTCATTCTTCGACGGAGACTCTTAACACCGCGATTCAGAAAATGACATTAAACGAATAACGCCATCTATCGAGCACGAAATGATACTGTCAAAATATATGGGAAAACGATCGAACACTCTGTAAGCTAAATAAACTATGTAGAAAAGTTAAAGAATAAATACCTATATTTTTTAAGAAATTAACATTTGTCACTATTCTTTCATGATTATCAAGATTTGAAAGATAGGTAGCGCCACCTATCGCACTAATACTAAACTAATAAATAAACAACGCATCTGGATAATTTTAATTAATCTAACTTTAGAGTCTGTTATATTCTATACACAATGTATCGCGTTAAGTTTCCGCGCAAAGAAAATGACGGTCATATAACAACACACGATCTCACAAACCTAGTAATTAAGAAGTAAGTATCATTTCGCGTCAATAGATGTCGTTACGTGTATGTACATTACGTAATGAAAATTCCTTCTTGAACACTTTAAATTCATATATCTTTTGATATTTTGAAGCGATTGCGATGAAACAAAAACTAATTGAAACATCGAGTTACACACAATATTTGAGTATAAAAGTTAACCATATTGATTTCGTACTTTTTACATGATAGTGGAACAATCAAACTAAAGAACATACAAACAGACAGACAGACAAACAGAAAATACTGGACGACTGTCTTTTTTGTCAATTAATTGTAAGAAAATAATATTGTGTGCTTTTCCTTACTCCGAGCACTTGTCAAGTAGGCAAAATCATTATATAGGTACTTATGCTAAATAACCATATGCATTTACTAGCGAATCACTATAATGACAAACTTATATTTTTTGACACCAACACTTTTGTTGAGAAATTAAAATCGACTAGGGATACTGCGTATCTGCCTATTAGTTTTAGACGTCAAATAGCATCAGCGTCAGCAGCTATTAGCTTTTAATATAAACTCAGACATAAGTAGTATGTCGAAGTCTTATGTAATTAGCACCACAAAAATTAGTAATAACACTAATCATATTTTAAACTAGTCAGTAAGACAACAGAAGGTACCAGTAACAATGTAGTTAATCTCACCATCAACATGGTATTTTCTAGTATTCAATTAGTTAATTGCAAAAAAGGGGCTAAGCAGAATACCTTGAAATTATTTCATCAAAATATTCAGGGTTTTTCTTCCAAACAATTGAAAATTGAATTGTTTTTAGAAAAAACAATGTTTGATATTATCTGCATAACTGAACACTGGTTGAAAGATTATGAAATGCTAATTAATTTTGAGAATTATAGGGTGGGCAGTTGTTTTAACCGAAAATCCATGCTGCGTGGAGGTTCACTAATCTTAATTAAAAATTGTATAAAATCTAAGACTCGTAAAGACATAGTTGAACTATCGGTGGAACATAGCATTGAACTGTCCTGTATTGAGCTAGATAAGCATTATATAGTGTGCGTATACCGACCTCCTAACTATCAAAACTACTCTATATTTGAGTCAGTAATGGAAGATGTTTTGGCAAAACTTGCAACGGGTAATAAATCAGTAATCATTTGTGGAGACTTTAATATTAATATTTTGGAAAATAATTCAAATAGCAGCAGATTATTAAGTCTCTTCAAATCATTCAATCTGTCAAATGTGTTTTTGGAACCAACGCGAATTACTACGACTACTGCTACATGTATTGATAATGTTTTTTTGTAGCTGCGACTATTTAGATAAAGCCATTGTAAATTATCTCCCTTCTGATCACAGCAGTCAAACCGTTAATTTTGAGTCCAACACACCACTTCAAAAAGTGCAGATACAAACTAGACCAATAACATCGGGTAATTTAAATAGGTTTAATAGCACTTTAATTAGTAAGTTATGTACTCAGGGCCAAAATATAAACAATGGTAATATCTTGTATGAAGAATTCTTTTCATTGGTGCAAAACTTTTAAAATAGTGTGCAAAGTAGCTAAAGCTTCTTTCATTAGCAACAAGGTTAAATCAGCAGACAGTAAAATAAAGACAGTTTGGAAAATTATTAACAATGAAACTAATAAGAGCAAAAGGCATAATACTGATTACACACTGGACACTTCCCGCGGTCTCATTAGCGCTAACATCGATGTTGCTCAGGAATTTGCAACTTTCTTTACCAATATTCCAATTAAAACTACGGAAACTTTAAATGCCTCGCCCTCACTTGCTATTGATTTATTAAGAGCGAATGTTTCAGCCTGTCCTGTGGAATTTAAATTTAAACATATATACCCTGTGGTCGTTGTAAAAGCTTTTAAGCAACTCAAGATCAAAATTACCGAAGATCTGTGGGGCATGTCTACTAAAGTTTGTCAATCCATTATTGAGACAATTGCACCCTACTTAGCTTTAATATTTAATTTGTGTGTGGATCAAGGGGTATACCCAGATTTAATGAAGTACAGTAAAGTTATTCCACTTTTCAAAACCGGGGACAGCAAAGACACTAATAATTATAAACCCGTATCAGTTTTGCCGGTTTTCAGCAAGGTGTTTGAAAAAGTAATGTTAAATCAAATGCTCAATCATTTTAATCGTAATAACATCCTACACGATCAACAGTATGGTTTCACCAAAGGACGTTGCACAACTGACGCCGGTGTCACCGTGTTGAAACACATCTTTAAGGCATGGGAAGAGGCACAAGATGCAATAGGCATCTTTTGCGACCTATCTAAGGCTTTTGATTGCGTGAAACGCTGCTCTTGAAACTTGAGCATTACGGACTGGGTAAACTTGCGCTTAGCTTAGTAAAATCATATTTGAATGATAGAATGCAGCAAGTTCAAATAAACGGTGTGAACTCATTGGGTTTAAAAGTTAGAATGGGTGTCGATGTTGGGTCCATTCCTCTTCTTAGTATATATAAATGATTTACCTCAACTACTGAAAAGTCGACCACAAATGGTGTTATTTGCTGATGACACATCACTGATTTTTAAAGTAAATAGACATGCACGGGAGCTTGACGACGTAAATAACGCTATGTTCAAGGTCCATAATTGGTTTACTATAAATAATTTGGTATTAAATGAGAAGAAAACTAAATGCATAAGATTCACGTTACCGAATGTAAGAAGTAGTGAATGTCATGTTGTACTGAACAGGGAGATACTAGAATTCGTCGAAAATACAGTTTTCCTGGGGATCACGCTTGATTCAAAACTACACTCATATAACATCACTTGCAGGGCGACTAAGTTCAGCCGCTTACGCTGTTTGGAAAATCCGCCAACTAACAGACGTGGATACCGCGAGACTGGTCTATTTTAGTTACTTTCATAGCATCATGTCTTACGGTATTTTGCTGTGGGGACGGGGTGCAGATATTGATTCTATCTTTATTTTGCAAAAGAGGGCTGTCCGAGCCATCTACAATATCCACAGACGCCAATCTCTAAGGGAACTGTTTAAAAAAATTAACATTATGACGGTTCCTTGTCAGTACATATATGAAAACATTATGTATTTTATTTTATTTTATTTATTAAGGAAAACCAACAGTTACACACTTTACATAGTTCAAAATGGCTTATAAATAGGTATATCAGTGTGTAACCAACTACGTTATCCACATATTACATATTCTAATAGAAATTTGGAAGAGCACGAGTGCAACAACAATACTAATGAAACTTAAAAATGAACAAATCTTATTCTTATAATACTAATGTATACATAATTATACGGAGACACGGTTAATCATCCGGTCCCTCGATCGTTTTAAGAAGCTCAATGCGAATTTTATTAGCTGACAAAGAGAACAAATCTAATTCTGAAAAAAGAGTATTATAATTTTTTGCTAAACGACGTAGAGGTGCGCGGACACCCGCGTTGGTGCGACAAGAAGACACTGCAAATAACGGGCACCCACGCACCCCACGCCGCACAACAGTTCTAGGTACTACATAGCACAATTTGTTTGTCAACTCTGAGCAATCGTACTCGTTATTACACAGGTCATAGAGAAACTTAGTTTCCAAAAAAGTGCGTCTATCACTTAAAGTAGTTAGCTTATAATATTTCAATAAGTTAATGTAGGATGTTTTTTTTCGGAAGCAACGATAATGTGTGGCTTTAAGGAATTTACGTTGAACGATTTCTAGGTTATCTATGTATTTTTTGTACAAGGGGTTCCATACCATTACAGCATACTCCAACTGAGATCTCACTAAAGATTTATATAAATGAATGTACGTGCGAGTACGTTTAAAATCGGTCATGCATCTCATCACAAATCCATACATGCGAAACGCGTTACTAATAATGTTATCAATGTGTTGATCCAGGTGAAGTTTACTATCCAAAAGTACCCCAAGGTCCCTGATTACAGGGACTCTATGCAATGAGGCGTTATTTAGGTTGTATGTGTGAGTTATAGTATTTTTATTTTTGGTGAATGTTATAGATGAGCACTTAAGGATGTTTAGCTTTAGCTTATTTTTAATACAATATGCCGAGAATCTATCCAAATCGTCTTGGAATAAAGTACAATCCGTTTTATTTTGAATTTTCCTAAATATTTTCAGGTCATCGGCATATAGTAGAAATTTTGAATATCTGAAACATTGATTTAAGTCATTTATAAAAAGAACAAATAGGAGAGGGCCTAAAATTGAACCCTGGGGCACGCCGGACGTGACATGTATGGATGTGGATTCAAAGCCTTTGATGACCACTTTCTGAGTTCTATTAGTGACGTATGATACAAACCAGCGTAATAAATCACCTCGTATACCATTGAAAGCTATTTTCGTCAAAAGCAGTTCAGTTTCATGTATGTTCGGAAAAATCTACATCTTTTTAGTAAGATAAGTGACAGGCATAACTTTAACACTACAAATAGGAACAAATTAGATCAACCACGTTTCAGATTGTCTAAAGTACATACTTCTTTTATGGGGTACTGTGTAAAATGTTATAATAAAATATCACTCATTATTCTTCAACTAAATGAGAAGAAATTTAAAACATGCATTAAACGCACACTATGTAGACAGGCATATTATAAGTTGGATGATTATATCGTAGATAAAAATGCTTGGCTTAATGCTGGTCCTGCTCCACAGGCACTAGGGCTCACTAGTTATTATTTGGAAGAGTTGCTTCCCCTTTTTTTTTCTGACTTTACAAACTTAATGTTTATTTTTTTTCTTTAAATTCTATTATATTAATCTCTCAAGTACATCGCAAATTATAGTTTTGTATAAATTAGAAGCATTTTTTCAATTTTGTAAATGTGAATACCATGGAGCCGTTTAATATGGTATCATGTTTTATATTGACTTGAAAGAGCATGGCAGATGAGAGTATGTCATACTCACTTAAATTTCTCGCTGATGGTGGCGCGTGTGTTGGATCATTCGATTCCTTACAAAATGGTTGAGCTGGATGGTGCTGATCCACGTGTCATGTTCGTGAACGGGCGCTGTCAGTTGAGACTGGTCATCTCTCATCTGCCAGGGCTTATTTTTAATCTTATATTTTGAATTGTTTTTGATTATTTTTCATTTGACATTGTTCTCACATATAGAAGCACCAAGAATACTGTACCCAGGATTTTGTATTATCTTGGAGTTTCTTGCCCGTTCTTCTCCATAGAGATCTACGATTTGGAATGGGCAACTAGCTTCAACTTTTTGACTAACTGACCGATTCTTTGACAATTCAAAAGTGCCTGTAAATGGTTTAATTGAAATAAATGCTTTGAGTTTGAGTTTAACAGAACGGTTTCCGTAAAAACAGGTCTACAACGTTAGCAGTCTACAAATACGTACAAGAGGCTCTAACTATTATTAATAGTAAAAACTATGCCATAGGTATGCTGCTCGATATGACCAAAGCCTATGATAAGGTGCAATTTAAAATACTATTGGACATTAGGAATACGAGGAAAAGCTTATGAATGGTTTGCATCATCAGTCTTATCTATAGAGGTTGACTAATAAGTTCTTAATGATAAAAATAAATACAATGTTGCATTAAGTTTATCCAATCTATTTGATACCGACCTCCTTTGAATCATAGCTCATTAACTCGATAATTATGAAAACATAACGGAAGACAGTGACAGTTGAAATATCAAGATGACAAATAAATTACTTTTAATCAGAAATAGTCTTATCCATAGAGGTTGACTAATAAGTTCTTAATGATAAAAATAAATACAATGTTGCATTAAATTTAACCAATCTTAGAGAGGCTGGGTCGTGGTGATGAGCCAGTGTAGTGATATAATCAGCTTAAATACGGGATCAACAGGATTCTACAACTGGCGACGAGGATAAAGGTCAGACAAAATAAAAAATACTTAGGAAAATGGTATGTTGTGTTGATCAAGTAAAATTGTAAAATACATGATACCTACCTGCAAAATCTAATGTGAATTGTTATATTCCGTACTTACTGGCGTCAAGTATTTCATGCAGAAGGAAGGATTCTATCATAGCTTTATTGTTATTAAAATTATGGGATAATGTTTACATTTAACCGCCGAAGCTGACGAGATGGACAGATGGATCACTTAGGATCCACACTATTGTAATAAGGTAAGTACCTACATAAATTAGAATATGAACCACAGTCATTAAGTTATGTGAAATTGCTATGTACTTATTTATTTGGAAACAATTACCATATTACCTGCAGAATAAACTGCTGCCTCTACCTACTTAACCACAGGACAGAGTTGGGTTAGAATCATGATAAACTTTGCATTTCATACATCTAATGACCTAAGTATAATATTTAGTAAATATTTAAATTGTTGTTTCATTTTACTGTCAGCAGTGGGTTGGGAAATGGCAAAAATATTCTAAGTTGCTATAGGAGTCCCTTGTGATTTTAAGTAATCTAAGGTACATGAACTTAGTAATGACTCCTTTAACTCTGACTGTGGGATGTACTGACAACCTGCCTACACATTTAATAAGAACTATTATTTATTCACCTGTAAAACTATGGATACCTGTGGGTTTAAAAAATTATACAAATGTTAGCTGAAATACAAGCAGTGATTTTGATTGTGCTGCAGAGCAGATACAAACTTGAAAAAAGAAGGGAACGTAATGCACTAAAAAAGCAATTTACTGTTATTGAAATGATTAATTAGAATAATACAGTTATGTGACAATGACTAGGTATGTTGTTGGTAAACTATTGTTTGATAAGGTATCCCACTTCAGGGATCAGGAAGAAGTAGCCTTCTTGTGTTTGAGTAAACCCCTTTTATTGTGGCAATACTACAAAGGGCACTAAGTTCCAGGTGCCATTATACAATGTAGAAGTAATGCCTATTCAAACAATTTTATAAATAAAATAAAAATACATAACTATATAATATGCTGCTGCGAGCGTTTTAATTTAAGATTAATACATTTTACATAATATTATTAGTAACTGATTATTATATTTGTTGGTCTAGTGGCCACAAGTGTTACTGAGTACAGCTGCTGAGCTGGGTTTGTGTTAAGGGTGGGGCAAAGTGTTGTGGGGTTTATTCTCTCAGGAGTTCCTCTGTGGAGACCAGTGACAGTTGAAATATCAAGATGACAAATAAATTACTTTTAATCAGAAATAGTCTTATCCATAGAGGTTGACTAATAAGTTCTTAATGATAAAAATAAATACAATGTTGCATTAAATTTAACCAATCTTAGAGAGGCTGGGTCGTGGTGATGAGCCAGTGTAGTGATATAATCAGCTTAAATACGGGATCAACAGGATTCTACAACTGGCGACGAGGATAAAGGTCAGACAAAATAAAAAATACTTAGGAAAATGGTATGTTGTGTTGATCAAGTAAAATTGTAAAATACATGATACCTACCTGCAAAATCTAATGTGAATTGTTATATTCCGTACTTACTGGCGTCAAGTATTTCATGCAGAAGGAAGGATTCTATCATAGCTTTATTGTTATTAAAATTATGGGATAATGTTTACATTTAACCGCCGAAGCTGACGAGATGGACAGATGGATCACTTAGGATCCACACTATTGTAATAAGGTAAGTACCTACATAAATTAGAATATGAACCACAGTCATTAAGTTATGTGAAATTGCTATGTACTTATTTATTTGGAAACAATTACCATATTACCTGCAGAATAAACTGCTGCCTCTACCTACTTAACCACAGGACAGAGTTGGGTTAGAATCATGATAAACTTTGCATTTCATACATCTAATGACCTAAGTATAATATTTAGTAAATATTTAAATTGTTGTTTCATTTTACTGTCAGCAGTGGGTTGGGAAATGGCAAAAATATTCTAAGTTGCTATAGGAGTCCCTTGTGATTTTAAGTAATCTAAGGTACATGAACTTAGTAATGACTCCTTTAACTCTGACTGTGGGATGTACTGACAACCTGCCTACACATTTAATAAGAACTATTATTTATTCACCTGTAAAACTATGGATACCTGTGGGTTTAAAAAATTATACAAATGTTAGCTGAAATACAAGCAGTGATTTTGATTGTGCTGCAGAGCAGATACAAACTTGAAAAAAGAAGGGAACGTAATGCACTAAAAAAGCAATTTACTGTTATTGAAATGATTAATTAGAATAATACAGTTATGTGACAATGACTAGGTATGTTGTTGGTAAACTATTGTTTGATAAGGTATCCCACTTCAGGGATCAGGAAGAAGTAGCCTTCTTGTGTTTGAGTAAACCCCTTTTATTGTGGCAATACTACAAAGGGCACTAAGTTCCAGGTGCCATTATACAATGTAGAAGTAATGCCTATTCAAACAATTTTATAAATAAAATAAAAATACATAACTATATAATATGCTGCTGCGAGCGTTTTAATTTAAGATTAATACATTTTACATAATATTATTAGTAACTGATTATTATATTTGTTGGTCTAGTGGCCACAAGTGTTACTGAGTACAGCTGCTGAGCTGGGTTTGTGTTAAGGGTGGGGCAAAGTGTTGTGGGGTTTATTCTCTCAGGAGTTCCTCTGTGGAGACCTGGATTTTGAGTGTGGCCGGTTGATGGCTGTGGACTCAATCACTGTATCATGAGACTTGGACGGGACCCTCAGAATGCAAGTTAACTACTCTAATACTATATAATCTTTGCCTAATTGTGTGATTATAATTCTTATTTATGATCTGGAAAACACTGCTCTTTGTGAGTTCTTGTAGAACTATTACAATGGCTCTGTGAGAAAGTATTGATTCCTTTATTATGAGATCAGTATTAAAGTAAACGCAGTGGAATTGGGTTTTTATTATATATATTGTGTGCAATATCAAAAGTACATAGAATAACAAGTGTAGCCTAGCAACCACCACATAGATGATATATAAATCTAGAAGGGAAGACTTCATAAAGTAACGCTGGAAGTGCTTTCCTAACAATCAGCACCATCTTTTGGATTGTTTGTCACATTAGCAGTCACCATGTATTGTTGGAAGATTAGTTATTAAACTGATTTCGATGTTTTAGTTAATAACTATCTATGGTTAAAATTGAACGATTATGAGTTTTGGGTTTTAGACATAAATAACAACTGCACAGTTGTTATTGTAGCTATGTTGGTTGGGATGCGGTGTTACCCAATATTCTGGAAAATACCTAATACAATTAAGTATAGGTACCTAAGTATGATTATTGATGATTCGATTTAAAATTAGAATTAAGTAATTTAGTTTCTAACATAAATCACAAACTTATATAATAACTAGATTATTACATGAGGACTTATAAACATAAAACCATAATTGGGTAATTAAACCCTTTTGAACTAGGTACTAGGATTGTTGTCAAGCCTAATAGGTATTGAAGTTGTAAAAGTAATGAAGTTATAGTATTGAAGTTCTAAAATACCTTTGCATTTCTGAATATTAGCATTGTTCGCATTGACTCCTACAATATGTTCTTCTATACCGATTATTGTTTAGTATGGAATAAATTTAAAGAAAGGAAGAACAAATTGTTAACCAGGAATACGCGCATGTAAAAAAGATAACATAATAAGTACAAGAATATCTACACAGTTCGAGTGGTAGGTCTGTACTCAGCTATATCAAAATATGGAAAGCTCTTTAATATTGTTTGGAAGTTTTATTCAACCAAGTAATTAAGAGTTTTTGCATATTTGAATTCTGAATCTTGGATAATTGTCAAGTTTTAGGAACACAAACTTAATGTCATAGGTACCTTAGTACAAGTAGATACATGCGGTCAATCAAAAATTAATTGAGACTGGTATTGGGTATAACGTGGAAGGCTGATTAAGTGGAAATGTGTGTGTACATGTAAATTATCTAAGATTGAGTATTCAAAGTACTTGGATAAGGAAAGAAAGAAAGACATTTATTTGGTAAGAAGTGTTTAACACAACAACAATAAAAAGAAGAAAAGAATAGAATATATAATGAAAACGTTCGCGTGCATTCTGCGCGGTGAGATTGGCTACGTGTGAATTGGAAGTTGTGTTAAAAATATTATTAATATTTATTATTTTTTATAGCACAACAGTGGTGGTGGCCTAGCCCGACTTAGGTCGTGGGTTCGAAACCAGGCAGGCATTTTGTGTATTTCATACTCATCACCACTGTTCATCAACGGTGAAGGAAAACATCGTGAGGAAACCGGCATGTCTGAGAACCAATACTTCGAAGACATGTGACATCTGCCAGTACGCACTGTTTCCGCGTGGTAGATGGGCTTCCATTAAATTGGATGCATTGGCTTCCATTGAATTGGATGCAGGGGCTTCCATTAAATTGGATGCATGGGCTTCCATTAAATTGGATGCATGGGCTTCCATTAAATTGGATGCATGGGCTTCCATTAAATTGGATGCATGGGCTTCCATTAAATTGGATGCATGGGCTTCCATTAAATTGGATGCATGGGCTTCCATTAAATTGGATGCATGGGCTTCCATTAAATTGGATGCATGGGCTTCCATTAAATTGGATGCATAGGCTTCCATTAAATTGGATGCATGGGCTTCCATTAAATTGGATGCATTTAAACGGTAAAGGAAAACATCGTGAGGAAACCAGATGTAACACTCCATTAAATTGGATGTATCAAAATGGTGAAGGAAAACATCGTGAGGAAACCAAATGTAACACACCAATAAATCGGATGTATCAAAGCGATGAAGGAGAGCATCGTGGGGGCGTGTCCTGGAGCCGATGCTTCGCTGCGTGGACATCCGCCGACCCGCGCTGGGCCCGCGTGGTGGCTAGCGGTCCATCATTTAATTTTACTTTAACATGGTTTCATGTCCCTCATGGAAAGGAGGTTAGTATCTATACATGTTATGAATTGGAGTCGTTTTCATGTGTGCGTTATTCTTCTGGGCCGCGCGACGGATTTTGATGGGGTTTTCGCCGTCGTTTGGAGGTTTTGTTTCGGGGGGTTTGTGTGTGTGGTGCGTATATTAAAGTTAATTATTAGAGTTGATTAAAGCTGAGAAGTCTCGATGTTTTGTCGGGACGTGGAAGCCGTGCGAAGCGAAAGCGAATCGCTAGTGGGATATATATATATATATATATATATATATATAATAAGATAAGTATTGGATATTTACCAAGAGGATGTTATAGGATGACTAAATTTTCTATAGGTCTTGTCATGGACGTAACTGATTTTATTCAACCGCTCAACTGTCGATTGGCCTTTGGAGGGCGGTGGCAGTTGGGGTTCTGTTGTCTCGTTGGTGACAGTTGGAGGCTTATGATTACTTTATTGCTTGATAGAATTATTATTTCCGGTTCTTTACGTTTCTTCTCTTTAAGAGAGGTTAAGAAACCAACCTTACACACGGGTCGGGACCAAGTATGTAAGGTGAAATTTAGATAGAAAAGTTGGATGACAATATTGAAGAAGTCAGGAACTTATTTGTGATACGATGATGTTAAGGATGGTGGCTTTTTAGAGCATGTAAAGTGTGTGAGTAGGCATCTGAGGGTGTTAAGGCTTTGTGTGAGAGATTATGGTATGACACAAGTAGATAAAAGAACAATGAGGTTAATATGAACGGTTTGTGCGTTCCATTAGGTTTTAATTTCTATGGGGAGGTCTTGATACTTACTGAGCTTTTCGGATATGGTGGTTTGAATAATATTGCGTGAGTTAGGTATTGCTATATCTATTAGATAATAATATTATTATGAGGTCTGTTTTATTGATTTATTATTATTATTATGAGATAATGATTAATGTGGCATTAGCATCTGAAAAATCCTAAAACGCTTTGATAAAGTACCTAATAGCTGAAGATAAAAAATAAAAAATTGATAGCTAGATTTAAATAAATAAATAATAGTTTATTCGCTAAGAAAGAAAGATTACCATCATACTATATCAATTAATCATAGAAATAGATTAATCTTCCGAGTTGCGAAATTAAATTTTTGGGCGATAGTTGAAACAAAAAGTTATTAATATTTTTAAATGAAAGGGAAGAGGTTGTAGGAGCAAGGAAACTGGACAAAGGATGAGAACACATGTTAATAAGGTCATATCTACAGATGACCAGACTTCATTAGTTTAGTTTAATTGCCTTTAATTATTGCTTTAAATTAATTGGTACTTGTTTGCAGAAATGTATAGTTGAAATAAATATGTTTATGATTTTGATTTTACACGGTTATTTGGTAACGTGTTTTAAGTTGAACAAATAAAAATATAATAAGAAAGGGATGTAGTGTATCTATTTAATAGATATGTAAACACTATCTCATGCACGCCAGCAGTGAGGTCGCTGTCACTAATGTCAACTGTCAGTTCACTATGAATGGCGGGAAACGGTGGAAGATACAGCGTACCTGCACGAGAGGCTGGGTCGTGGTGATGAGCCAGTGTAGTGATATAATCAGCTTAAATACGGGATCAACAGGATTCTACAAACCCGATTTGCATTACACGGCTAAAATACGAACAGTGCCAGGTGGCTCATCAATTAAAGTCTTTACCCTAACACCCTGTATAGGTAATACAGCTGATACGGTTACCTACTTTAAACTGTTGTTAGTCAACGAATTAGGTAACAATTTATAACAAAGGTGTTGGATAGATGCTCCCATCGATAGGGACTGAAAAATTAACCGCCTTAGACATTAGATCTCACAACTTTTTGCGGTAGAATAACTGCTGTTGAAATGTGTTTGGGATATCATTAGTGCTTTGTGTTAACCGGTGTTCAGGGCACAAGGTCGAGGGTCCCGACCTACCGCGGAACGGCACCAGCGTGATCGGCTGCGCGCCGTGCGAGCGCACCTCGCTGAACTACACCAGCCAGAAGTGCGCGCTCGAGGACACGGACGACGTGGTGGTGCACTACCGGTACTATCCTGACAGAGTGAGTACCTATCTCTCCTTGCGCGAGCGCACCTCGCTGAACTACACCAGCCAGAAGTGGCGACGTGGACTTACTATTGTCAATAATGAAAGAAAGAAATACGGTGTTTCCTTTTTTCGCATTTCATAGAATTTCGTTTCGCAGAAAATGTTTCACATAATATTTTGTTCCTTGTATTTTTATTTCGAATTTTATTGTTTTAACGACTATTTGAATGAAACATATTTCACAGAAACACAATTCAATGAATTTTATAATCACATTTTTTCATACAGTAGAATTATTTTGTAACGAATATTGTTTGTCCGGAAATCATTATCCATAACACGTTTGGTATAAACCTCAGTAACCATAATGTTCAAAATTCGAAATTTAGTTTTACATAATTATCCATACTTCTAAAACTATTCTGTCAAAATATTGAGTACTTAGCCATATTATTTATTCATTGTAATCCCTATTAAATTAATTGAATCTCCTAATTTTGCATGAACTAAAGTCATAATATATTTTTGATTCATTTTAATAGTAGTAGAATCTAAACTATCTGTGAATGGTCCCCTATTTAATTTCGAAAGTTGATGATTTGATTTTTATTATATCGAACACGGTGTGTCGATAATTCAGTTGTACGAAGTTTTATTTCATCGATGCTTTATGTATACACTTCGCGTTATCGCGAACTTTTCTTCGTGCGCTCTCTCTCGCACACCCCTCGATTACTCGCTGAGCAACAGGGAGCGCACGAAGAAAAGTTCTCAATAACGCGAAGTGTAGCCGTAGCATTATTGGTGCGATGTAACGTTTGTGCGAAAAATCCTGTTGCGAAAAACCCTGCAGCGATTGCTCATTAGTTCGGTTTCGGTAATGTATTAGTTTGATAGTATGTCAGTTCGAAACGCCTACTGTTGTCCGTGACATTTGATTAATAATCTTATTTTGCATTATCATTCCTTGTATTAAAACAACTTCGGCGTCAGCATCGGGTGGAACGTCAGAATAGTTGTTGTTGTTGTGGTTGTAAATGTTCGCTTTCCCGCAGACGTACAAGTTTGTGTCCGAGCTGGACCCGGACCGTGAGGTGTGCGACCACTGGAACCCCTGCCAGGTGGGCTACATCTTCAGCCTGCCCGGACCCGACCAGGCCACGCCAGCCAGCGAATTGTGGCGTAAGTCTGTCTCAAACCTAGCAGTAGAGCTCTTCGTGATGGAACTCGTACCGGGAAGAACGTTGGGGCAGCTTCTAGCCTAACCGGATGCAGCTGAATACCAGTATTTTAACAATGATATTATATTAATATTTTAAATATTATGCAAGACTGGTTGTCAGATTTTCGGGCTTCTCCCGGGAGCCGTAACGACTGGCAAAGATCTACGCATGTCAACCATCTACTGGAAGAATGCCTAGCATAGTAACTGTCGTCAAACAATGCTGTGTTCCGGTTCAAAGCGTCTTCTTTCTGTTCCCTTCGTGTTCGTTTGGTTAGTGATTAACCTGGTTTGAAGGGTGGGTGCCAGACTGTGCCACAGCTCAGTCCCAATGTCCAGGTGTTGCAGATTCTGGTGTTGCAGATGTGAGATATTCCTTGAAAGGCAGGGCAGTTGACACATAACAATACCCTATTACTTTTATTTGGCCGTCATGCATTCTGATTTAAATGGTATTTCTTATTATAATTTCAGATGACTACAGTAAGTTGATGAAAATTTACATTAAGTAGGTACCTCTAAATAAAGTCACTATTTATGTGTAAGTACGATGTACACATTACTTAAACTCGTGTAACCCACATCCCTTGTTATAGAAAAGCCGCACTTCTTCAATAAATAAAATATAAGTAAAAATCATTTTCCAAACAAGCTTTTCGCACATCAGCAACAGCAACGAGAGTGTAGAAACAACACAAAAAAATAGTTTTTAGGAAATCACGATTTTCTTTTTTTTAGAACTTAAAACTCGATTTAAAAAAGTCTGAGACAGCATATCGGAGAACTTAAGATATATAAAATAAAAACTTTTTACAAAAAAAAAACAACCACCTTCCAAAAAAAACACAAAAAGAGTGAAAAAATAACTTTAATTTCGGAAGTCGGTGTCTTTGCTTTTCAATTTTCGTGTTTGGCCACCGACTTCCGAAATTAAAGTTATTTTTCAGTTTTTTAGTGTTTTTTTGGAAGTTGGATGTGTTTTTTTGTTGTTTTTTGTAAACAGTTTTTATTTTTCACTTTTTCGTTGTGGTACCTACCCCACACAAATTCGAGTACCACTACCTGCTATGTAAATAACAGTGACGGAGTCACATAGAATACCGTCTACATAGACTAAGTGGGAAAAATACGTAATTATTGAAGCAAACTTAAAAACTACGCAAGTAAAGTTACTAAAATTTATATGGGGCCACACGGGAAGCACCAGCTTTCAAAATAAATTAAAAAGAATCATCGAAATCGGTTCACCTAGTTGAAAGTACTGAATTAACAAACAGAAAAAAAAATACAGACGAATGAATGATAACCTCCTCCTTTATTGAAGCCGGTTAAAAGACTATTTAATTCTCTATAACATTTATATTGGCACGAATACTTATCTAAGTAAATTATAAAGTTTGTCAGTTTTTGTTTTTATAAACTACCCCCTAAACTGGGGGGTGTCAAAGTTTGTTTAGAAGAATTTTAACGCGCTGTCCGATTAACTCGAAACTCAGTATTTATACTTAAAACTAAAAATAAAGAAATTTGTATCAGGGTTTTTTAAAAATCTACCCCTTCATAACGGGGTGAAAATGGGTAGTCTACGTCACAGCTCAAACCACTGAACGGATTGAGCTGAAAGGAACACGGATAGTTATTAAAACCTAGGCGTCCACTAAGAAAGGGTTGTAGGAAATTCGACCTTTAAAGGGGTGACAAGGGGGGATTTCATTTGTATGAGAAATCTTATTCCTTGAGTTAATAGACTTGAAGCTTGGCACAAATACTTATTTAAGTAAATGATAAAGTTTGTCAGTTTTCTAAAGCCCCTACACGGGGATTGGGGTGTGACAAAGAATTTTAACGCGCGGTCCTATTAACTCAAAACTCGGTATTTATACTTAAAACCAAAACAAAAGAATAATGTGTATGAGGGTTTTTCAAAAATCTACCCCTAACGGATACTTAATACTTAAAACAAAAAAAATAAAAGTACGTGTTTCAGGGTTTTGCTAAAATCAGCTCTTAATGGGGTGTAAAAGGGTAATAAAGTTTAAAGGTTTAAAGCTCTTAATGGGGTGTAAAAGGGTAATAAAGTTTAAGGGGTCAAAGATCTTAAATGAATGTTAAAGATCTCAAATATCAGTTTAGTGAACTATCTTTCAAAGGGGGTGGAGGGGTTGTTGAAATTTTTGGGGGAAAGTACAAAATCCACGCGGACGAAGTTGCGGGCAAAGTGCTAGCATACTTATATAACGAAATTAAAAGGAAAACTATCACAGCTAAGTAGGTTCTACAAGCTACCGAGTAATAATCTACCAGCTCACATTTGTAGTTGCAAAAATATGGAAGAAAAAGTTTTTCAAATATAATGTTAAGTTTGTGCTTGAGATAAATTCATTGCAACTACGGAACCCTTCAACATTAAAACAAGGAATGAGAAAATAACAGATATTTTCTATTTTTAGCCGGAGGCAAGTATCCTATTCTGTATTTCAGCCTATGACACAGATTATGGGCCTAGGTATCTATAATGTCTTGCGTTGAATCTTTGGGCCTGATCACACACGTACCACAACCACAACAAAATTTGTGTGAAAAGAAAGATTTTGTTCACATTTGACCGATTCGACAAAATTAACCGTGAGGGCTACCGACCACATCAAGGCAACGCCGCAGCTACAACGCAACCACCAGCGAGACCATGTACTAGCGGCCGGCCACATTGCAAAAACAACGATTCCGTCCGTCTGGAAACACTAACCCCATCGGATTCGCAACTACTAGCGACAACGCAACTGCTAGAAGCTGCAGCGACACGATTCACACGTAACCTCAATAAATTACGGTGCTTTGTTAGTGAAACGCTCGTGAATGACAATGTTCTTTTTTTTTAATGAGTTGCATTATGAAATTCAGTGCAACATTATAACACCCGTTTGGATGATATTATGATTACTATGACACTGGCTGTTTTAATGTTGCCCATAAGATAACCACAAACACCTAAGCATAGTCTGGAAAGGCTTTTGGTACTGGGCCGGGTGGAAGGAAAACGCGTTCAAGCCAGAGCACCAGCAAGATGGTCAGACGCGATCAAAAAGGTTGCTGGAGGCAGCATCTATCAAGCGGTCCATACTGCAGAAAACCGCATAGCTTGGAGACGCGTCATATGTGGTCGCGATCCTCAGCATTGAGGGAACGACGAAGAAGAAGAAGAAGATAAGATAACCACTGCTTGGCCACATTTTGTCGCCGCGATGTGGTGTGGTTGTGGTACGTGTGAACCTTCCTTTGTGGTGCAACCTTTCAATAGGGCGAGCCTCATTCCATTTTTGATGAATGATAAATAATGATGCTCTAACATTTTTCGGTACCCGCGAGGACGGATTCGTGGGCGCAGATGCTCTATATGTAACGATGTTTTAAAATTAATTTGTTTTATTTTTCAGACACTGATGAGGGTAAAATGAAAAATATTACAGTTTAATTGGTTTTAGTGTTTTATTACCTAATTAATTAATTTTTTTTTTTTTTTTTTTCCGCCAGAAATTTCAAGTAAGCATGTAGTTTGTTACATTAACTGCCAAACATTCTGTATTCATATTTTACTAAGCTAAAGCTACCGGCCGGGGCCGAGTCGCGCACTTAACCAAAAATCACCGAAGCTAATTAAAATGTTATTGAAACCTTAAAATAACACTATTATGGTTTTGACGTTTTAGGGGAAGGTAAGATTATTATTATAATTATTATTTTTATGTGTTTACATATCTCGGGACCATGGGGTCCCGGTCTTTTGGAAGGCGTACGAAGGGCCGAAGCCAACTCGCAGAGGCCCCTTAGACAGTTTGAAACGGAATGAGGCACCAACCGACGATTATCCCTAGTGTATGCACTATACAAGTGCATCCAAGGACAACCCCCGGTTGGTGTAGGACTACTGCAGAACATGGAAACAAAACATATTGGGCTATGGGTTTGGGTGGCTATAGTGGATTGGTTATTCAGAACTATGGAAAAACTATGTCCCCTGTCTGATCAATGTTATGGTATACATGGATATTAAAATGGCAGGGGGTGACTTGCACACTCAATAACGGGCCCCCAGAAACAGTTGCTAGCACATAGTAACGTAGCGACAAGGGGGCAACACTTCCTGAGGTGCTTGAGGAGTGGAGAGGTATCCCACGGCTTTCAGAACAATCCCAGAGCCCGGAAGATGGTCAAGATCCCTACGAGCACTTACTGGAATACTTCCTTCCTCCGAACACGTTTGCTCTTGCGAGTCTCCACTCAAGCCAGCCAATAAAGGCAAGAATGAGGTGGGAGCTCTGTTCCTCGTCAGTGTTCACTCCAGCCGGCCAATAAAGGCAAGCCAGAGATGAGAAACAAGACTTCTCCCGGGAGGTAGGGTCCGTGGGGTCGCTACTGCCCAACAGCTCGCCACAAGCTGCCCTGCAGGTTTTTGTATCTCTCTTGGTCTGGCTCCTCACCCTAGCCCCGTTCCGGTAAAGTAAACTCTGCCGGCACAGACCTAGAGTTCGGAGCGCGCAAGCCCCACCACGACGTCAACGTAGAGATACGGCGGTGGTAATTATTATTATTATTATGTTTTCCAGCTCAAATACCTGTTACCTTTTCTATTATAAGTAGGTAATGTAGATCTTTCATACCTGTCTACGTTAACTTTGAAATTAATCATTGATTCTTTTAACATTTACAGAAATCGTTCCTCGTAAGTATTTTATATTAATATAAGGTACATTTAATCTTCTGGTTTTGTTGAATTAATTTTGAGTCCTATAAATGTTATATTTCAGCTGTTCCCGGTACGTACCTAGCATTGTATTATTTCATTACTTAACAAAACACAACAATTAGGGGCGTGCAGGAGTTTTGTAAGCAGGCTTTGCGGGTTAGGGTTGTGCACAACTTTTTTTTTTTGAAGATGTATATATTTTTTAGTACCATAAATCTTACGTAAGTGAGTAACCAGAGATTTTTGCCGAAAAGGGGCACAGAGGACCCAAAGCCTTTCATTTTAAAATTTAAAGTTGTATGTTTTATGTAGGGAAATATAATATTGAAACAAAGTTAATTTCAGAGGACGATAAGAACGAGACAACATTCCTGGCGCAGGACTACGTGACGAGCACGCGCCGCGTACAGATACCCGCGGGCTACGTGTACCACGGGGTCGGAAAGTATCTGCCCAACGGATTGCGGGTGAGCGAGACTATCTAAATAGAACTACGCGATGAGCACGCGCCGCCTACACATACCCGCGGGCAACGAGTATCTTCCCAACAGACTGTGGATGAGAGGCTGCCTGAGTAGAAGGTACTACTGCGATGACAGCGGTGCTTCTCTCGAAGCGGCGCCAACAGACTGCGGATGAGCGAGGCTACCTGAGTAGTACTACTGCGATGACTTCGATGCTTCTCTCGAAGCGGCGCCAACAGACTGCGGATGAGCGAGGCTACTTGAGTAGTACTACTGCGATGACTTCGATGCTTCTCTCGGAGCGGCGCCAACAGAGTGCAGATGAGCGAGGCTACCTGAGTAGTACTACTGCGATGACTTCGATGCTTCTCTCGAAGCGGCGCCAACAGACTGCGGATGAGTGAGGCTACCTGAGTAGTACTACTGCGATGACTTAGATGCTTCTCTCGAAGCGGCGCCAACAGACTGCGGATGAGCGAGGGTACCTGAGTAGTACTACTGCGATGACTTCGATGCTTCTCTCGAAGCTGCGCCAACTGACTGCGGATGAGCGAGGCTACCTGAGTAGTACTACTGCGATGACTTCGATGCTTCTCTCGAAGCGGCGCCAACAGACTGCGGATGAGTGAGGCTACCTGAGTAGTACTACTGCGATGACGGCGATGCTTCTCTCCAAGTCTCTAAAGTCCTGACATAATCTTTGTCAGATCATGTGAGGAGCATGCGTGCCAGGTCTCCTCGCCACCCATACGTACCGTATTGTTAGAGGAATAGACGCTTAACCCAGTGCGTCCTGACTCCTGGCCGTTAGAAAACAATCAGCCTGATACTCCGGCGTCCTAAAACAACCAAAACAGTCCTAATGCCGTGATCCGACGGTGCACCATATTGCGGACGGACACAGACGAACCCGCACGACGCACCGTGGGAAGTTGTACGTGCGGGGTATCGCAGACATCGGAAGTTCCTCGCAGTGCGTGTCCGTCCGCAAAATCCCGGATCGTCGGATCTCGGCATTAGACAACCGAGTAGCTAATGTAACAAACAATGAGCCTCCCGGCGTCCTACGAGAACCTTGCAGCCTTGTAATATAGGTACTGTCCGTAACACTTAACATGACAGCATACTGAGCATTCTACTTTTAATTTTTTTTCAGACTCGCATTAGTCGAAGGGACGGTGTAAGTGATAATTACGTACTTATTAAATTACTGACCGTAGGTTAATAATTAATAAATCCATACTTATACTTAATCCATACTAATATTATAAATTCGAAAGAAACTCTGTCTGTCTGTCAGTCTGTCTATCTGTCTGTCTGTCTGTCTATCTGTATGTTACCTTTTCACGCCTAAACCACTGAAGGGATTTCTATGTTTGGCAAGGGGATAGATGGCATCCCGGGACAGAACATAGGCTACTTTTTATCGACATACCACGCGGGCGAAGCCGCGGGCGGAAGCTAGTCCATACTAATATTATAAATTCGAAAGTAACTTTGTCTATCTACCGCTAGTATTATTATATACATATAGCATTCAAAAATAACTTTGTCTGCCTGTCCGTCTGTCTGTCTGTATGTTACCTTTTCACGCCTAAACCACTAAACGGATTTTGACATTTGGCAAGGAGATAGATGGCATTCTGGATAGGGTACTTTTTATCACCGCGCGGGCGAAGCCGCGGGCGGAAGCTTAGTTAATTATATTTTAACTAGCTTCCGCCCGCGGCTTCGCCCGCGTGGTATGTCGATAAAAAGTAACTTATGTCCATCCCCGGGATGACATCTGTCTCCTTGCCAAATTGTATCAAATCCGTTCAGTGGTTTAGGCGTGAAAAGGTAACATACAGACAGACAGACAGACAGACAGAGTTACTTTCGAATTTATAATATGAATTAACTACGAAATTCACTGAGCACCTCTGAGCACCAACCATTCCAAAAGAATACATCGCCAACAAGAGCAGCTTACTTTCATAATTTCGTATGAATTTTATTTTTGTAACTTTTATAAATCATTATCAATGATTTTTGGTACAGGAAACATTAAATTTTGACAGAATACGACCTACTGACTCCTCCAGGAGGTTCTTGCCCATTCTTCTCGATACGAAACTACCTTTTGGAAGGGGCAACTAGAATCAATTCCATTTGCTTGTAAATGTTGCCTAGACGTATGTAGTTGTACCTAATTGTTAAAATATATGCTTTACATTTTATGTTACAGGCTATAGACGTAAGTTCCAGTCAAGTTTTTTAAGAGCTGGCAAATTATAAAATAAAACCCAACTACGACAAAAAGGTCAACTAAAAAGGTATAAAGATATCATATTATATATAAAAAAAAAGTCCGGAGTCAGACGTGTTAGCATAAAATCGAACAGCTTACGTGTGACTCCGGATTTGTCTTGTCAATACCTTTTTAGTTGACTTTTTTGTTGTAGTTGGGTTTTAGTTTTATAACTATTTTTTGTTTCTTTTTTGGAGTTATATTATCACTTCAATATTTTTGAAATGTGCTTATTAAGTACTTTCGGTAGATACCGAACATCATTAAAAAAAAAGTTTTGTAGTTTATGTCTTTATGACCCATACACAATTTAATGTGACTTTACATAGCCTATAACCAGCGGACGATCAAGTCGCTTCCAACGATACCTCATTTGTCAAATAGATATGAGGGAACCGATGCACGTATGTGTATTCCAGGGATGTTGCGGATATCCACATCCGCAACCGCGGAGCTTCCGCATCGATTTGGACATCTGCATCCACATCCACATCCGCATCCGCAATGTTCATGCGGATATGTATGTAGCACAGGTCGCGAAAAGAAAGAAAATAGGCGGGGCCGGCGACTGGCGCGTGCCGTACGCACGTGAACATGTTTAGTTGCGCTTATTGTATAAACATTTCATTTTTCGAGTGTTATTGTGCAATTGTGAATAATATACAGTGAGCATTGTGTGCTACCTATGCGAAATTTCTGAGGAAATGAGGGACAAGGCTCCCGACCTTCTGACTTCTTATCCGAACAACAGAATTTACAGGGTTGATGTTAATGGCAAGAGATCTGCAGGATCTTCGGTCACCATGGGCGTTCCGCAGGGTTCAATTCTAAGTCCTTTCTTATTTCTCATTTATATTAATGACTTGCCTTACCACATATGGGATAATCATAAGATCGTATTATTCGCAGATGACACATCCCTCATTTTTTAAATCAAACGTCAGTTAGTCAACTTTGAACAAGTTAACGATGCACTCTCTAAAGTTGTGGATTGGTTTAATGGAAATAATCTTCTCATGAATGAAAAAAGACTAAACTCATTAAATTTTCAACGCAAAATGTCAGGCGCTACCAATGTTAAAGTTAATGGAATAGAGTTGGACCCCGTTGAATCGACAGTTTTTCTTGGAATAACCATTGACAGTAAATTACAATGGGGCCCACACATAGAAAAATTGTCAGGTAAGCTTAGTTCGGCCGCCTATGCCGTTAAAAAAAGTAGACAGATAACTGACGTAGATACAGCCAGAATTGTTTATTTTAGTTATTTTCATAGTCTTCTGTCTTATGGGATTCTTCTCTGGGGAGCCTGTGCGGACATTAATGCTATCTTTGTTTTACAGAAAAAGGCTGTTCGAGCCATTTACAACCTAGGTCAAAGAGATTCCCTTCGAGAAAAATTCAAAGAAATAGATATTAGGTCTGTAGCCTCACAATATATATTTGAAAACCTAATGTATGTACACAAAAATATATCAAAGTTTTAGAAAATGTCCGATATTCATATGTAGTTTAAATACCAGGAATAAACACAATCTTGCTGTACATCGCACTCGTCTCCACAGAGTAGGCAACTCGTTCATCATTCGAAACTTACCCATTAAACGATTTAAAAGCTGTATTAAAATCAAACTTTGTAAAAAAGGGTACTATAGAAGACAAAAATGCATGGGATTGGGCTGCTCGCTCTGCTAAGCATTGAATATTGTGGAAAACCATAAAAATATACCTACCAGTTTTATACACAAATTGACATTATTGAATATTATATACAAAATACCAAAATACCGAAATGTCCTTTCTTTGGTATTGTTCGTCGACTCGTTGAGCTCCTTAAGTTCTGAGTTGAGCTCCACTATTACTGACAAATGCTTGCACTGACTGGACAGGTCCACTCAAATCTGTGTGGTTCTTTCTTCAAAAGACCGTTTCAGACTCTAATCTACATGGTCCTCATATGGCCTGACCAGCATTATGTTTGGACTTTAAAGGAGACGGTGACCTCTGAGTTTGTTTCGGCCTTTCTTCTCTGAGTAGTCAGATAGGAAACGCCGACCTTCCTATTGGTCGTAGCGTGATGTTATATAGCCTTAACCTTCCTCGATAAATGGACTATCCAACACAAAAATAATTTTTCAATTCCAACCAGTAGTTCCTGAGATTAGCGCGTTCAAACAAACAAACAAACAAACTCTTCAGCTTTATAATATTAATAGTATAGTATACTAGTATAGATAATTATATCCAGAGCCAAACTAGGTATATTTGGTGAACAAAAGATCGACCCGTGCGGCTGTTATAACTTAGCCACGAGCTTCTCCGAAACACGGACGTGTAACGTAAATAAATTATTTTTGAATAACAGGTTAAAGGGTAATAAAGTTTAAGCGGTGGACACTAAAAAAGTGAAAAATAACTTAATTTCGGAAGTCGGTGTCTTTGCTTTTCAACTTTCTTTTTCTGCCACCGACTTCTAAAATTAAAGTTATTTTTCACTTTTTTAGTGTTTTTTTTTGAATTCGGTTTATTAAGTCGGTTTTTTTTTAATTTGTAATTGAGTTATTAAATGAAGCAGTAACATCCACCCCTTAAACTTTATTACCCTTTAACATCCCGTTAGGAGTAGTTTTTTGAAAAACCACGTAATTTTTTGTTTGAAGTACTCTACATTGACAAGCCGTAATTCTTCTGTGAGGGGTTGTTTAAAAAGCTTCTTTATTTTATTTTTTTTGATTAATAAGAACAAATGTTCAAATGTAATGGATTACAATCTAGCCTAATAGGCTAATAAGAAATTTAACTCTAACTTAATATTTTAAGAGATAGATTATGTTATAACTAAGAATAGTGTCAATTTGCACTTTTACACAATTTCGTAGTACTTTCTTAGAGTCTGATAATTGATGAAAACACTTTGTTCATTTGTTACATGTATAGCACAGCATTGTTACTATTTTTTATACACGACGTTGTCATTTCTGATATACCATACTTCTGATATACTACTGTACTTTATTCTGGATTTTTTGTATTATTTTAGCGTTGCTTAGTTTAGTACAGCCCCAAAGTTGGATACCGTACGTCCAAATTGGCATAAGAATATGCTTGTATAATATCATTTTATTATGTATTGATAAACAGGATTTCCTTCCGAGTAACCAATACATACTTTTGTAACGTATGCCCAGTTCCTGTCTTTTCTTTTTGAGGTGACATTTCCATCGCAGCTTGGCATCAAGAGTTATGCCAAGGTACTTGGCTGTATTAGCATATGGCACTTGCATACCGTTTATATAGATTGGGTGGTAATCGCAGTGTTTGTTAGTAAAGTCAATGTGTATTGATTTTGACTCATTCAGCTTGATTTTCCACTTTTGTGTCCAGTCATAAACTTTGTTCACAGCTATTTGAACTTTTTCTACTGCTTCTTTGTGGCTTGATCCAGTAGCCATAATAGCAGTGTCATCTGCGAAGGTCGCAATGGTGTTGTTCTCCAGCTCTGGGATATCACATGTGTATAGCAAGTACAGGATTGGGCCTAACACACTTCCTTGAGGTACTTACCCCAGCTTTTATAGTTTTTAGCTCGGAATATGCATCCTCTTGCCTTATTCTAAATATTCTGTTACTAATATATGACTCTAGAATATCTGCAAATTCTGGAGGTAGCATGATAGATAGAAGATAGAATACTCTTTATTATGTACACCATAAAAAATACAGATACAAATGTATAAATTTAACATAGGGTGACACAATGGGCGGTCTTATCGCTAAGAGCGATCTTTTACAGACAACCTTTGGATAGATTAAAGCGCGAAGGAGAGATCATACTGCAGGTAGTCAGTGGTGTACCATTTACATATACAATAAATACATACATACATAAAGCATATACTTATCTATATAAATATATCTATATAAATATTATATATATATAAACAATACAATAATAAACATGAAACAGGAGGAAAGAGCTATATTTAATGACGATGTTTAAGGAGAGAGGAAGTGTTTTTTTGTGGACACAGTTTGAGCACGCTTTATCGACACGCGTCGAGCATGCGTCTGAGTTTAGATTTCAGACCCTCATGCCATACTTTACGCGAAATCTAGGAATACGGTGGCGCAAACTTCCTTGTTTTCTAGTGTTTTTTCAATAATGTTAGTTATTCTGTGTACCTGGTCTATTGTAGAGTGTTTTTCCCTGAAGCCAAATTGATGGTTTGGTATTAGTTTAAAAAGCTGAAATCGACAATCTTTATTATTCACTGCGGGAAGTACTGCCAAGTTTCTAGTTTATAACTCGAAAACTGAAATGTTTATACAATAAACACGTAACGACTGATTTACGAGAAACAAATGAACAATAACAAACGTGTCGGATCTTGTCACCGAACGAAATATTCGTTATTATTAGTCAATGAGCAAGTGCGTATGGCACGCGCCAGTCACCGGCCCCGCCTATTTTTAACCGACTTCTTCAAAAAGGAGGAGGTTCTCAATTCGTCTGTATGTTTTTTTTTTTTTTGTGTGTATGTTACCCGATTACTCCGCCAATTATGAATCGATTTTGATGATTCTTTTTTTGTTTGGTAGGTCATGCTTCAGAGGTGGTCCCATATAAATTTTATTAATTTTGCTTGCGTAGTTTCTGAGTTAGCTTCAATAATTACGTAGTTTTCCCACTTTGCGATGTTGATGACATGTTAATTGACTCCGTCACATAGCAGACAACGGTATACGAATTTGTGTGGGGTAGTTACCACAACTAAAAAGTGAAAAATAAAAACTTTTTACAAAAAAAAAAAACAACCGACTTCCAAAAAAAAAGTGAAAAATAACTTTAATTTCGGAAGTCGGTGGCAAAAAACGAAAATTGAAAAGCAAAGACACCGACTTCCGAAATTAAAGTTATTTTTCACTTTTTTTTTGGAAGTCGGTTGTTTTTTTTTTTGTAAAAAGTTTTTATCTTTGTTGTCGTGACCTCTGCTACATCCGACCATAGCTGGCCAAATCGATGCGGAAGCTCCGCGGTTGCGGATGCGGATGCGGATGCGGATATCCGCAACATCCCTGGTTAGTACGAGTATATCAATTCCTTTGAATTTATTTGTAAGGGACTCACTAGGACCCATTTTAAAGATCGCGCGAATTACTCTCTTTTTTTATGAAAATTGAATCTACGTAAGCTGCCGATCCCCACAGCAGAACGCCATTAGACATAATACTGTGAAAATAAGCAAAGTAAACTAACCTAGCTGTGGCTATATCCGTCAACTGCCTTATTTTTCTTACTGCATATGCAGCTGAATGAGCTAGCTGAAAGAGCTCTAATGTGGGCGCCCCATTGCAATTTCGAATCTAGAGTAATCCCTAGAAATACAGTTTCCATAATAGCATCTAGTTTCTTGCCATCGAGTTAATTTAATCCTACTTGAGATACATTTCGTAATGAGAACTAAAGTTTTGTTCGCATTAGGAAAAAGATTATTAGCTGCGAACCATTTCGAGAGAACATCCGAATTGAGAACCTCCTCCTTTTAGAATTCGGTTAAAAAATGATAAACTTTAGAATTTACTGAGATTAGTATTCGTGCCAAGATTAAAGTTTATTAACTTAAGGAAAAAGTTTTTTTATACAAATAAAATCTCCCCTTTTCATCTCCTTAAAAGTCAAATTTCCAAAAACCCCTTCTTAGTCTGTACTCCCCTACATTATAATAGGAAGTCGTGTGAAAAATTTCAGGTTCCTAGTTCCAGTAGTTTCGGCTGTGCGTTTATATGTCAGTCAGTCAGTCAGTTTCTCCTTTTATAGATTTATAGAAGATCGATATCTATACCCAACACGTCTGCAGAGTTTAGCTAGCTAATTTATTAAGGCCCTGTATAATAATTACCTGTTAATAAATGAGAACTTGCAATTATAATAAATTGCATTTGTGTTTATTACAGAACTTCGATAATATAGAGGTGATAAGCGTAGTAATCGGTGACTACGTTAAGATCACTATGATCTTCACCCCAATGCGAGTAGAAGACGCCACCACGTACTACGTGCGGTTTGAGGAGATCGCCAGAAGGGGGCACTTCGTCCACATAGCCCTGGTCACCCTCAGTGAGTAGTATGTTGTTACATGTATATCGTACAGTCGAACCAGGCTGTCGTCGTTTTGCGTAGGACACCAAGCTGTTACTCATTTTTTAACTGCTACAGGGGTCTGCTCTTGATCTCGACATCGCCTGGCGTGCCCCTGGTGGTGCGGAGAGCGATGGATAAAGTCTACGCTGAAACGAGCGAGCCCAAAACTATTTTGCTCTACATCTCCTGTTTGTTGCGAAGCATGTGACGTCTCCAAGCGTCTGGATCGTTCATTTTATTTGTCTGTTCTGTAGAACCCCGTTGACCCCGTATTCAAGCTGATCATACACGTCACTACACGTCTCACATCACCAAAGCCTTTCGTGCAGGCCGTTTCACATTCGACTGTTTCCCGCCATTCGTGGTGAAGACAGTAGACATTGGTACCAATTCTCTTGTACACCGAACTAAACTAACTAAACTATCACTAAAATTCCTTACTTTTGGCTATGAGAATCTTAACGTTATTCTGACAAAGAATCTCTTTAAAAAAATAATTATTTTGATACTATTAAAATCGAATAATTCATAATTGGCGGAGTCATCGCGTAACAAACAGAAAAAAAAAACATACTGACGAATTGAGAACCTCCTCCTCTTTGAAGAAGTCGTTTAAAAAAAAAACAACTGACTTCCAAAAAAAACACAAAAAAAGTGAAAAATAACTTTAATTGAAAAGCAAAGACACCGACTTCCGAAATTAAAGTCAATTGCGTTCCCTTTTAAGTGTTTTTTTTGGAAGTTGGTTGTTTTTTTTTTGTAATATTCCACACATTTTTAATCGTAATTAAAAGATTTGTCAGATTTAGTTAGAGGATTTTAGATATAGGGCAAAATTTTAGGTTAAATCGTCAAATTCAGAATAGCTTCACTAAACTTATATTTCAGTGCCATCTTAGTGCTGTCAAGCTAAATTATAGTTAAGTTGTGTCATTATAGTCTATTACAGAATGGGAAATCGTCGTTTGACAAGAATAACCTATTTTTTTTGTGACTTTTAGTCTATTTTAGAGAATTTTGTGACAAGAGAATTGGCACCATTGTAGCGGTATCTACATCGCCACATGCGAACTACGCATCAAAGACCTGTCGTCACACAAAAATCCTGACGTCACATAAATCCTGCACCGCGCAATTAGAGTTTACCGTGCAGTGGACATATATACAAAAACCCAATATCAATCATTGGGCAGTTGCCCGCCAGACACAACACCCGTCTGGTTGGAGGATCCTCCCTTATCTATGGTGGATGAGTGAAGTTTACTCCCTGTTCCTCATACCCCTAAATTGGTGACCCCGAATATGAACGTCAACGCAGCCTTCGTGCAACTACTCCAGCGTGACGTCATCATCATCACTCCCGCAAGCTTTCAGTGAGGCGAGTCACACAGCCAAGCCAACACCCGAGGCGTCAACGGGTATCCTGACCACCAGCAAGCAGCAAACGCGCATTCCTAGTCATCACCCTAAGCCTCATCACCCTGACCCACTGGTGAATCACCTCAATCACCTCAACCTCATCACCATGAGCCACTGGGGAATCACCGCAATCACCTCAATCACCTCAATCGCCGCAAACAGTTCTGACCCACCGCGAACAATGCGGCACCTGGTCCCGACTCACTGGAACCACAACTGGCACTGGCAAGCATCGCAAGATACAAGACTCAGCCCACTATCGACCTCCGGTCTCCGGAGGGGAGTGATGTGGCGGTATCTACATCGCCACATGCGAACTACGCATCAAAGACCTGACGTCACACAAAAATCCTGTCGTCACATAAATCCTGCATCGCGCAATTAGAGTTTACCGTGCAGTGGACATATATACAAAAACCCAATATCAATCATTGGGCAGTTGCCCGCCAGACACAACACCCGTCTGGTTGGAGGATCCTCCCTTATCTATGGTGGATGAGTGAACTTTACTCCCTGTTCCTCATACAGGGGTATGAGGAACAGGGAGTAAAGTTCAGAGGAGGTATTTAGGGAAATACCTCACTCTGATGTTGCAGGCATGGGGCAGACGGAGATAACACCACTGGTGCTGCAGGCACTGCCGGCACAGCGCCTCAATACCACCAGCATCTACTTCACATGCGCACGCTGCGTGCTGCGCGGCATCATGCTGCGCGCCTGCGACGGTTCCGTGCGCAACGTGGACGTGGACAAGTATCGGCTGCGCAAGTTCAACGACGAGTACGTTTGCTCGCACTAACGCTCTATACGAGACACGTTCAATTTCCGCACCAGCGCTCTGCACGAGTACGTTATACGCGTGTAAAGGGGAATAAAGACTATAATGTATAGTTAATGATATTCCCATAGTTAGCAAGCTTGAGTGTCAGAATGGTTACTAGTTATTTGAGAAAACTAGTTGTCCGTTCCAAATGTAGGTCAACACGGAGAAGAAGGACAAGAGCTTGTTATAAAGCGACTTCTTCAAAAAGGAGGAGGTTCTCAATTCGTCTCTATGTTTTTTTTGTGTGTATGTTACGCGATTTTGTTTGGTAGGTCATGCTTCAGAGGTGGTCCCATATAAATTTTATTTACTTTGCTTGCGTAGTTTTTGAGTTAGCTTCAATATTACGTATTTTTCCCACTTAGTCTACGTAGACGGTATTCTATGTGACTCCGTCACTGTTATTTACATAGCAGGTAGTGGTATTCGAATTTGTGTGGGGTAGGTACCACAACTAAAAAGGAAAATAAAAACCTTTTTACAAAAAAAGAAAAAAAACTTTTTACAAATAAAAAAACAACCGACTTAAAAAAAGAACATTAAAAAAGTGAAAAAGAACTTTAATTTCGGAAGTCGGTGGCTAAAAACAAAATTTGAAAATCAAAGACACGTTGTTTTTTTTTTGGAATCGGTTGTTTTTTTTTTATAAGTTTTAAAGGCATAAAATGCGCATGTTCAAACTCCATTTTCTTTAAATAAAATATGAGAATAACATTGTTGTTTTTCTTTTACATTATTGAACATGATCCGCTGGACAACTTATGAATTGAATCGATGATGAATTTTAAATAATGCTAAAAAATATTCCTGACACGCGCACGTTATACTTACTTACTTACTATTAGCGCTGTGCACGCGTACGTTATGCGCGCACTAGCGCTGTGCACGCGTACGTTATGCGCGCACTAGCGCTGTGCACGCGTACGTTATGCGCGCACTAGGGCTGTGCACGAGTACTTTATGTGCACACTAGCGCTCTGCGCGGGTACGTTTATTTATAGTGGTATCAACATAGAGCACGCTTATTGCCGTCTACCAGCCAACTATAGTATCAACCTAACAATGTAGGTACTCGTCAGCGAAGAATATCATAGGTCCATAACATAACACTAAATAGTTTTTTTATCTTTTACAGAAAAGGAGTAGAGTTGAGTATTGCACATTACTATTTTTCATTAAAAGTTCATTGTCATTGTCCAACCTTAGTCAGGCGGTCAAACGCGTCCATAGTTTGTTCGTCTGCGGTCTATCGGACGGAGTTTACTGTTCTACATTACAACGCTACAAAGTTATTGTGGCGCGTGGCTAAAATCGGATCTAACGCATAGTTTGTACGTCTGCGGTCTGTCGGACGGAGTTTACGGTTCTACATTACAACGCTACAAAGTTATTGGTGCCGATTCTGTTGTTCACAAACTAAACTAAATTTAAGTTCAGTGCATCTTTTTCTTTCTATTTCATTAAGAAAAGAACAGAAGATAAATTTTAGTTTAGTCCTGTCAAATTAATCAGCGCTTGACGTAAATTGACGTAATTTTAGTAGGCAAGTTTTTAAATCACGTCTAAACTTGTATGGGCGCCGATTAATTTGACAGGACTAAACTAAAATTTATCTTCTGTCCTTTTCTTAATGAAATAGAAAGAAAAAGATGCACTGAACTTATATCTAGTTTATTTATTTGAGACAAACAAACAGTAACGCATTAGTTTGTGAACAACAGAATCGGCACCATTGTGGCGCGTGGCTAAAATCGGATCTAATGCATAGTTTGTACGTCTGCGGTCTGTCGAACGGAGTTAACGGTTGTACATTACAACGCTACAAAGTTTTTGTGGCACGTGGCTAAAATCGGATCTAACGCCGCGCGCCGCCATTTTGTTTTGTTGGTAGAATTTCTGTGACAATTATTATTTCACAAATGTTTACCAACAAAGCCTCCCTGTTATTCAGCCGTCAAAATATCCGTGTAGCACTGTTTGCAGGTGAGAAACAAGGACCCTATATTATTATGTAGTGTTACACAAATTCCATGGTGATAAAGCATTATTTCCTCGTAAGAGTAAGGTGATTCTTAGGCAAGTAATGACTAATAAATCTGTGTAGGCAATCAGTTATCGAGATGGAGTCCGAGCTGATAACTCCGCGCGACTTCGGTGACTACTTCCTCATGATACAGAACGACGACGGCAGCGAGGAGCGGATCAAAGCACTCACTGTCAACGGTAAATGAATAATCGGCTTTGTTCTGCCAAAACGGTCCAACCCACAATGTAGTACATAATACACGTACATAAATAAAGTCACGCCTTCTTCCCATGGGGGTAGGCAGAACCTACAGAACGCCACCTGCTACGATCCTTATATTAAAAAACCCAACATCACATTATCAGCATCATCGTCGTTTTACGATTTTTTTGTAATTTGATTTCGTCGGAGGTTTTTAATTGGACGGGTACTATACCTCAAAAATGGGGCAAAAAGAGGGCTACTGGATATCTCCGCTTCAAGAGATCCGATTTCGTTGGTTCTTTTTTATTTGAAAGGTAGTAACTTTAAGTTGGTCTCAATAAAATTTGGTGAAGATCTGATGAGGATGTTCGGCGTGATGAGCAGAATAGCTTCTCAAAATGCAGTAAATTGCGCACTATGTATTAAAACCTAGACTCGCGGTCAAATAGCTAATACGGGTCGATGACGAAAATCCCTATCCTGGAAATTAGTTATGGTTTATGCATGAACAATGAGAATTTTAATATTGTATGGAACAAAATGTTTTAATGATCTACAACATAATTTAAAAAAAAAACTCAACTCAAGTAAGAACGTCGTATTTGAAAATAAATTCAATTTGCGGTTGTTTTGCTTTTGCTTGTTTTCTCAATGTTGTATTCAATCTGTCAAATCAAAAGGATAAAAGGCGGTCATTGTCGTCTTTCACCATTATTATTGAATTATTATCATGTCACTAACACCAGAAGAATGTACACGTATCGTGTTAGAAGAAGACAGAAGTCAGCATGTGGGTGAACTTGGCAGATCATTTCCCAGCAGAGCATAACATAAATGTGAGTTCTATTGGCATGCGGATGAGTTCTAGAGTTCCTGGTACTTTAAAAAAAAATAGTTCTGGCTTTTTTTCCAGAGAAAAGTCGAATGAAACTATGCTCTGCTAACTTCCGTCAGCAGATCAATTTTTCCGAAATGAAAATTTTAAAACTGATTTAGGTGTACAGTGGTGAGCTCTATAGGTCCTAATACTTTTCCGAAAGAGTTCTGCCAAACTAAATTTATAAAAAATAAAACAAAAATATTGACCAGTTACTAGAAAAAGACAATCCTTTTGATAAAACAGCCGTGAATGACGTAATTTATAGATTTTCGTAGGTTTTTCGGGATATAATTAGGATCGAAGACCCCAGTAACAGAAAAAAAACTAAATGAATGCAGAAGTCTCACAAAAGTATCAGCAGAGCCTTGTGAAAAAGATAGGTTAGGAGAAATCGAGATTTCATTCAGTGTTTAAGTTAGTAGGATCAAAAAAGATTTTGAGTATAACTGAGGAGCAGGAATTCCTCGTTTCATGATGCATCTATAAAAGAGGTATCCAACAACATGCAATAATAAGAATTACCCAGAACTCTGAGTCAGGTATCAGCAGAGCATGGTTGAAAAGTAAGGTTCGTAGACACCGAGATTGAATTTAGTGTTTTACGTAGTATCAGTAAACAAATCAGAAACTCTCAGGAGCTGGTACTCCTCGTTTCCTGATGAATCTATAAAATAACTTTAAGATAACATGAAACAGAAACTTAGAACTGTGACTCAGGTATCAGCAGAGCATGGTTGAAAAGTTAGATTGGCAGAAATCGAGGTTTAATTAAGTGTTTTAGTATGTACATAGTATCATAAAAAATAAATACGAATCTCTGAGAAGCATAACGGAGATGCTACCTACTGACCTGCTGCCTACTGAGGACCGGGGCTTGGCATTGTTCAGAATTAGCGTTAACTATCCGTGGCCAACATGTGGGATTGTGGGCTGGTTCTCTTTGGCAGAACTAAGCCATACTAGTGGTCGAGGTAATAAGACCGCTGGCAGTCGGTACTTGCTAGCAATCCATTGAGTATGTAGGCGGCGGCGGCGCGAAGCGTTGTGACATTGGTGCCGTTTTGAGAAGAACTGAAGAAAAGAGTTTTCCTAAGAATGCGGGGAAAAGTCACAGAATAGATAACGGCTGTCCAAATACAGAACGTTTTTTGACATATTGGTGAAAATTACAGATTTTCTTGACGACCGTTCTATTATAACGACCACCACTGTTCTAGCAAACCGTAGCTTTACTTACTAACTTATTTAATTTAATTTTAGAGCCTGGTAAGTCAGATTTAAATACCTACATTAGTTATATCGTCACCTATTTAATAATACCTAGTTGAGTACCTACATTCATTATAAATATCGTAAAGATAAAGATACAATATATATGTCCTGTGTCACAGAGCGCATCGACTTCCTGAAGCAGAAAGTTTATGCATGGGCAAACCGTATCCGTCGGTATAGGCGGAGAGTGGATCGGTACACTCAGAACCGCATGTTCCAGACCGATGAAAGGTGGGTATACAGAGCATGGGGGCGGCCCATTCCCACCCAAGGTGTGACTGACGCGCGTCCTCCGGATAATGAGACCATAAGTGCTTTTTGGCGAAGCATCTGGTCGGTGCCCGTCAGTCACACTGAAGGTGATTGGATGCGTGTTGTTGAGCGGGCGTGTGATTCAATACCAGACATGGAGGCCATTACCATCAGTCCTCTGGATGTGGCCCGTGCGGTCCGTCCGTTGCCTAACTGGAAATCCCCAGGACCGGACGGACTGCACAATTTCTGGATTAAATGGCTACAAAGATCACACGCCTGCTTAGCTTCGCAATTCCAGTCATCTCTAGAGACTGGGTCGCTACCACTGTTCTTTACGACAGGAGTTACCCACCTACTCCATATATCGGGTAGTACAGCGGAACCTAAAAACTATGAACAATTACATGTTTACCCACGGTCTATAAAGTTCTTACATCCATTCTTAGAGCAAAAATTGCACAACATAAACTCAAAGCATTTATTTCAAATAAACCAATTACAGGCACTTTTGAATTGTCAAAGGGTCGGTCAGTCAGAAAATATTAAAAGCGTCCGTAAACAAAAGATAAAAAGATACAAAACAATTCAAAAATTAAAATAAATCAAAATAAGCCGTGGCAGCTAAGATATGAACAGTCCCTACTGATGGCGCCCGTTCACGAACATGACGCATGGATCAGCACCATTCAGCTCAATCATTTTGAAGGGAACTTAGTGATCCAACACACACGCCACCACCAGCGAGACATTAAAGTGAGCATGACATACTCTCAGCCGCCAGGGCACATTCAACTCAATGAAAGATGTACCTAGTAAATGGTAGCTTTAAAGTACTTAGGTAAGTGCATAGTACTCACACACATGTGCATATTTATAGCAACTCAATTATGTCTGTGTCCCAGAATGGATGTAAGAATGGGTCCCGCGGTACTAAGGAGCTGCTCCTTATAGACATGGCCATAAGCCAACAGGTTCGTAGATCCCGGAAGGATTTGTCGACATGTTGGATAGATTATAAGAAGCCACATACATGGCACATTAGGGTGCTGGAGTTGTACAAGATAGACGCAACTGTACGCACCTTCTTGATGGCATGTATGGGGCAATGGAGAACAGCCCTTCTCTATCCAGGATGTCGACAGAAACGGGGGATCGATGAACCGATCAGGATTGAGCGGGAAATATTTCAGGGCGATAGTTTCAGTCCGGTTTGGTTTTGCTTAGCCTGGAATCCTCTAAGCACACTGCTGGAGGATTCAGGTCTAGGCTATCGGTTGAGAAGAGGTGGTCAGGTGATATCTCACCTCCTTTACATGGATGACCTGAAACTCTTCGCCCCCAACAATTTGAGACTGATGGAGCTACTGAAGGACTGAAGGTAACAGAAACATTCACGACAAATGTGCAGTCATGCATGTAAAGCGAGGGGGGATTATGGAATCCGTGGGAACCCAACTCTCGGATTCCATACACCTTAGATCCCTCTCCTCAACCGAAACATACAAGTATTTGGGTATGTCGGAAGCATTAGGCATCAATGTTGCCGACATGAAACAATCGTTGAGGGAGCGCTTCTTTGGCCACCTGAAGAAAGTGTTAAATAGTCTTTTATCAGGCGGAAACAAGGTGCGAGCCTTCAAGCAACGGCTGGATCATGTCGGTTTTGATGTATTTCGGCATACTCAAATGGACTCAGACGGAACTTGACGCCCTGGATAGGAAGGTCTGGACACTGCTGACGGCAAATCGGATGCATCACCCACGATCATCAGTGATGAGACTGTACATCCCGCGGAAGTGTGGGGGTCGAGGTTTCTTAAATGCCAAAACCCTCCACAACCGCGAGATTTGCAGTCTCAGGGAATATTTCTTTCAAACTGACGTGGGGATGCACCGAAATGTGGTTACAGTCAACAAGGGCCTTACTCCGCTCTCCTTGCCGAAAGAGAACTGGCGCAAACCTACAGTACTTGATACTAACGATCGTAAGGAAGTATGGCAAGGCAAAGAGCTACACGGACGCTTTTTCCGGGACCTGCATGGGCCTGAAGTAGACTTTCTGGCGTCTGTATCCTGGCTACGTTTTGGTGACCTCTTCGGGAAAACCACAGGTTTTGTCTGTGCGATTATGGACGAAGTCATCATGACGAATAATTACCGAAAATACATTGTCAAGGATGGTACAGTTGACATCTGTCGGGCATGCCACTGTCCCGGTGAATCGATCCGACATATTGTTTCCAGTTGTTCTCGTCTTGCTAATGGCGAGTACTTGTACAGACACAATCTAGTAGCTAGGATTATCCACCAGCAACTTGCCTTGCAGTACAACCTTGTGGAGTATGAAGTACCATACTACAGGTGCCCGACCCAGATCTCAAACGTGGTCACGCCACATTGTACTGGGATCGATCTATCATCACTGACAGGACTGTTGTAGCCGATAAGCCTGATATTGTGGTGATAGATCGACGAGAGCGCCGTGCAATGATTGTTGATATCTCTGTCCCTCATGACGAGAATCTCGTGAAAGCTGAGAAAGATAAAAAAATCTAGTATTTTGATTTAGCACACGAGGTTGTCGACATGTGGGACGTGGACTCTGCAATCATTGTACCGATAATCATTACGGTCAATGGCCTAATAGCGAAGAGCCTCGACCAACATGTCAGGAGGCTCTCATTGCACGGCTGGGTCAAGGGCTTGATTCAGAAAGCAGTACTCCTGGACACGGCACGCATAGTGAGGAGGTTCCTCTCTCTAGAGCCCTGACCACTGGCAGTTTGGACCCTGATCCTGATGCCGATGGGCTACTATTTTTTATATTTTTAAATGTTTTTTTTATGATTTTATAAAAATATTTAAAAATGTAAATAAATAAGAAAGAAAATAAATAAACGTTAACAATAAGATACAATAATCCACAATCGCGAGATATGCAGTCTCAGGGAATATTTCCTAGAAGCCGACGTGGGAATGCATCGAGATGTGGTCGCGGTAGACAAGGGCCTCACCCCGCTCTCCTTGGTGAAAGAGAACTGGCGCAAGTCTGTTGTGCTTGACACTAACGATCGCAAGTAGGTATGGCAGAGTAAGGAGCTTGACGGACGCTTTTTCCGGGCCCTGCATGGACCCGATGTAGATTTACAAGCGTCCGTAGCCTGGCTGCGTTTCGGTGACCTCTTTGGGGAAACCGAAGGTTTGTCTGTGCAATTATGGACGAAGTTATCATGACGAACAATTACCGGAGATTTATTGTGAAGGACGGCACGGTTGACATCTGTCGGGCATGCCACCGACCGGGAGAATCAATCCGTCACATTATCTCTGGATGTTCTCATCTAGCTAACGGAGAGTACTTGCATAGACACAACCTTGTAGCCAGGATTATCCATCAGCAACTTGCTCTGAAATACAGCCTAGTGGAATCGGAAGTGCCGTACTACAGGTACGTGCCCGACCCAGTTCTCGAAAATGGAAATATCACATTGTACTGGGATCGATCCATCATCACTGACAGGACTATTGTTGCCAATAAGCCTGATATAGTGGTGGTGGATCGAACAGAGCGGCGCGCAATGATCATTGACATAACGGTCCCGCATGACGGGAACCTCGTGAAGGCCGAGAAAGATAAACAAATCAAGTATCTTGACTTGGCTCACGAGGTTGTCGACATGTGGGATGTGGACTTTGCGATCATTGTGCCGATAGTCGTATCAGCCAATGGCTTAACTGCCAAGAGCCTCGACCAACACCTAAGGAGGCTCTCGTTGGGCAGCTGGATTAAGGGCTTGATTCAGAAAGGGACACGGCTCGCATCGTTAGGAGGTTCCTCTCTCTGGAGCCCTGACCGCCGGTAGCTTGGACCCTGTTCCCGATACCGGTGGGCTACTATTTTTTATATTTTTAAATGTTTTACATATTTTTTTATCCTAATATTTAAAAATATAATTTTTATGTATGAAAAATGAAATAAAGATAAAATAATAATATCGACGCACAACTAATAAAACTACGTTTATATTACAGATACCGGTACTTAATTTTGATTTTATTAATGAAATTAATTAAGTACTATTCATGAAACTGAAATAAAATTCATGATGCATATTTTCAAGTTTAAGTATTGAGAAATGTTAAAAAACTAAGTTATTTCTTTCTTTGTAGATCGTAGTAAGTATTGAATATTTATGACTGGTTGGGGTCCCGTAGATACCGTAGACACGTTTGTAAATTAGTAGACTTGGCCCCCAGGTTTAAACACACATAAACGACTTTTGTTATCCAACCAATTCAACGCTATTATTTGAATGGTACAAAGCCCAGTCAACATCAAACATCGCAAGCGCGCATGTTTGATACTTGAGCTAACTACCTATGTTTTTTTTTAAGTTTATGTGTAAGTGGAGCATTACTGAGATATATAAGTGGTACTGTGGTAGACGTGAAATGGAACATTGCGCTTTACTGAACTTATTATTGCGATAAAGATCGCGCGTTTCACCACAGCCGATTAGAAAACATCCATTATTTAGTTGAATATCGCCAAATACCACTACTCACTCCAAACATACACCAGACTCTAGTAACCAGAGTGACGTGTCATGTTGAATATTACACAACATGCCACGTCACTGGTCACCGCGCAGGTAAGTGACGTGTCATGTTGAATATTACACAACATGCCACGTCACTGGTCACCGCGCAGGTAAGTGACGTAGCATGTTGAATATTACACAACATGCCACGTCACTGGTCACCGCACAGGTAAGTGACGTGTCATGTTGAATATTACACAACATGCCACGTCACTGGTCACCGCACAGGTAAGTGACGTGTCATGTTGAATATTACACAACATGCCACGTCACTGGTCACCGCGCAGGTAAGTGACGTGTCATGTTGAATATTACACAACATGCCACGTCACTGGTCACCGCACAGGTAATCGCATTGAAACTAACACTTTATTTTTTCTCCACAGATAACTGTAAGTATATAAGAGTATTTGCTCGGACCCCGAGACTATTGCAGTAAGTACTGCAGCTGTTACGTTTGGATGAGAGGCTGGCTAATCGCACATAATGTATTTCTATTAATCTTTTTTCAAAAAGCAACCCGTGTGCTCGATGTGATTTCATCAGCGAAAATGATGAACTTCCAAACAAGCGTTTCCCCTATTTAACCTCTTTTGGGATGAATTTCCAAAAAAACCTGGTTGGTGGTCACTTGTGTTGTACGTATACTGTTGTGCTACTTGTCTTCTATGTATACTGTTGTGCAGTGGCGTGCCTAGAGGTCAAAATCAGGGCAAGCCGACAGATTTTTAATGATTTAAACATACAGACAAGTGAGCGATTTACGGATGAAGAAGAGTTCTACATATTTCAGACATCAGTACGGAATTGTCGTAAGCGCCATCTATTAACGAATGCGCGTAACCACACCGCTTCGCAGGACCCTTTCACCATAATAACTTTGTCAACCCTTGTCACATAAAAAATATTCTATCAAAAGCCGCTAGATGGCCCCAAATTATCGATTTGTTGTTCTATTATTGACGCATATTTAATTTTATGAAATTTAAGTTTTAAGTCGATTAAAAATGTTAAATAATATATTATATTGGGTATATAACATTTTATAATTAATCATAATGACAATAGCCAACTCTAATCTTTATTTCAAAACGCCTTTATTTCAAAGAATATCTTCGATACGAAAATTATTGTGTTTTGTGATCTTGATGAGATGTATTATAATAAGTGGTTTGTTTTTTAGTGGTTTACCAAAACTACAATTGCCATACAAACAACACTATACAAATTTTGATGTCTTTCATGGCACCAGCTAGGGCTACCTAAATTTGGTCATACTCTTATCTTTATACATACTAAACAATCGAATGCCAATTTCAATATATTCTTCGACTGACAAAAATACCTACCTAATTGTTTATATTTCCGAGTTATAATAATTTGGGGTTGATTACGGTGAAGCAAAGAGTTACTTATTGTCAGAAAACTCAATGTATTTACATACCTTTTCGAACACAGTTTCCAAATTCACATTTTGATGATAAAAACACTACTAAGCATAAGGAATGACATAGCTGCAATAACTATCACATCATTTTAAATAATAAAACTAGGTAATTCATTACCTCAATTGAAAAACAAAATACTGATCTCAAAATAATTATTATTTCAAAACAATAACAAATTGAGTCGCTTCGCGGACTTGCAACTCAATTTACGCGGGTCAACATCGCGGCTAGTACATTTGCGCGAACTTCAAACACACGATTCGTTCCATTCATAAAAACTAAAAAGCCGGGCATTTTATTAGAACATTTTGCAAAATAAGTACATTCTAATAGTTTCGACAACATACGCATTTTCTATGCAAAAAATGAGAGGTCTAGAAGCTGGCTTCTGCACCGTTGCCGCAAGCGTGTGTGAGTGAGAAAGATGCAATGTACTACAGAATTGACGTCTTCATTCATGGATGCGATCTCGCCTAACGCTATAGTGTTAGAGCGAGATCGCAACTGTGGCAGTTTGGCAACGGTGCATTGTTTGTACATATAGCGCGCGGCTGGTGCAGCGCGAAGTTTTTATGTTATTATTCTTATCAATTCTTGCGACATGAAGGATTGACTTGGAAGTTTATAGGAGTCGTTTTTTTTTTTTTTAATTGATTGGCTCAATTTTGAAGGCGAGCCGGGCTTTTCAGCTTGTAGGGCAGTACCGCCACTGCTGTTGTGCTACTTGTGTTGTATGTATACTGTTGTGCTACTTGTCTTGTATGTATACTGTTGTGCTACTTGTCTTGTATGTATACTGTTGTGCTACTTGTGTTGTATGTATACTGTTGTGCTACTTGTGTTGTATGTATACTGTTGTGCTACTTGTGTTGTATGTATACTGTTGTGCTACTTGTGTTGTATGTATACTGTTGTGCTACTTGTGTTGTATGTATACTGTTGTGCTACTTGTGTTGTATGTATACTGTTGTGCTACTTGTCTTGTATGTATACTGTTGTGCTACTTGTGTTGTATGTATACTGTTGTGCTACTTGTCTTGTATGTATACTGTTGTGCTACTTGTGTTGTATGTATACTGTTGTGCTACTTGTGTTGTATGTATACTGTTGTGCTACTTGTGTTGTATGTATACTGTTGTGCTACTTCTCTAGAGCGTGAGTGGTTCAGGTGCGTGCGTTACCTGACAGTGAATTGATTTTTTTTATTAAGTTGTTTTTTGTGGGCGATGCTCAGGCGGACTGCATCCAAACCTGATAAACAATCACTTTTAAAAAACGCATAACGTGAGCTTATTGGTACAGGCGACCACTTTTGACAAAAATTCCTCTTTAAGTAACTTCACTGAGGTTGCAACTGTCACCCGATGTTATAGCAAAAGTAGACTTTGACATTTTATGACAGTATAAAACTGCTTTCGCCTCTAGCATGTATAATATTATATGTTAGAGGCGAGAGCAGTTTTAAAAACTTCCTCTCTCATACTATTTTGCTGGGCCCGACAGAGTCCATAATCATCACATTAAACTTTAAGTTACTACCGAAGTACACATCGTGGAATGCAATAAATGATTGAGTATGGAGAAGATGGTAACGCTATGTAACCCCTGCTACTCCGCAGCGATCCAAGCCGACCGGGTTCGCTTGTCTGCGAGTGTGGGCAACCACGTGGACCAGAGCTTCACGTACACGTGCGAAGACTGCGAGCTCACGGACGTGCTGTGCCGCGGAGAGAGCGTGCTCGCTCAGGGCCGCGTCGCGCTCATTCCCACCTCTAAGAGCGTCAACATCAACTTTGTGGGGTAAGCACACTTCATCCATCACCTGTCAAACACTCACTACCACATTCCCAAGAGACGCGACCGATAGAAGTCCGTGAGAGAGCACTCACGGACACTATCCTAGACTTACGACTACTGAACCTGCTGACAATTTCCTAATCAAGATGCAACCACTAAACCCACAAAGTTATCTAAATTCACAGCCTTGACGATGCAAATGCTTGCGTCTACGTGGGGATATTCAAGATTGGTGGAGCTACTTACAGAAAAACATTAGCTGTTATTGAAAGTGAGTTATTAAGATTTAAATGTTTGTTCAAAATGTAGGTTGTGTACTGAACAGGACAATTAGATTATAAAAGTTCTACCATAGTGAGTGAGTGAGTTGAGTGCATGCATGAGCCCGTAATAATTTGTTTTTTAAATATTTTAAAGATACGGAATGTTTATTTTCATGATAAATTTTGATACTTAATTAATTTTAAATTTCAGATGACTGTAAGTTTTATCTTTAATTTATTGCAAAGGCACTTTTCTTTCATCCACGGACGAACTTTTATTACTCACGGCGTGTCGGTATAACCTGGCTATAGGTCCAGGTCGCCACGGGAACTATCGGACCTCTACTACCTAGATCCAGTTTGAGTCGAGGACTTCGTTCTCTTTGGCTTCGGCTTTCGCCTCCAGATTCCACGGCGGTAATCCGGCAAGGAAGCTCGCCGCCTCACGGTCGTCTTCAACCCTTGGGTGCTTTTAGGGTTCCGTAGTCAAAAAGAAACCCTTATACATACACTTCTCATCAGAAAAATCGAAACACTTCCGTTTTTATGGTTTCTGTCCTAATTTAACACAAAAAAGTTTCCATTCCATGAGTAAAATCACATGATTGTATAGCTGGCAGTTTGGCCATTACAGTGATAAGCGAAAATTCAAAATTCAAAATTAGAATTTCATTTGTTTATCCTATAAATGAAATGATTCACTGTTTTGAGACAAATGTGTGTTTAGAGTTGGAGTACATTTCACCTTTGAAAACTAAAAATTAGCGCTTATCTTAAAACTTTTTGTTCTGTGTTCTGTATACTGTGTGTGTACTGTGACTGTGGGACGTCTTTTTTCTAAAACATATGGATACTTCGCCCGCAGAAGCCGCCCAAGTGGTGGCATTGCTGGATTCTGGACGTAGTCAGCGTGTTGTGGCTGAAAGATTGCATCTAAGCCTGTCGTCTGTTCATAGTGTCTACAAACGCTATCGGTAGACTGGTTTGTTTACGCGCCGTTCAGGATCTGGCAGGAATCGGGTCACTTCTGATCGAGATGATCGATTTATTGCAACAACTTCTTTACGAAATCGACGCCTTAATGCTTTTCAACTGCAGCAGCAGCTTCATGTTGTACGTAGGGTGGCTGTAAGTGACTCTACAATTAGAAGAAGGTTGAAGGAACGTGGACTGGTACCGCACAAGCCAGCAAATGGGCCGAAATTAACTGCAGACCATCGAAGAGCGCGGCTTAACTTTGCACGTGAGCACCTAAATTGGTCATACCTCCAGTGGAACAAAGTCCTCTTTTCTGATGAGTATAAAATTATGCTGTATGGTAACGACGGAAGGAACAAGGTCTACAGAAGAGATGGAGAACGCTTCGCACAATGCTGCATTGAAGAAAGGGTCAGCTATGGTGGCGGTTCGTGGACGGTTTGGGGAGGAATCAGCGGCGACGGTAAGACAGAGCTTGTCTTTGTTTCTGGGCCACGTCTGCCTGCACTAAACAGTCATCGGTACATCGAACACTGTCTTGAGCCTCACGTGATGCCCTATGCACATTTTATTGGCAACGGTTTCATATTCATGCACGACAATGCTAGGGCTCACACCGCGAGGGTCGTACGAGATTATGTTACCGAAGTCAGTATCTCCATTATGGAATGGCCAGCGAGAAGCCCGGACATGAATCCGATTGAACATCTATGGGATGAATTAAAGAGACGAATTCGTGCAAGAGATCCTGCCCTAGAAACTCTTAGCCAGCTGCAAAATGCAATCCAAGAGGAATGGAATGGAATGCCACAACATTTGATCGTGACTCTCATCCGAGCGATGAAGAACCGTATATAAATGTTATTAAATAAACATTTCTTAGCTTTTTTTTTCATTTACTTGTGTTGTTTTATCAATTTCCTTCATACTCCATACAGGGTAAAAATAACTTGTTATAAAAAAAACGAAACCTATGAAAAATTAATTTGAATTTAGAACATTAACATTAGGATTTGAAAACCTCATATTATTCACTATTAAACGACATTTGACATATATTCCTAAATATACACATTTTTCTGATAATCCTTACAAAACATAAACTTGCAAGGTGTTTCGATTTTTCTGATGAGAAGTGTAGTTTCACCATGTCCGGAGTACTAGAAAGCTGTATTTTGGCATGGGTGTACAATCAATAAAATCATTTTTTTTTTGTGTACCTCCCCTACACTTGAAGTTGGGATGTATTTTTTTTCTCGTCTATTCCATTGGTGTGGGGTGTCGTTGGAAAGGTCATTCAAAAATATTGTGAGTGTGTGAAAACCATTTTTGGATTCATGGATCCGTTTCCGAAATATTAAAACTTCCGCCCGCCGCGCCCGCCGCGCGCATGAAGTGATATTTTTTGCTAAATGGTTGGTTTTGGATAATTAGTGCAAAAATTCACTGCAGTATAACAAAATTAAAAAGAAAACTATCACAGCTAAGTAGGTTCTACAAGTTAACGAGTAATACAAATAACCGACCAACTTAACATTGTAGTCTTAGCATTGCACTTCATTGTGTGCGGTCCGACACGCACTTCATTGTGTGCGGTCCGACACGCACTTCATTGTGTGCGGTCCGACACGAACTTCATTGTGTGTGCTCTGACACGCACTTCATTGTGTGTGCTCCGACACGCACTTCATTGTGTGAATAAAAAATAAAAATTATGTAATTATTTAATTTTTCAGCACCAGGTAAACATTGTTCTGTTGAGAAGTCTTTTTACGAAGTTTCAAGACACCTTCAAGAGTTATACGCACATAACATAAATATTGAAAGTTTGCTGAATATTTCTGATGAGTACAATGACCTCTAAAAATATCTTCACAAACTTTCACACATATTAGCTAAACAGTAGGCAAGACGGTGCGGGGGGAGTGTCGGCGATTGGATCCAGGGAAGCGAGGCACTTGAATTTTATTCTCGCGTCCGTGCATGTAATTGCTCATGTAAGTGCATTGAATGACTATTTCATGAAATCATGACATTTGGCAATTTCATGAACTTAGAGAGTTGTATTGCTGATTCTAATGTTTATAATTCTGTAAATCCATATATTTTGTTACGAGCGCTAATAATATTTAGATCAACATACAACCTGATACTGTCCTGCAAATTGCAAAAAACGTAAGAGAATTTGAACTTCGCGGGCTACCCTAGCGCATCAACCTTAATACCGCATTTGTGTAAATAGCTTTCCAATTACTGCTTTATAATTGCCTTTTTTTAGTATTAAAATGGATATAGTATGTTATCCTTAAGAGATCGACATATGCCATCGCGGACTTTTCTGCAGACCTATATAAGATACACAATTCCACCATACATCATTTTGTTATATCTCAAAGGGTTTAGACAGCGTTTTCGTTGAAATCTCCCAGATGGGTTATTTTTTCCGACACCTCCAACAAATCTACACTAATATTATAAAGCTGAAGAGTTTGTTTGTTTGTTTGTTTGAACGCGCTAATCTCAGGAACTACTGGTTGGAATTGAAAAAAAATGTGTTAGATAGTCCATTTATCGAGGAAGGCTATAGGCTATATAAAATCACGCTACGACCAATAGGAACGGAGCATAAATGAAAAATGTTGCAAAAACGGGAAAAATTATTCCTTTTTGAGAGCTTCCGTTGCGTGCGCTGCGTAAACAGTTAAAGTTACGCAAATATTGTGTATGATGGAATTGTTTCTCTTTAGATGTTCTAAAAAAAATCCGCGACAGCATATGTCTATCTTTTAAGATTGACTCATTATAACCTTTTTTATGGTAATCTTTATTCGAAATTATTGCATTATATTTTGCGAAAGGGTTTTATCAACATAGTATTAATTCTTATTCAAATAAATATATTTACACCAAGGGTATTTATGTAGCAGTAAAATACTTTTTAATTCATTCGAATCGGACATTTAATTTCGAAGTTATTACGAGTATAAAAATGCAATACGCGAACCGTTCGACGCCGGCGCCTCGCCTCCACGACGTTCCCTACTCTAGAGAGGAGAGGATGGGCGCACGGGTAGACCATGACCTGGAATAGGACATAGGGTACGTTTTATCCCTACATTTCCGCGGGATCGAGACCTACGCGTGTGAAACCGCGGGGCACAGCTAGCATCATTATATTTTAGCCAAAGTATAAAAACTTGACAATTTGTATACTTAAACCTTCCTCTTGAATCACACTATCTATTAAAAAAAACCGCATCAAAATCCGTTGCGTAGTTTCAAAGATCTAAGCATACATAGGGACAGACAGCGGGAAGCGACTTTGTTTTATACTACTTATGTAGTGATAATAGTGATAGTGATAGTGATAATAGTGAAGTGATAATGATAGTGATATAAGGTGTATCTTTTCATACACGAAATGTATAAAGTGGTCATTGTACTCATCACTATGAGCAACTTTCACTATGGAACCAAATCTGAAATCGCGAAAAATCAGCTGTGTGTACAATGTGTACATGTTGACGAGCTATGCGATCATAAATGTAGGGAACAGCTGATAGAAAGCTACGCTATAGCCGAGCGCCATAAGATAATTATGTTTTATATTAAAACACGCGGGAGAATTGGCGGGCAGATCCTAGTTACTAAAATAAATAAACAATGGCTTCTGTTTCAGATATTACCATCATCGGCGGGGCAGTCGTCCTGGCGGCGCCCGCGGAGGGCCAGTTCTTCGAATACAAAGTCCATTACAAGTGCTCGGCGGAGTGCAGCCTCACCAAGGTACAGTCGCCTAAACTCGTGGCCACGAGCGACACGCTCGAGTGACATAGTAAATACGTCTTGCGACAGCGCCCGCGGAGAAAACAATGCAATAAATTGTTTTGAGCATGCCACGAGTCACTGCGACGCGACTTGCGGAGCGACTTACGGAAAAGCAGACGCGCGCGCGTGTCGCTTGACACTTGCAGAGCAACGGACGGAAAGAGTAGACGCGCGCGCGTGTCTCTTGACACTTGCAGAGCGACGGGACCGAAAGAGCAGACGCGCGCGCGTCGCTTGACACTTGCAGAGCGACGGACGGAAAGAGTAGACGCGCGCGTGCCGCTTGACACTTGCAGAGCGACGGACGGAAAGAGCAGACGCGCGCGCGTGTCGCTTGACACGTCACTTGTCGCAAATCACGTTGCAAGTCACATCCTTACGAAAAACGTGGCCTTACGAAAACCTTGACCACTTTGGGACTGTCACAATAAAGTCTTGCTTGTCAATTGCAATCTGCGACAATTCGACCCCATGACAATTCAACCCTAGGATAGCTCGACCCCGACAATAGTTATTTAACCCCTACTATTATTAGTATAACGCGATTAGTTTTATTAAAACACGTAAATTATTATTTAAGCAATAGTATTGTTCTCAAGTAAGCGACATGTTATGTTTTTATTGAGCATAAAGTTTCTTTAAACCTAAATAATCCACTAAATAAAATAAATAATATTTTACTGTACAAAGAGAAACACTTAAATTATACAGTGAAGATGATTGTCCAAAACAGGCAGAGCAGCTGATGCACGGAGCACATGACGGACGTCAGTTGAAATGTCATGCGCGATGGAAGGTTCTAGATTAGTCTAGAACCTTCGCCTGTCTAGCGGATTGTGGCGGGAGCGGTTCGTAATACCTGCCTGTTACAACCTATTTTTCAAGCTTTTTAGTCTCACTGCTTGATGCAAATGGGTCATGTTACTTCACGGCGATCTTACATATAATTTAGTTAAACACAGTAGTATTTCTTATTCACACACGTGTAACATCGCGATTTTTAGAGATAAAGATATTAAAAATATATTTTTTAAATAGAATTATTTCACCTCATCGATGGCAACACAGGAATGTCACTTTTCTTTTCGCGCGCTCTGTGGCATCACTAGAAAAAATTATCGATGGTCAAATTATTATTTTATAATTAATTTATTTATTTATTTAATACTTTAAGCACACAAATGTACAGAGGCGGACTTATTGCCATAAGCATTTTCTACAAGTCACCCTTTGGGTCCCGTTGTACCGTATGCACCATTGACCTGCACCATCAATGGTGCAGAGGAGACTAATTAGTTTCGTTACTATTAACCCACATTCGTGTTTTAATACCTAATTATATACAGTTGCATACAAGATTGTATCTACACCCATGATATTGAATCTTCTATAAAAGTTTCTTTGTAATAACGATATCGAACAAAAATGGCGCGGAACGACGTGAATTCGAATTTTTCGAATTCGAATGTGTTTTGTTTTTAAATTACAGTGCTTTGTTAGTAAAAGAGGTGATAGACATAACTATAGTACTAGAAATAGGGACCTATTAGTTCAACCAGGTTTCAGACTGGCTAAAGTAGACTCATCTTTCATGGGGTACTGTTTAAAATGTTACAATAAAATTCCTCCCCACATACTTCAACTGAACGAGACGAAATTCAAAACTTGTATAAAACGCACACTATGCAGGCAGGCATATTATAAGTTGGAGGATTACATTTCTGATAAAAATGCTTGGCTTAATGCTGGTCCAGCTCCACAACCACAACTAACTAATTAACATTCGAAAATAATGTTGGAGCTGCTGAAGATTGTAAGACCATCTTTGCATTGTATAAACTCAATTTCCTTTGTATTATATATAACTGCATAGCACAGGTGTGAGTACTATGTACTATAGAGCCATTTACCGGGTAATTTGTCTTTAATTGACTTGAATGTGCCCTGGCGGCTGGGAATGTCATGCTCACTCAAATGTCTCGCTGATGGTGGCGCGTGTGTTGGATCATTTAGCTCCCTTCAAAATGGTTGAGCTGAATGGTGCTGATCCATGCGTCATGTTCGTGAACGGGCGCCGTCAGTTGTGACTGGTCATCTCTTAGCTGCCATGGCTTATTTTAATTTTTGATTTGTTTGTTATAATTGCGGACGCTTTTTTTTCTACATTGTTCTCACATATATAATTTCAACATAAATGATGTAACCAATATTTTGTAACAATATTTTGATTTAAAAGAGTGTCCGTGGAGTTTCTTGCCCGTTCTTCTCCATAGGTACCTACTACGCTTTGGAATGGGCAACTAGCTTCATATTTCTGACTGACCGACTCCTTGACAATTCAAAAGTGCCTGTAAATGGTTTAATTGAAATAAATGCTTTGAGTTTGAGTTTGAGTGAAAAGCTCGTGAACGACAATGTTCTTTTTTTTAAATGAGTTGCATAATGAAATTCAGTACTACATTATATCACCCGTTTGGATGATATTATGGTTACTATGACACTGGATGTTTTAATGTTGGCTATAAGCTAACTGTTTCAGATACTTTTATAGAGGATTTATAGCATGGGTGTAGATAAAAGTCTTCAGTATCTACACTGTGCCCCACAGGATAATTCCGTAACGTAGCCATGCGTAGGCATACGCATAGTATGCAGTAAGAGCAGTCTTTTTATGTGTTCGATTTGAGCTGAGACCAAAAATGATGATTTTTTTTAAATTTTGTCTACCTTTTTATTCCAATTTAAATGAGTGGCCAGCGTGATACCTAATAGATTAAATTCGAAAAAACGACTTCTTCAATGTTGATATTATTGGTTATGGTTTTAAGTTATTTTGTTGCTTTTGGTAGGGTTTGAATAGTATTATTTTGGTTTTCTCATGGTTTAGGTACTTCTAGATTATGGCTCTGTAACCAGGGTTTTATTTTATTAAATGTTTCAATGATATCAGTATTATATTCTGAGCTGTTTGTAGAGCTTTTAAATAGTATGGAAGTAAAATCATAATAAAAAACATGGAAATTATAATCATCTTGATGGTAACTCTAAATCGTCACATTTTAAGATAGATAGATAGATAGAATACTCTTTATTATGTACACCATAAAAATTACAGACATAAATTAGAAATTTTACAAAGGGTGACAACCTTTGGATGGATTAAAGTAAGAAGGAGAGACAATACTGCAGGTAGTCAGTGGTGTACCGTTTACATATACAATAAATACATACACACATAAAGCATTATCTTATCTATATAAATATATATATATGTCGTGAATTGATGGCGCCATAGCGCAATAAGCAGCGCCATCTAACAATTATTATTGCGAATTAATAATATCATTACCCGTGAAGAAGACCCGATGCTTGGCATCCCGGCCACCCTTGATGCGACATATATAATATATACATAGTTAGATATATATATATAACAATAAACATGTTTAAGGAGAGAGGAAGTGTTTTTTCACTAGAATTTTAAAAGTGGACAAAGATTGAGCACGCCTAATCGACACGGGCAAGGCATTCCATAACCGTACTGCTTGGACAGTAAAAGATTTGTCATAAAAACTGGTGAAATGCATCGGCATCTCTAGTCTTAAGTTTTCCGATGACCTCAGGTATCTATTATGTGTGTCATGAAGGAACTTGAAACGTTCTTTGAGATAAGAGGGGGTTGTAGGATTGAACAGAATACTGTAAAGCTGAAATAAAATATGGGCATTCCGGCGACGACGTATGGGAAGCCACTTGAGTTTTGTACGAAAATCAGAAATGTGATCATATTTGCGCAAGCCAAATATAAATCTTATGCAAAAGTTTTGAAGTCGCTCAAGTTTATCTAGTTGTGCCTCAGTGAGATCGAGATAACTGACATCAGCGTAGTCAAGGATAAGAAGTAAAAGGGATTGTGCAAGCGCAGTTTTTGTGGCAGTAGGAAGAAAGTTCCGCAATCGTCTCAGAGACTTACCGGATGCAAAAATTTTGCGACTTACTTCCTGTAGCTGGGGACCCCAAGAAAGGGTTTTGTCAATCCAAACTCCAAGGTTCTTAACCTTCTCGCTTACTGGAATAGCAGTGCCGTTAAATTGAACCTCAGGAAGCTGCGACCAGTTTATCTTGGGGATCATCCTCGAGCTGCCAACAACAATGACTTGAGTCTTTGCTGGATTAATCTGCAACCCATGTGCCTCACTCCAATCGCAAATAGTACCCAAATCCTTATTTATTATACGAATTGCATCGGCTAAATCGGAAAGGGAAGCTTGTGTGTATATTTGCAAATCATCTGCATAAAGGTGGTAGCAGGAAAGAAGTTTTTTGGAGATAGAATTTATAAAAATTGCGAAGAGTAAAGGAGATAAAACGCCACCCTGAGGTACACCGGCAGAAGTATAACACCACGAAGAACAAGACTCCTCTATGCATATACGTTGCCGGCGGCCATACAGATAACTACGAAACCAGTCAATCGCCGTTGGAGATATGTTAAGCGAGCGAAGCATGCTAAGCAGGATATCAAAATCTACAGTGTTAAATGCGTTACTAAAATCTAGTAAGCAAAGAATCGTCAGATTTCCTCCTTCACTGCCCAACCGTATGTCATCGGTGACGTAAACTAAGGCGGTAGCTGTGCTGTGCTGTGTTTAACGAAATAGTCTAAACATATAACATTTCGAGAACTATTATATTTTTAACTGATTATAATTACGTAATTATTTTATTATACCCCGAATTGAATTATGATAAAATACAACGAAACCGCACAGCAATTTGCAAAAAACGTAAGAAATTTTGAATTTCTTACGTTTTTTGCAAATTGCTTATGTTTGTAACATACACATTCTTCACTTTCACATTCACTTTAAAAATAAATAGTAAAATTAAAATAAAACAAATATTTAAGGGGGCTCCCATACAACAAACTTGATTTTTTTGCCGTTTTTATAGATAATCAAAACAAAAAATGTTTATTGAAGAACAGCCTACATACTAGTACAAAGTTCAATTAACTAAGTGGCTTATGCTATGCACAATATTTTGAAACCCTGTTCTCCAAACTAGGGAATACTAGGGATATCCCTGTATCTTAGAGATCACATAATGGTACGGAACCCTTCGTGCGTGAGTTCGACTCACACTTGGCCGTTGTTTTTCCTTGCCGCCTTTACGGATCCATTAAAAAAACTTGATATCTGCATCCGTATCCGCATCCGAGGATGTGAGCCATCAATAATCCGCAACATCCCTCGAGAACTAGAGCTTGACGTTTGATGACGAGCAAAACCTCACCCCGTGGTCACGACAAGTTCACGAGCTTCACGGTCAAGCGACTCGCGTCTTGCTACAGCGAGCGATTGCGGAGAAAAAAAATTAAAGTATTAGCGCGACGGACGGAAAGGCAGACGCGCGCGCGTGTCACTCGACGCAAGTCAAGTTGCAAGTCGCATCGCCCGAGGCAAAATCGTAGATATGTCTATGGTCATAGGTTGATAGTATTGAATTCACCCGCACGGTTACCTCGTCAGTGCCCCGACGCCTCATAATATGGTCTACACAACTCTTGTCATAACCACAGTTCTGTCATAATTATTATTCGTTAAGTTGTAATTGTTATTATTTAAACCTATGTACACTGTAATAATTTGATGTTGACAGGGCGCACAGTTAGAAAAATTGGGTTATACGAGGTCGAATATTAATACATACATAATGGTGCCGATTCTCTTGTCACAAAATTCTCTAAACTAAACTAAAAATCACTATTTAGTATATTCCTGTCAAACGACGATTTCCCATTCTGAAACAGACTAGATAATTATATTGACACAACTTAACTATATTTTAGTTTGACAGCCCTAAGATGGCACTGAGTTATTAATTTAGTGAAAGTGCTATTCTGAATTTGACGTTTTATCCTAAAATTGTGTCCTTTATCTAAAATCCTCTAACTAAATCTGACTATTTTTAATCACAATAAAAATTTGTTGAATTATATCACCCCTCTTTTTCCGTCGGGGGTTAAAAATTCAAACCAACACCTCGACTTCAGTTGCAAAACAGTACTGTATCTTTTTTTTATTTTCTTTTGCTTATAATCTCGAAAATGGTGTGTCCTATGAAAACGCGCCGAGGATGCAGTACATGCGCGCCTCCGGCTCTAAAAAAAATTCACAAATTCAAAACAAGTACCAAGTGGAGGCGTGATTGTCAAATTCGATATTAGTTGAGTCAAAATAATTTTTAAAAGATAATTTACTAGGTAGTAGCCCCAAGATTCTCATAGCCAAAAGTAAGGAATTTTAGTGATAGTTCAGTTCTGTGTACAAGAGAATTGGCACCATTGTATCTGTTCATAGGTCGACGTCAACGGCATCCCTCTGGAAACCACCACGCGAAGGTCAAATGTTGGTTCTGTGGCGTACTTCTTGGTACGTACAACAAATGTTGGCTCTATGGCGTACTTCTTGGTACGTACACACGGCTACACATCAAGCTATACATTTCCAGTTTATGCTGATCCCGCATTGTATAGGATTTCCGTACAATGCGAGGTAGCTTGATGTGTAGCCGTGTGTACAACGCTTCGAGGTTCTTTTGGCGCGTGACCAAAATCGTAACTAACGCCGCCATCTGGTTTTTTCAATACAATTTCTGTGACAAACTCATAAAAATTTTCACCAGCAACGCCCCCTTGTCAATGTGATTGAGGCGCCCAAAGATCCTTGTGAGGGTTATGTAAAGGGCAACACTTATTTCACAGATTTTGTTATTACATTTTCTTTAAGTCAGAAAATAATATTATTTCAGCCCGAAAACACCGCGGTGACGATCGGTATCACGGAGTACACCTCAGCATACGAGGGCATATTCCAAGGCGTATTCATGATGGGCGGGGTACAGATCACTAAAAATTTAATGGAAATAGGGTACGTTGTATGCAGGGCCAAATTGGCCACATATGAGGTGTACCAGGCCTCACTCTTTGACATAAATATGAATTTTAATCATCTTTTATGTTAAAGTACCTTACTGTTTTATTACAACTTTAAAATTTTTTTAGAACTTTTGTAGAATTTTTTGGTCAGTGGCAGGTTGTACGTTGATCAAAATAGGGCTTCAGAACAAATGGGCGTATACGCAAAATAGTACATTGTGATACGAGTGTGCTCTATTGGATATTACAGCCGAGGCGATAAGATAGCCGAGAGTGTAATAATCAATGCAGACGCGTTTCATACTGCGTTTTTCAACACACTTGCGAGGAAAAAAAACAGACTTGTTGTAAGAACTTATGCTACAATAACGTAACTATAGAGATGATAGATTTATAAAGTTTAACTGACCTTTGTTGCCAGGTACTGACTATCCGGAGTTTCTTTTAAAAACTTCTATGTCGGTTGGTGACAATACTTTAAATGTATTTTTGATAATAATTAACCACACAACGAAAACGATAATAAATATTTATGGAAAAGGGCGCACTGGCTGGTTTTGTTTTTCCATAGATGTTAATAAAGGCACTGGCAAAACCGTTAGACGACCTATACAAAAAAATTTGAATTGAATAAGAAAAAAAAATACAAAAACAAATTTTACTACAACTAAACGTACCGGCGGAGTCAAATCTATTTATTATTATTTACGCTCTTCTCCCCTACGTGAAATCGACATTTTTAATAATGATTTAACCACCCAACAAAATTAACAAATATGTATGGAAAATGGCGCCTGGTTTTGTTTTTTCCGCTAGCGATGCGCGCGCGGGTGTAAATAAAGGTACTGGTAATACCTCTGAATAGCCTATATAAAAATATAATAATGTTAATAATAAATAATACGAAAATGGGGTTAGGGTGGTGAACAATATAGATTGAAATTGCCACATGATATAAACCCTTATTTAATAGTACAGATAGAGTTTTATTCCGCGCGAACGCGGTGGCACACGGGCAGGCCAGCGCGGTTCGTCGGGGCGGGTCAAGTGGCCTGTGCGCGTGCCACCCGCGGTCTTACTGGAAAAAAGCCCAAGCCTCTGCTCGGGTGTAAATAGAGAATGCTCATTTATTTGTAGGATAGTTCATACTAATTCAATGTATAGTAGGTATCCAACTGACGTTTAGATACGACGATAAAAAAATCCCATGCATGCCCATGGGATTTTTTTTTACCATAACTAAACGCCACTGGTTTGCTTATGGTTCTTTAAAAAAAAAAAAAACTTGCTTTTGAGCGCTTGTCTTTGGTAAAAAGCTACACCAAAACCAATTTCTATTGGAAACAAATTACATGCTGCCATGACAGTACTTACTAATTCCATACTACCATGTCATTACTCCGACTAGTAAGTAGTAATCTGTGGCGCACATTACCGCACTTTACGAGCAAGTGTGTTGAAAAGTCATTTTTCTTTTTTTGCTCCAGTAAATAGTGCAAAACGAGGTCCATTATCATAGTTAAAGTCTTATATTTTTTAAATATTTATAGGCCATGTAAATGTAAATAATTGGCGCAATGTTATCGTATTGTGCCCCTCAGATAACTATTTACTATTCGGGGTAATGACATGGCAGTAGGTATGGAATCGGGAACTTTGGTTCTCTGCCGGATTACCTCATTCGGGATTCTATCCTACAGAGATACTTCAAGCATTACTCATAGCTCGCTGAGCGTCTTTGAATTTATGGACCAGTCATAAAAGGCAGGACGTACTAATTGAAGACTTTAGTCTTTAGGCTCTTCGGAATACGCGAAGAGAAGACTCGACGGAGATTCCAAAATGCGAGCAGCATTTGGGAAGCTACGTCGAGTCTTCCTAGAATTCTTCTGCTAGCCTCCTTTCGGAAGTTGTCCTTACCATACTGCAGAGTTTGCCCGAGGTAAACGTATTCTCGAACAATCTCGGAAGCACCGCCATTGTCAGCAATCAGTCCCGGAGTCACTCCAGGACCGATTGCTGTCAATGCAAGTCTTCATTAAACATAACTGGAATTTTTTCCAAGTTCACCCGGAAACCAATGCGTACAGAAGAATCAACTAGGCCGTCCAGTATCTACTACAAGTCATGCAGTGATTCAGCTAGTATGACGATGTCATCTGCAAATCTCAAGTGTGAGATGATGTACTCGCCGTTAGTATTAAAATGCCACATCCTTGCCAGATAAGCCTCTTACACACATGGGATATGTTCAGTTCGCTACTCCTGACTTTGGACGGTTATTGTCGCGTTTTCATAAAGACATCTCACCACTTGCCAGTCGACTTGGCTTCGCTGCAGAGACTCCAAAATAGACCAGCTCTCGATAGAGATATAGGTAAGCCTTTTGATAGTCCACAAACGCAAGACGTAGGGGTCGATTATACTCGGATTATGCTACCTATTTCTATTCAAATGACTCCTGACGTAGAATCAGTTATAAGTACTTCTACTAGAGCTTCATAGTAGGCTGACAAGTACACACAATACAATAGAGATAATTGAAGCGTGGGTAGACAATAATAATAAATGTGTCATGTTCTATAAGGCAGACGTTACTTTTTAACCGACTTCTTCAAAAAGGAGGAGGTTCTCAATACGTCTGTATGTTTATTTTTTTTTGTTGTTTTTGTGTATGTTACGCGATTAATCCGCCAATTATGAATCCATTTTGTTTGCTTCCGTAGTTTTTGAGTTAGCTTCAATAATTACGTATTTTCCCACTTTGCGTATGTAGACGATATTATTATCTTAGTTGACTCCGTCACTGTTATATACATAGCAGATACCGGTATGCGATTTCTGTAGGATAGGTACCACAACTAAAAAGTAAAAATAAAAACTTAAAAAAAAAAAAAACAACCGATATCCAAAAAAAACACTAAAAAAGTGAAAAATAACTTTAATTTCGGAAGTCGGTGGCAAAAAACGAAAATTGTAAGATGGGGAACTGGAAAAAAAAAAACAAATGGCGGATTTTTGGAGCGAAATAGTAATACGTTAAAAAAAACCGGCCAAGTGCATGTCGAACCACGCTCAATGAAGGGTTCCGTAGTTGGGATGAATTTATCCAACAAACTTAATATTGTAGTTGAAAAACTTGTTCTCCCATACAAAATGTATGGCAGAACATGTTTTTTCAACTGCAAATTTAAGTTGGTCGATTATTACTCGGTAACTTGTGGAGCCTACGTAACGGTGATAGTTTTCCTTTTAATTTCGTTATGTATACTACAGCCGTGAATTTTTTCACATACCCAAAACCAATCATTTAGCTGGCAGGGGGGGGACACTTGACTCTAACAAAAATTAGCATTTTAAAGCTTAATATTTCGCAAACAGATCCCTGAATCCAAAAATGGTTTTCGCAAACTCAAAAAAAAAAACCATCCCCACTTTACGTGTAGGGGAGGTACCCTAAAAAAAAATATTTTTTACGATTTTCTTTTACCACTTTGTCAGCGTGATTTATATGTATACCCATACCAAATTACAGCTTTCTAGTACCAACAGTCTCTGAGCTAGGCCTCGGACAGACAGACAGACAGACAGACGGACATGGCGAAACTATAAGGGTTCCTTGTTTACTACGGAACCCTACAAAATTACAAAACCTATCGAGTATAGTATCAAAATAAATGAAATTAAAAGGGGATTACAAAAATATATAATACAAATTAAAAATGTTTTAGGAATAATTAAAATTAAATTAAATATCATTTATTTCAGGCACTTAACCCATAACATACATACACATACTCAATAATAATACAGATAGAATATAAAAATTCAATAACTGAAAATGATATTAAAAGTCTTTTGTCTCTCTTATAAGATGGATGACACGGTACACAGCTTTTATATCTTATACTAATATTATAAACCTGAAGAGTTTGTTTGTTTGTTTGTTTGAACGCGCTAATCTCAAGAACTACTGGTTGGCATTGAAAAATTATTTTTGTGTTGGATAGTTCATTTATCGAGGAAGGCTATAGGCTATATAACATCACGCTACGGCTAACAGGAGCGGAGCATAAATGAAAAATGTTGCAAAATCGGGAAAAAATATTATTTTTTGAGAGCTGCTGTTGCGTGCGCTGCGTAACCGGTTTAAGTTACGCAAATATCATGTATGATGGAATTGTTCCTCTTTAAAAGTTCTAAAAAAAAGTCCGCGACAGCATATGTCTATCTTTTAAGATTGACTCACTATAACCATTTTTTGTTCGAAACTAATGCATTATTTGCGAAGGAGTTTTATCAAAATAATATTAATTCTTATTCAAATAAATAGTTTTAACATCAAGGGTATTTATGTAGCAGCAAAATACTTTTTAATTCATTCGAATCGGACATTTAATTTCGAAGTAATCATCATGAATATAAAAATGCAATACGCGAACCGTTCGACACCGGCGCGACGTTCGCTATGTTCGCGAGGAGAGAATGGGCACACGGGTAGACCATGAACTGGAATAGGACATTGGATACGTTTTATCCCTATATTCCCACGGGATCGAGACCTACGCGGGTGAAACCGCGGGGCACAGCTAGTTTAATATATTTATCACGGAGGGGAATCCATCTTCTCTCGTGTGTGATCAGTCTCCGGCGTAATTCTTCGTGGATAGTAGATGTAGGTAGTTGGTTTTCAATGACACACAACACTTAACTCAAACTCAAAGCGTTTATTTCAATTAGAACATTTACAAGCACTTTTGAATATCACTTATCAAAGAGTTCTTCAGTTTGAGTTAGTTGGTGAAGCTAGTCGCCCATTCCAAAACGAAGTAGGTTCCTTACGGAGAAGAACGGGCAAGAAACACCGTGGACACTCTTTTAAATCAATATCACTCTGTTACAGAGTTCACTTGTTCGACAATTACAATTTCATTTTGACTACTCACGCATAGATCAAGTACCCACACACGCTATTCAGTCTATACCGCCAAACCTCTCTCCGCGTCGGCGGACATACTGCGTGTATCAATACAACATCTTATTACTTAGTTAGTTCAATAAAACTTACAAACAATGCTAAAATGCTTATCAGTTGTGGCGGTATCTACATCGCCACATGCGAACTACGCATCGAACACCTGACGTCACATAAATCCTGCATCGCGCAATTAGAGTTTACCGTGCAGTGGACATATATACAAAAACCCAATATCAATCATTGGGCAGTTGCCCGCCAGACACAACACCCGTCTGGTAGGAGGATCCTCCCTTTTCTATGGTGGATGAGTGAACTTTACACCCTGTTCCTCATACCCCTAAACAGTTAATTCTTTTATAATGAAACAATGCTAGTATTCACACAATACAAAGGTTATTCCATTATTACTATTTGACAACCCGTAAGTGTTATCAAATAGTTCAAGGAATTTTAATGAAACAAAAGTAAATATTGCTATGTAAAATAATCTTATTACTTTTTAGTTTGTTTCCTATTATTGAAACTTATTTAGTTCTCCTATTAAATTATAACATTCAGTTATTGATCATAATATTCACAATCCATCCATCGCCATCTTAGCCACATTAGGTAGCGCTATATCATAAACTAATTTACTCTGTCAAATGACCAATTGTTAAAATATGATTAAAAACCTAATGACTATAAAATAAATATTCCCTTTTGATTTTAACTATAGATTTAACTAAAACATCAAAATTAGTTTAATCAATTACTCCAGCTTTACAAGTTCAATTTTACTATTTGGGCAATAGATGGCGTTTGATATCAAAGGATTCAATATCATTTACAGGTGCATGCAAATGTTTTATACAGTACACCAGTTATCCAAATAGTTACGCATATGATTATGTTATGATATTTACAAACGCTCTTGCGGCGACATATACCTATATTATATATATATTAAATAAAACACTCAGCTTACTTAGCAGCGCGGAACAATTTGGTTTAAAAAGTTTTTGATAGCGTAAAAATTGGCCATGTTTGTGTCGAACCTCGTAAATCGCCTGCGAATCCTTGCACAAGCTAAATTACAGTAAGATAACAAGCTAAAAATAAAAAAATAATTAAAAAAACAAAATACCTGACTGCAAAAACACGTAGGTACTTAACTGAAAAGAGATAGGTAAACAAGCATAACCTATTATTTATAGAATTTAGATATCGCAGGCGGGACAAACCAATAACCTGAAATATGGAGTAACTTTTGTTTGTCCCGCCTGCGATACCAAAATTCTATAAATAATAATGCTTGTTTATCTCTTTTCAAATAAATACGTTTTTTTGCAGTTGGGTATTTTTTTATTCACATTTTTGTCCCTGTAAAACTGCACTTTTGTCTATACGCCCATTTGTTATGAAGCCCTCGATATACAATGTGGAGACCATAATACAACAATAAATGAAAACACTGGCAATACTAGTTGAAGTGAAGTTGTTATTTATTACAGGCCGAACAAGGACAACGGCCAAACGACCACTGTCGATCCGGAGTCTGAGACGGATACTACGCCAGACCCCGAAAGTGAGGACCCAGATGTGACGACGACAGAGGAGACAACGACGGAGGATCCAGAGGAGACAACGACGGAGGATCCAGAGGAGACAACGACGGAGGACCCAGGTGTGACGACGACAGAGGAGACAACGACTGAGGACCCAGGTGTGACGACGACAGAGGAGACAACGACGGAGGACCCAGGTGTGACGACGACAGAGGAGACAACGACGGAGGACGCAGGTGTGACGACGACAGAGGAAACAACGACGGAGGACCCAGGTGCGACGACGACAGAGGAGACAACGACGGAGGACCCAGGTGTGACGACGATAGAGGAAACAACGACGGAGGACCCAGGTGCGACGCCGGCAGAGGAGGCAACGACGACAGAAGAATCAGGAAGCAAAACCAGTAATATTCATATGCAAATAATTTAATTCAAGTAAAACTGAGTCATATCTAGTCACTACACTACACTACGTTAGTCATAAACATGTTTGTACGGTAGGCCCTATAAGTCCATAGGCAAACTCACAAAGCAATGGAATGACGTGTCGATTTGACTTACACCCTTCTTCTCTATGTTGTTTTAATACAATATACGCACACACACACTCGCTTTGTATGCAACTAATTCAACCAACATAGTATTGGCATTCTAGCTTAGTGGTAGTGGCTAATTAATGTGCTTTGGTAGGTGCTACTATGGTGAGCCAGGATCGAATCTTGGCTGCGGTTAACTTTTTTTTTTTTTAATAGTTACTATTTATAGTTTTTGTTAGCTTTTTATAATACCTATTAGTATTTTGATAATTAAATAGAAATGGTCTTATTCATAAACAAAGCTTATCGAAGGTTTGAAGCATTCTTTAGGTAAAGTGTTCGATAAACCTTTAAAAACTTCGATAAAATGTTGTATTCATAAACGTTCTATAACGTCGTTAAAATTCAGATATAAATCAAAATGTTGCCATTTTATTGAAGTCGTCCAACAAATCGACCAACTCATTGAAACGTCAAACATGAATATGTGTGTCTACGCGCCGAATAATTGTGACCATAGACAGTATTACGTACTGTAAAATGTACTCTGTGGCGGCGCGTCTTTTAAAAGACATGGCTAAAAACAAAAAACCCAGAATCGCCAGCAACGAAATGTATAAAATGGGTTCACTATAGTAAACCCATTACGTTTTCAAAAAATCAGCCTCCTAAACCATATAGTATAGAAGTTATAATACAGTATGAGAATCATACTTCAAATGATTTTTCTTAACTTTTATTTTATCACTATCACTTTATTATGATAATATAATATATTAAAATAATGTAAAAAGTATACCCTTTAATACATATTTTAATATTTGTAATTATTAATACTCTTTAAACACGCTGAAATTTTAATGGTTGTTTTCCCGCGGCAAAACAATTTGCCCTAGGTAGTACTATTGAATCATAGAGTTAAACATAAAAAATATTAATGTTTTTGTATTAAAATAATTTAAAAAATATGCATCAACTCGAAAGCGTGAGAAACAATAGTAGTTCACTAGACATTACGTACTACTACTCGAACCGCCATGCGCGGCTGCGCGGTGCCGACAAAGCGAAGAGCGATTTGTAAATGTTCAGAGCAAAGTAAGCTACAGCGCGTAGTGATACGGCATAATCTAGTCCGCAAGCACGCGGCGAGCGCCCACGCACTCCGCCGTCGCCGGCGCGCTGGCTCCGGCTCGCTCAGTCAGTTGTCTTGTCCCGCGGCAATAGTAGTACGTACATTCTGCGTTTCGAAACGTGATTTGCAAAAATGAATCGGCATTATAATTATTCAAATTTGGAGTACGTCGCAATGGCACAACTGTACGCTAGGGCTCGTTATAACTCCCACGCTGCCCGGCGACTTTACGCGGAGCTGCAACACTTGGAGTCACTCCGTTTTCGCGGTGTTCTGAACCCCCAAGTCCCACAGGCCCGGACGATGGTAGCGGCGAAACAGCGACTACTCGATACCTTTTGTAACGGCTAGGGCTTTGCAGGTAGGCTGCGCAGGCCGTTAACGGATAGGTAGGTAGGTAGGTAGTGTAGAGAGAGGAATGAAACCAGCTGGGTAGTTTGATACATATATTAGTAGTAGATCCACAGCTAGGTCGCGGGTAAGGTCACTGATCTTTCCGAGCACTCACACACTTAGGTAGGTACAAGGGTACCGTCCTTGGTCATCCGTTGTAGTAGGAAGGGGCCTGCCAGCGCAGGCTCAGCTGGAACGGTAGGGTGGCACACGTTGCCGACGAGGAGGCCTGTCAGCACAGGCCTGCAGGTAGTTCGCGGCGGTAGGCCGCAGGTAGATCGCGGCGGTAGGCCGCAGGTAGGCCAGGCCTCGGCAAGGACTCGGTAGCGGGCATTGGCAGCATGCCAACGCGTCCTGTCCTTAGCCGGGAAGTAGTAGCCGGGGTGTAGAATCCGGGATGTAGAAGCCGAGGTGTAGAAGAGCCGGGATGTAGAACCCGGGATGTAGAATCGCCGTGTAGAAGCCGATACGTAGAACCCTGAAAGCGCGTTAGGGAGCGCATGTCAGATGCAGTGCAGTTAGCAGCAAGCCGCGTGCGATGTGCTACCCTCCTTAGCGACCAAGAACGGTATGGGAAGCAGGATAGGTAAGCATAATACATCGCAGCGGCTTACAGGCAGAGATAGAGTGCAATCACAGCGTGGCAGAATGACAGGTGATTTTAGGTTATGTTGTGACAAGCCATGCTTAGAGAGCATTTAACCATTGCAGATGGCACAAGGAGCACACAGTACAGAATACTAGCTATAATAATAATGGTGAACTCACCCTAGACTCGGGGCACATGGTAAATCTAGGGGTTCTACATAACGAACCGCTAGTATGGCTGGTTACAGATGAAATGAATGAGTAGTCTGTCAAGTAGTGTTGGGCATGTAATTTAGTGTTGTGCTCAACCACTTAGTAACATACTAACTACTCGACTAAATTCAGGTGTGAAGCCACAACGTTACACTTTGTAAATAGAAAACATTTAAAAGTAGGTTAGCTAATTAAAATAATTGTAAATAAGTTGATTCCATTTTTTTTAATATTCCTTAAATACTTCATTATCTAGGTAATTCAGAAAATTATTTTTTTGTAAGATAATAAACTTGTTTTTTAGTTTCGTGTTCAGTAAGTTGTAGGTAAAAAAGTATTTATGGCGGTCATAAGCCCGTAAAAGGAAAAATTGGAATAACAAATTATTTTTCGTTAACTCAGGAGTAGGTAGTTATCAGCTGTAGCGCGAGGATCAACGACCGCGCGTCGGTCGCGCTTGTCTCGCGCAGTCGCGCGCAGTATGGTTCGAGAATGCTTTCGATTTCGTTTATCACAATTCTAAATCTGCCATTTTTTAATCCTTTTTTATTTTTTTATAAATCAATTTGTAACGCGCGATTTTCAAATTTCCCGCGACGCCGCGTTTGAAAACCCCGCGGCATCTAGCAACACTGCAACCAGTCGGCGGAACGCGCACCGCACTAGACGGGCGCCCGCACGACTCAGAGACTAATCTTAAAATAATATGGCAATCTTCTTTAATTTTGTAAATCAGTGTGTTTGGTGATGAATATAAACAAGTTACATGTCCGTGTCTTGTATTAATTTAATTAATAAAATCCCACGAGTTAAACTGGCTGCCCAAGCGCGGGCCTGTGTGTGTCAGTTGTGAACTTTTTTATTGAAAATACACACAGTGCGACCCACGATAATGACACGTACACGCCGTCAATCACGTCGACAATCTGATTTTGACGATGCCGTCGACGAAGCCGCAGAAGAACCTTCGAGGCAACCGACGGCGAGGTCAAGCTTCACCACAGACGACATGGCGTCCATCATGGCGGCGCTACAGCAATCTCAAACCGCAGCTTTCGAACGCCTACTGGACCGTGTCCTCGAACACGAGACTCGTCGCGAGTCATTGTCATCGACGCTGGCGGCGGCGCCCTCGCCGGCCGCGGCGCCTGCGCCCGCTCCCGTTTCCGGAAACTTCGCTAAGTGTACAGCGCGGTTCAGCGGAGCGCCTGACGACTCACTCGACGGTTTCGTCGACGCCATGGAATCCTTTAAGGAATGTGCCTATGTAGGAGATGAAAATGCCCTACGAGGTTTATCGATGCTGTTAACTGGAGATGCAGCAGTCTGGTGGCAGGGCATAAAATCAACCATCAGCTCCTGGAGCGAAGCCGTGACGTCACTACGAAGCGCCTTCGGTGACACTCGTCCGCCTCATAGAATCTACCGGGAGTTGTTCAATATGTCACAAGGTCGTGAGAAGACAGAAATATTTGTCGCCAAAGCTCGAGCTATGTTTGCTCGGCTTCCAGCTGGCGACCTCAGCACAAAAGTGCAATTGGATATGGTCTATGGACTTTTACATCATCGTGTCCGCGAGCGCCTACGACGTGACGAAGTTTCGTCGTACGAGACATTACTACACAAGGCGAGACATATTGAAGACGCGACTGATGAAGTCGCAAACGAATACCAGCGTCGACGCCCAAGGACGCCGCAGCGTTCATCAGCAAGCACGGGCGAAGCGCCCTCGAAGAAAACGACGACGCTACGAGAGCCCCGCACAGAAAATGCATCGAACGCTAGCGGCCCGCCTAGCAAGGATCCTGTCGCGCCTGGCAATGGCACCGGCGCCACCACACGTCCTGCGAGCGACGCTGCTTCGTCTTTAAAGAAAAAGTTTTGTGCTTATTGTAAGCGGAATGGACACAATCGTGAAAACTGTTTCAAACTAAAATTGAATAATGATACACAAGATACTGATCGGATACCAACATGTTACAGTTGTAATGCTACAGGTGTTACTAGGTCTCAATGTTCTAGATGTAACGCAGACCACTATATGATAGATGTCATGGGGTTCTCTAGTAATGTTAATAAATCCGATGGTAGGTATGTTACTTGCAATAATTATAATATTAGTGAGAGGCCTATGTATTACTTTGGTGAAAATGGTGTAAACTATTCTATTGATAATATTAATGATAAAAATACCTTGTCATCACTAAGTAGGGTGACCACAACATCAGACGATAGGGTGTCCATGGAAGACCCAGGACATTTTTCCATAAATAATTATAATTTTTGTGACAAAAATATTAATTCTTCACCAAGTAGGGTGACCTCGAGGAACGAAGATAGGGTGACCATGGAAAATTTGGGACGATTTTCTACAGTTAATATTGTAGACAAAAAAGGTTCCCGGAGTGTCTCTGTTGAGCATCAGGTTAGGTTAAGGCCAACTTTAAGTGTTCAGATTTTAGGTGTTCGTGGAAAAGCCTTGTTGGATTCAGGCGCTAAGAGCAGTGTTGCCGGGGCCCTGTTGTACAAGCTGTTGCTGACGCATCAGCATCCATGCGAGGAGGCGACTCGTCGGGTAAGGCTCGCAGATGGCTCGACCCGTACTCGACAGGTTCTACTTACCACTTTAGAAGTAAGGATAACCCCGGAAAGGTCAGTAAAACTTCAGTTTACCATTTTTCCTGATGCTGAAAATAATGAGACCCTATTTGGAATGGATTTCTTGGTGTCGGCGGGCATTGTGCTTGATTTTGCTTCTTCAACCTGGCACTTTTCAGGTGAGCATGTTTTATTTGATATTGAGTATGAGCATCCAAGGCCATACACTAATATATTTGCTGCTGACTGTTTGCGTGATGATGAAGGGCTTATGCTGGGTCCTGATCAAAGACAGCAGATGTCTGATATGCTGCAGCAAAACAGTGATGTTTTTGCAGAACAGGGGAGGCCTACTCCTTATGCAGAGCACCACATCGACACGGGCGACCATCCTCCAATATCAGTTCCGCCGTATAGGCTCACGCCCGCCAAAAAGGAGCTTGTGAAGGCTGAGTTGGAGAAGATGCTGATCGAAGAGTGCGAGTCTGCTTGGACTTCCCCTGCGGTCTTCGTGCCAAAGAAAGATGGCAAGGTAAGGTTTTGCGTGGATTATCGTAAATTAAATGCAGTTACAAAAACTGATGCTTATCCTATGCTGCACATTGATGACTTAGTCCAGTCGACTAAGCGCAACTGCTTCATGTCCACGCTTGATTTGCGGAGTGGCTTCTGGCAGGTATAAATGAAAGAGAGCGACAAAGACAAAACGGCTTTTCAAACACCTTTTGGTACTTACCGCTTTACTCGCATGCCGTTTGGCCTCAAAAATGCGCCCTCAACGTTTCAGCGACTGATTGATAAGCTACGCTCATCGTTGAATCGCGATTTCTGTCAAATCAAAGGTGAGAATGTTACGCTATTGGCTTATCAAGACGACCTGCTCCTGATTACTGAAACGTATTCAGGTCACGTAGCGGCTTTGCACGCCTTTTTTGAGAAGCTGCGCACTTTTAGTTTGAGGGCGAACCGTGATAAGTGTGTTTTCTGTAGAAAAAAGGTAAAGTACCTAGGACATGTTATCACACAGGATGGCGTGTCTCCTGATTATGACAAGGTGCAGGCTATAGTCGATATGAAGCCACCACAAAATCTTAAACAATTAAGAACTTACCTACAGACGTGTTCCTGGTTCCGGAAGTTTGTGCCTAACTTCTCCGCTATTGCTGAGCCACTAACGCGCCTGACTAAAAAGAACCAGTCTTGGGTTTGGGAGTCAGAGCAAGCAAATGCTTTTGAAGAACTGAAGAAACGCTTAACTTCTGCCCCAATTTTGATACAGGTAAACTACTCTGAGCCGTTCATACTCAGAACGGACGCTAGTAATTATGCATTAGGTGCGGTCCTCCTACAGGGCGAGGGCGTTGAAGAGCGGCCCATAGAGTATGCAAGCCGTCTGTTAATCCCAGCGGAGAAAAACTACAGTACCACTGAACGGGAGGCTTTGGCTGTGGTTTGGGCTGTAGAACGTTTTAGAGGGTATATCGATGGACACGAGGTAATAGTCAGAAGTGATCATCAGCCGTTGAAGTGGCTACTTACGGTAAAGTCACCCTCAGGTAGGTTGGTTCGCTGGGCACTTAAACTCCAGTCATTCAATATTATTTATCAGTATACTCCAGGAAAGGTTAACGTGGTCGCGGATACGTTGAGCCGTCCCCCATGTTCTACCGAAGAGGATACCGAGGAATGTGGTTTGTGTCCTGTTGTCATAAACTTACCTTCTACAAGCCCAGCTGACCTGCGACCTGCGCAACTAGCCGACCCGGAATTAAATAAAATTATGCAGGATTTGGAAGATCCCGACGAACTTACCTGTAGTCGATGGTTGTAGAGAAGACCCTCCAACGACTAAGGGAGAGGTATTATTTCCCAGGCATGCGCAGGTATGTAACAGATTATTTAAAGAAATGTGTTGATTGTCTTCGTTATAAACCATCAAACCAAAAACCCTCGGGCTTATTACAAACGCCTGTATTGCAACAGCGAGGTGAAGTCCTAGCTATTGACTTATTTGGTCCACTCCCACCTGGAGAGCAGGGGAAGCGATGGATATTTTTAATTGAGGATGTAGCTACAAGGTGGGTTGAACTTTTTCCACTTGTTGATGCTACCTCAGAGGCTTGCTCTCGCATCCTCCTAGAGGATTGCATCCTCCTAGAGGATTACTTCCTCCGATACGGATTGCCACGACGTGTCGTTTCAGACAACGGCACGCAATTCGTGTCTGCTGTCATGCAGCAGTGCATGCACCTGATGGGCGTCAAGCAGGAGCTCATACCGTTATACCATCCAGAGGCCAATCCCGCGGAGCGGAAGGATCGGGACCTTAAGGTACAGCTGTCCATCTTAGTTCAGACAACTCACACCGATTGGCCTAAGCACTTGGCAAATGTTAGGTTTGCCATGAACAGCGCCGTGTGCTCCACCACAGGTAAGACGCCCGCATATTTAATGTTCGCACGAGAGTTGCGAACCCCGTTCGATGTTGATCGAGATCTCCGCAGTATCCTGGATAAAGAAAACTTCGTTCCTCAAGTCACACCCTACTTGCGGTCGTTTATTTCATCTCTTTCTGAAATTAGGGAAAGTGTAGAGAAGTATCAGGATATTCGCAAAAAGGTAGCTGATGGCTCTCGCCAAAGAGAACCAAACATTAGTGTAGGTGATTTAGTTTTGCTCAAGTGTCACAATCTGAGTAACGCATCAAAAGGTATTACAAGGAAATTCATGCCTAGACGAGATGGTCCATATCGTGTTCGGCAGATCACTAGCCCTACAACATTTGTACTTTCTGACCTCTCGAATAACGTGATAGGGAAGTATCATAGCACAGATTTAACACTGTTGACCACTCCGTTAGATACAGTAGTCCCGGTTATGCCGAAAGGACGCAGAGGGAGACCGCGCGACCGTGAATTAAGTCCCAAGTTGGACTCGGGGCGCGATCCTAACTTGGAGGGGGAGTGTGTAACGCGCGATTTTGAAATTTCCCGCGACGCCGCGTTTGAAAACCCCGCGGCATCTAGCAACACTGCAACCAGTCGGCGGAACGCGCACCGCACTAGACGGGCGCCCGCACGACTCAGAGACTAATCTTAAAATAATATGGCAATCTTCTTTAATTTTGTAAATCAGTGTGTTTGGTGATGAATATAAACAAGTTACATGTCCGTGTCTTGTATTAATTTAATTAATAAAATCCCACGAGTTAAAAATTGTACTACCAAGACAAAATCATTCCGCTGCGGAAAAACAACCATTACTCCAACCAGCTTGTAGAAGAACCCAACATCAATCGTTGGGCAATTGCCCGCCAGACACAACACCCGTCTGGTAGGAGGATCCTCCCTTTTCTATGGTGGATGAGTGAATTTTACACCCTGTTCCTCATACTCCTAAACATTCATCAGACTAATAAAAACGTTATATTCCTTGACATCATTGTTCGTGGTGTTTATTAACGACAGTAGTTGAAATATTTTTTGAGTTTTGAGTTTGATCACGATGTTTGATGTGTATATAAATATTATATCATAATTATAATAATATGATTTTTTCATAGAATTAACATTCAACTAAAGAATCCTTTCCTATAATACTTCGTAATATCAACATTTTTATATTTACGGACCTCAAAGAATTCTTAGATGTTGGCTACAACAGATTTTTATATTGTTCATTGATCATAAAATGTCTAGTATACCACGTCATTTTTGCAGTAAATTATGATGTATTATTGATGTACATAATATTATGCTTATAATAACGGCACATATGAAATTTCTGGCGATTCTGGGTTTTTTTTTAGCCATCTCTTTTGTCAATGAATTTGTTAATACAATTCAAGAATATAATATATAGGTAATCTCTGATTATATTGAAGCGACGAAAACTTTTGTATAGTTATTTATAATAAAAAAAATGAAATCAAGACAAGAGACCTGTGTTCCAATAAAAGGCAATGTGAAAATTGGTTGGAGGAGGATAAGATATGTACCTGCTGCGGCCTACAGCCAAAATGTGTTCAAAGTAAGTTTTTTTTTGTAAACATTCTCAATTTCTCATATGCTTACTTGCTCTTGCTTCTTTTCCTTAGATTGTTTTGAAAGAATTGGACAGTCAGAGGGTCTCCTTAATAGAAACCGCCAGACGTTTTCCTGTTCAAATTCCAAAAAATCCCAAAAAAATAAAGATCGATTACACGCAACTCGCAACTACACAATACACGAAATATTTCAGATAAATTAAAATGAGAAATGAAAACCTAAACATAATGAAGAGGAATAATTTATTTATTACATTAATTTTGTATTTCAGGTTAGATGGACTAGTACGGATGCAGATGGATAGAAGGTACACTTAGCTACAAATAGCAGAAACTGAAATGTCCTGCAGGAAAGAATAACATGAGGATGAGGCACAGATGGCAAACGCAAAACAAAATGATACAATTTTGTCCTAAAGTACAAGTTTTAAAAACCATAATAGAGTATTATAAAAATACATTAAACTGATACTTTTTATACAAGCTTTTTATTAATTAACTACTAGCCAAAATGTCTCCTTTCTTGGGTTGGGCACTTGTGGTGAACTTCTTAGTCACCACATAGACTCATTATTTTTTGCTTTCTAGTGCTTTGAAGTTGTCATATATTATCCTAATGTCTGTGCAATTTTTAAGTTGAATAAAGCCAACATTTGGTTGTATCTCGCTATTGTTATTTCATAACAATTTATTCAACTTTAGTTATGCAAAACACTCTTCTATACTAACTGTATCGATGGAAAAATATCTTCCACCAAATATTCTCGATCTTGATCCGTCATCGCCTACTGCGGCTCGAGAATGGATGCAATGGATATCAACTTAAAAAAAAAAAATCTGATTGCGAATGAAGCAGAAATAAAAAAGAAATGATGTGATGAAGATGCAACTTTTTACTAATGTATCATCCAACGTATACGAATACATAAGTGAGTGCACATCATATAAAACTGCAGTAAGTACACTCAACACCATATTTGTTAAACCAAATTAAATTTTTGTGAGACATATTCTGGCCACAAGAAAACAGTAATGCCATAAAAACATTCAACAATATCTTCAGCACCTAAAAATTTTAAGCAAAGACGGTTAATTTAAAAATGTTGATAGAGAAAGTAATAAGAATGATTGTATAAGAGACGCATTTATTTCAAAGTCTACCAAATACAATAACGATGATCTGAAATTCATAGAAAATGAAATAAGTCAGCTCTTAGTGGACGGAGTTATCGAAGAGAGCAGATCACCTTGGCGAACGCAAGTTCTAATCACCAAAAATGAAAATCACCGCAAACGATTGGTCATAGACTATTTTCAGACCCTTAATACAGATTTGGATGCCTACCCTTTACCAAATATCGAAAAAATGGTTAACGATGTTGTGTTTATCAAATATCTAGCGTGTCGCCACCTTTTTTTTTTTTTGTGGTTTGGAAATCATTTTATTTTATTACTTTTAAGAAGGCTTACAGACTAATTACAAATAATAGGTAACAACAAAACATTATCAAGTTGCTAATAACAAGCCTCCACAGATAAATAACATATTGATTATTTAAAGCTGAACAATCAGCAATTTCATAAGTATTAAAGTAGTTTTATTTTTATTTATGTTGCTACATAAGAGTTAAGCAATTTTTAAAGAACCACTTATCATTCACAAAAAAATGATGTGGCTAATAGCGTCCTTGCTGTGTTTATCTTAGTGCAAAATAAGTCAATGTCATGCTTAGAAGATACATCATTGAAACTCCGAGCGCTTCTTATAAGAAAAGCATTACGCCTATAATTAGAACTGGAAGAAGGCACACCTAGAAGCGGCCTTTTACGTAATCCAATAGTGTTCGTGCGAAATGCTAACTTTCCTAATTGTTCAGGGCAGTCAATCGAGCCATTCGCTATGTTAATCAAAAAACACACATCATTAATGAGTCGTCTACGATCCAATGGCAGAAAATGGTACCTCTTGCAACGGTGACTGTAATCTATGGATACTTGGTGTGCCTTATAATCGAGATATTTCAGAAACTTTTTCTGGATACCCTCAATGCGTGAATTGTAGGTCCCATATTGGGGGTTCCAGACTTGCGATGTATACTCCAAGTGGCTGCGCACGAACGAGCAGTACAAATCTTTGATCGGCTTCAGAGAACGGAACAGGCTGAGGCCCTGATCACAACGATCACACGACGCGCCATCGACCCGGGCCTGGTCCTAATCGGACGGCGAGCTACCCATTGCTCGCCGTCCGCAAGCCCGTGCCTATGGTGGCCGGGAATCCGCCTGGGATCCCGACGCCCAGGGCGTCTCCAACGGCGGCGGTTAGGGGCGTGAGGGCGCAAACTTTGCCTCTCCCTCACGCGTTCCGCCTCGTCCTTCGTGAGCATTACTGCTTCGCAGAAGGAGGTGACTGCTTCCCATGCCCTCTCGCTCCGTACCATGGCCTGGACCAGAGCCGGACGCAAGAGGTCACCGCCGCCCATCGCCTCCAAGAGGACACGGCGGGGCTCCGCCCAAGTAGGGCAGACCTCCACCGAATGCTCCACCGTGTCCCCCGGGCGTTTCCTCCCACCTTATCCGAAACAGGAACCTCCCGAAGCAACCGTGTCCGGTGAGGACCTGCGTCAGGCGGAAGGTGAGGATGCCGTGGCGCCTCTCTAGCCACTCCTCAAAGAGGGGACTTATTGCCGCAATTGTGGCGTGCCCAAGCGTGTCGCCACCTAGTGGTAGAAATGTGTACTAGTGTTTCTATATTTGAATTATTACAGTTCTTCTGTTGCCATGTTACGTTGCTTTTTCACAAAGGCAATACTTTTTTTCAAAATTCACATGTAAAAGTATTTATTTTTCTATTTTTTTTTTTTCCCTTGGCTCGATCCTAGCTCTTTCTATTATCCAACTTTGTACATGATAATTTTAATTTAACACTAACTTAACTAACTATTACTACCTTCTGAGTTCCTACGACACCATATGGGGCCAGCTACGCTCGCACACGTGAAGTTCCAGTGGCATCATTTAGCGCCACCGCACGCTCATAAGCGCGACTGGGATTTAATCATTTTGCATACTAAAAATCGACTAAATTGATTCCGATTTTTTCCCTACAATGGCAATAATATCAGTGACCCATAGACGACCAACAAATACTCTCCCATAGTCGAGGAAGTCGAGCTGTTGGATTCCAACCCGGACTATTCTTTTGTGAGACTGAGCAACGGCCGAGAAACGACCGTGTCTAACAGATATTTAGCCCCAACAGGGTTAGAGAGCGGGGAAGAAGTCGAACGTACTGAAACTGTAGAAACAGAAACCGACTCCTCATTTGTCTCTACAGAGAGTGCTGTATGTATAATTTTCATTGATATTGCTACTCTCTTAACTGCATGTCTCCATAGTCAACAGCAATGTTTTGAAGTTCCGCTAGAACCATTTAATGGTTTTTTCACATTATATAGTTGGTAGGTCATGCCATTCAAAAGGCATTGAAGCGGGCGGTTTTCAAGACGTACTCGTACAATTCTTTAATATAATCCAATCCAAGCTTTGTATAGCTTGCATTACACAATAATATAGTCATTAACTAAATTGTACACACACGCCGTGGCACACGCGTAGGCCAACTATAACGATACAGGTGCATTAGCGTATCTAGTGCAAAATAAATTAACTATAACAGCAGCTCCTTGAAGTCCGATTGTTTACGAAACTGACATTTGTAGGCTGACATGGGTTGACACAAGACATGTTTGTTACATTTGTACGTCAACTGTCATTTTCTTATTAATCAGCTGTTATAGAGTCGGCCATTTTTTTCTTATAGTTCTGTTAAAGTAAGGTTACTAACGATAACTTTATAGTAGGTTTACTACGTTTTTGTGCTAAAATACGTTTATGCATAACATTATTTGACAACCAGACATTAGCAAGGTTTTAGATGCTCTATAACTTTTTATGAATAAGACCGTTCTACAATTTCAATTAGAAATGTTGCCAATACCAAAATTAAATAATATCGATACGAAATTGCACTTGCAATGGATTACAATAATCTAACTAATATTATAAACGCGAAAGTTTGTAAGTATGGATGGATGGATGGATCTTTGTTACTCTTTCACGTAAAAACTACTGAATGGATTTGGAGGAAATGTGACAAACAGATAAACCTGGATTAACACATAGGATACTTTTTATCCCGATATTCCCGCCACGGGAACGAGAAAAAATGCAAATTGGAAAAAACGTAACAAAATTTGAATTTCTCGAGCTACCCTGAAGCTTTTGCCGTAAGGTCGGTGGCCCATCGTCGCTGGGACGCCCGTCCCACACTGCGCTCGCCGATACGCAGTCTCCACTCCAGGACTCGTCTGCTCCACCGGCCACCGGTCCTTCGACAAACATGGCCAATTGGCGCCTAGTCCCACTTCAGCTTGCTTACTCTGCAAGCTATGTCGTAACTCTGCTTATGCTTACTGCCTGATTTCATGATATCTTTTGTACTTGCCAGCTTGTTCGGTTACTGAAGTCCTTCGAGAATCGGTGGAGGTGGGCCCGTACACAGAGAAGGAGATCGCCTACACGTGTCCGGAGCCGGAGGGAACGGTGACCGAAGTCAGCTGTCGTGGACAGCCCGTCACGGACGGATTCGATACATCGACTCTCGGCACTGTCAAAATTAATTTTGCTACGTGAGTACACTTTTAGAGCTACGATCTGTGAAGGCGGAGGAACCATTCAATCCTTGATTTAAACATTACTCTGCCTTGGCAGTCGGGTAAAAAGGGAGGGATCCTCCGGCCGGACGAAAATCAGAATCGATCAAAATTCATTTATTCAAATTAGGCTGAGAATCAGCACTTTTTGAATGTCAAAATTACATAATTATTATTATGACAGTCGCCCAAAACACCCGCCCTTCATCACTTCCTAGTGCTTTAGCTGGGAAGAAGAAGTGGCGCAACCATGTGTCCAGCTGTGTGACAGTTACAGCTGTATGACAGTACAGCTGTGTGACAGTACAGCTGTGTGACAGTACAGCTGTGTTCTATGTATTTGACGTTCAAAAGTGCCTTTAATGTGCCTACTTGAAATAAATTATTTGACTTTGTGTGACAGTACCGCGTTGCAGGGTTCAAGGATGACAATAAAAGTACTTTTTTTTTCCACAGCTTTGCGGATACACATGCTTGCGTGTATAGGGGAACCTTCAGTGACGACACAAAACTCACATTAGCTGTAATTGAAAGTAAGTTTTATGTAAAATGAATGCGTGTTATAACCTTAACCTACCTACCTAAAATAATTAATCGTTTTGTGTTTTGTTTCAGATAGCTGCAAGTATTAGTTTATCTAGTTTGCAAAAGCACTTTCTCATTCATTGATTAGCACGCTCGTTCAATGCGTGGCCTAAAAAGTAAAAAGTCCAAACCCAATAAACACGGAACCCTAAAATGTTTGCGATTTTGGTTTTGTGATTACAGAGTTGTGTTAAGAGCGAGAGTTTTGAAATTAATTTTATTTTTAAATTTTTCAGCTGATAGTAAGATCCTTGAGTTTTATTAGATTTGTTTAGCTGTAGGAGAGCAGTGGTGGCTCAGTGGTAACGGCCGCGACTTACGAGTTTAAGGTTGTAGGTTCTAACCCTGACAGGCGCTTTAATTTGTGTAAATTATTTCATCACCACTGCTCTCAAAACGGTGAAGGAAAACATCGTGAGGAAACCGGCATGTCTTAGAACCAAAAATTTGAAGACTTATCCACGTCGTTAGGTTACGTATCCACCAACCCGCACTGGGCCCGCGTGGTAGATTTCGGCCCACTCCCTATCACAGAGAGGAGGCCTGTGTCCCAGCAGTGAGAACATTATATTATGATTATACCACTAGCTATGCTAGCTGTAGGTAACTCTTCTCTGATTGGTTAGTTCATGTGCGTGTTATCTTCCAGAGATCTCCGACCTAGTTGTCACAACAGTGAAGGCGGTCAGTGGAACTCCGTTAGCACAAGCCGTTAGCTACGTTTACAAAGACCCCAAGTGCCCTCCCGATAAGGTAACATGCGTAACAGAATCCTCGTGTGTATAATTTGGTAACATTAGCTGAATCGGATATATTTGGTGTAAATAATATTATATTAATATTAATAACCTCACCTTATGTGTATAATATAAATGTGAAAGTGAGTTTGTTTGTTAAGCTTTCACGCTAAAACGGCTGAACGGATTTGGATGAAATTTGGCACCGGGTACACCTGGAATAGGACATAGGATAGGTACTTTATATCCCGATATTAGCGGTTTCACCGCGGGGCTCAGCTATTATTTATAAAATGACCGTAATTTAAATTGATTAATTTTAATATTAAACTTCTACAGTCTGCAAGGGTAAACACCGTTGTCACTCAAACCATGGGTTGTTGACTTAAATATACAAATAAATGACCCAGTAACAACAAAAAAAAAATCTTATTTTCTTTAAAAGATTTTAAAAAGTAAACATCCGTCACTGTCCCGATACTCATGGATACGCGCTCGAGAGAGCTGTGAAAGAGCTGGCTGTAACGAGCCCCCGCGCCCCGCCCGCCCCCGCCAACCACCGCCCGCCGTGTTGAGACGCAAGTTCGTTGCCCTTGCGTATAGGGTGAAATATTCTTGTGGAAAAATGTAGATTTTCTTTAAAAATAAAAAGTTGATTTTTTCCATTTATTTTACGTTCTATAAATGACATAAAAACCAAACCATTGGTTTCAAGGATAACGGTGTTTACACAAACACCCTGTATAAAGCAATTCATAATTTGTGGACCATTTTATGAATCTCCATACAAAACTGTCAAACAGATGAATTGCGTAGTATGAATTGCACACAGAAAATAATTTATATGAATTGACAGTTTGTGACATTTTACGATGATTCATAATATTATCCTATTATGATTCTGCCAAAGTGGCTGTTTTAGGCCCCCAGGTCATTGTTTTATTTAAAGACCAATGTGACCGTTAGTTTGAACCTTAGGGACCGATCACACAACTACAATCATACCAACACGACAACACGTAGGCGGCCGCTCATTTGTATGAAAATGAATGGTTTATTCACACGGACCTTGGTCGTGTGGGCGTTGCACAACCACATGAAGACTACATCGCAGCCAAAATGCAACCCAGCGAGACCGCGCACTAGCAGCCGGTCACATTGCAAACACGCGACGACACTGTGCGCAGGAGTTCCGCCTGCATGAGTTCGTTGAGTCAAGGCGTGCTTCTTTCTCTACGAAAGGTGGAGTCGATTATTTAGTCTGCATGTCAACACTGGTCACAATCAATGTAACCACATCGCAACTACAAGCAACAACGCAATCATATCGACATTTTGTAGTTACCACAACGCAGCTGCAAGAAGCTGCAGTGACGTTATTCCCATGTAACCTCCTGCTTGCCCGCGTTTTGTCGCTGTGATGTGGTGTGGTAGTGGTACCTGTGGTCCTATAATTGCGTAACACACTATCAATCATAATCTAATAGTACATTGTGATACAAGTGTGCAGTGTTGGGCATTACACTTGAGGCGTTATTATTAGCCGAGAGTATAATGATCAAATCACACGCGTTTCATACGATGTTTTTCAACACACTTGCGAGGAATAAAACAGAGTTGTTGTAAGAACATAAGCTACAATAATGTAATTGTGTTGAAAGTGAGATAATACATTTAGACTTATAAAGTTTAACTGACCTTTTTTGCCAGGTATGAGTGTCCGTAGCTTATTTTTTTTTTTAAACTTGTCAACGTCGGTTGGTGACTCGTATCTAAGTTAATAAAAAAGGCGCGCTGGTTTTGTTTTTCCGCAGGTGTAAATAAAGGCACTGGAAAACCCGCTAAGCCTATTCAAAAAAAAAAAAACAAGCTTTTAATGAAATAAAAAGTAGCACCATCGTGATTGGACACGTTGGTTATATATTGACAAGTGCTTTGACACTAGGTGGTGTTCAGGGCCTGATGATGGAGCCGGAAGGTGGCCATGGGAAAACGTAATTCGTTGGATTTGTGAAGGTGATAGAACAGATACTCGTATTTAAGCAAATACTATTGCCAAAAAGTAGAAAATAAAATTTAAGTAAGAATCTTTTTAAAAACAAGCTTTTAATGAACTAAAAAGTGCTAAATAAAACTTACATAAAAATTAACTTTAATATTTTCTTAAAAGCTTGAGGCGTAAATGTCCTTCTAACACTAAACTTGAAGATAAGCCTCAAGGTTTTAAGAAAATATTAAAGTTCTATTTTACGTAAGTTTTATTTAGTACTTCTTAGTTCATTAAAAGCTTGTTTTTAAAAAGATTCTTACTTAATTTTTTTTTTCTACTTTTTAGCTTTAGTATTTGCTTAAATACGAGTATCTGTTCTATCACCTTCACAAATCCAACGAATTACGTTTTCCCATGGCCACCTTCCGGCTCCATCATCAGGCCCTGAACACCACCTAGTGTCAAAGCACTTGTCAATATATAACCAACGTGTCCAATCACGATGGTGCTAAGCACTTTTTAATACATAACCAATGAGTCCAACCAAACACGATGGTGCTATCTTGTTTGATTGAGGTTTTCCCATGGTCACCTTCCAGCTCCATCATCAGACCCTGAACACCACTTAGTGTAAAAGCATTTATTAATACATGAACAATGACTCCAAACACGATGGTGCTATCTTGTTTGATTGAGGTTTTCCCATGGTCACCTTCCGGCTCCATCATCAGGCCTTGAACACCACCTAGTGTCAAAGCACTTGTTAATACATGACCGATGTGTCCAAACACGATGGTGCTGCCTTGTTTGATTGAGAAGTGCCCATGGCCACCTTCCGGCTCCATCATCAGACCCTGAACACCACCTAGTGTAAAAGCACTTATTAATACATGGCTAATGAGTCCAAACACGATGGTGCTATCTTGTTTGATTGAGGTTTTCCCATGGCTACCTTCCGGCTCCATCATCAGACCCTGAACACCACCTAGTGTCAAAGCACTTGTTAATACATGACCAATGAGTCCAAACACGATGATGCTATCTTGTTTGATTGAGGAGTTCCTATGGCCAACTTCCAGCTCCATCATTAAACCAGCGCCATGATATCAAATTTTAAAAATGTCTTGCTATTTGTTTAAGTATGCCAAGTTTCAGCTCAATCGGATTCCAGGAAGTGCTTGAAAAATGGAGTACAATATTAGTAACCGGAAAGACATACGAACAGAGCAAGCTTGCATAAACAAGTTATTGGACTAAGCTTTACTTTAACATCCATCGAGTTGGGAGTCCATATTTTTTTTACAGAAAGACCATATTATTAGAAGCCTCCACGTAAAGTTTTAAGTTGCGGAGATAAATGGTTTACGAGAAAAAATAAAACAAAATCGTAGAAATTAGAGCAATATTTTGACACTTTTGACATTCTGTCTCGCCTTGAACGTTTCGTTTTACGGAAGGTCAACGCACTAAAATGTTTTACTTCATATTAATTATGAAATAAATACGTCTATAGTAGTGATTTAGATACTTTTGATGCATATTTCATTATATTAATGATATTTATTTCACTGATTTAGATTAGTGTTATTAAATTAACACTTATAATAATTTACCGACTATTGGCGATATGTGAAACCAAACGTAAAACGAAACCATTTTGTGTTGTCATTGTCAGTAAAGTCAGTATTGTCACTTCACTCACTTCACATAGCCACTCAGGCGCAGGCGCCCAGGCTTCAGTTGTTACCTAAGATTTCTTCAAAATTGTATGATTGGGTATAATATAAATATATTATCCTTTATCCTTCTAGGGTGGATCTGATATGGTTGGTTTGGTTAGAAGGCTGTACTTTGACAGTTTTTTTTTGTAGTGGACTTGGGGCACTCCGGCCCGGACAGGTTAGGTTCTAGATGAGGATGGCGGGGTCTAGTGAGCGAGCGAAGCGAGCGAACAGACTCCGCCATCGAACCTAACCTGCCGTCCTGTCCGAGTCGGGGTGCCCCAAATCCCGACACATCTCGACTTATTTTAAAAAGGCAATAAGAACTTATGATTCAAGAGCAAGAGAAGCGAGCTCGGGACTTGGGGCAACCCGACTCGGACAGGTTAGGTTAGAAGTGGTTATTTTTTTTTATAAACCACGTAGAAGTAGGAGCCCCGCCTAGCGGGGCTCCGTCGTCTACGCCATAAAGTACAGTGCTTCCCTTGAAACTCCTTTTGGGGTGAATCCAACATGGTAAGTTTAGGTTGTTATTTTTATTTAAGTCTTGAAAATCCTTTAAATCGTATTCAAGGGAGGGGGAGGGGGCTCGGGGAGGGGTGCTGTTGCTTCCCCTTTCATTTTATTAGTCACCTCTTACCTCTTCCGACCTTGAAATCGATGTCAATATAAGAAAATTTGAAAGTTAGGTTAGAATATTAAAAAAATCATATCCCATAAATCGATAGATGTTAAAGTAAAGTTCTACCAGTTATTGTTTTAAATAAGCAAATTAAATAAACATTTTACAAAAAAAAAATGTTTACTATAAGGTAAGTAATAAACACAAATCTTCAAAACATTATTAAGGTAAATATGTAGTGAAAAATATATAAGTAATTTCATGAAATATTATGTCCATAGGTCTGAGAAACAAATTAAAAAAAAATACACAGAAGGCATAAAAAGGCATGAAGTCTCTTTGATGAGATTAAAAAAAGCGTAAATCTCTGCTCTTGTAAAAATAGCGAATGCTCATTTAATAATTAAGATTACATGTAAAGTAGGTATCCCATTGAACTGCCCATGGGATTTTTTTTAATAACTAAACGCCCATGGTTTGCCTCTGGTATTAAAAAGTTCAGTTTTTTCCTTTTTAGTTACAGAACCCTAATAAACAACAGGATGTTGTAATATTCGTGAAGGTAGATAGGTATTAATGTGTGTGCAGTCAGCGACAAAAGTCGATGACCATTACGAAATTTTAATTGATTTTATTCCATAGAACCTAATTATTATTTAAAATCTATTCTATCCATACTAATATCATAAAACTGAAGAGTTTTGATGCACCGATCTCTGAAACCAGTCGGATTTGAAGTTTTTTTATAGCGCTTCATTACAAAAACTGAACAGCCTGTACAGGGAAAAAACGCAGTAGAATGCCGCTCTCGCGATGTTTATCGTATCAGCTGTCTGTGGTCGGTTAACTTAATACTTAACACTAATCTCTATAATATTATAATAATATTTTATCTTCGGTGTGTGTGATCCCCTTGAAGCAAGTACCCCGCAGGCCCCCAGGTGCCCCAGGTGCCAGGTGCCCCACGTGCCAGGTGCCCCAGGTGCCAGGTGCCCCAGGTGCCAGGTGCCCCAGGTGCCCCTAGTGAAGGAATTAATGTTGTCCAAATTAAAAAATACAATAGACGCAGATATATGTAAATGAAGCACCATTGCCCTTCATTTAGATTGTCCGCGCTTTAACTTATAAGTTTTATCCGTGAAGGCAGCACCATCATATGGACTGGCTTTATAAAAGGTCATAAAAGATTCCACGTTGTACATTGTGAAAATATTAATATTATTTGAAGCAATAGCATTTAATGTTGTTTCTCTTTACAGGTTAGTACCTAAATAATAATAATTTGTACTTATGTATAGAAGTAAGTTGTGTGTGCAAACGCTTTTGTAATTCATTCATGTCTTAAAAATAAAATTTCTCTTTACAGAGCAACAACTTGGCTTTTTGTTTCAATAAACAACATATTACATATTTTAGTAACCTATTCCGCTTGACTATTCTTCAGAGTCATAAAAACCCTGTAAGAAATCGACACGTGTTTCACCTCTCAACGAGGCATCTTCAGGATGACGATTGACCAATTGCAAACCAGAACGCGACGTGTTACCACACCGAGCGCTGGACGCAAAGGAAAGGAAAGGAATAGGTTACTAAATATATCAGCGTCTATTGTATTTTATAATGGATTTCCGCAAAGTGACGCCTGAGTCAATTAACTATCTGTTGTCAAAATTGTCAAAATAATAATAAGGTGGACTAAGGTGGTAATAAGGTGGTGGTAATAAGGTGGTGAAAATAATAATAATTAACGTAGGTTGATCAGAAGGTACTGAATAATAGATTATCGCAATTTTCTCATAATATGAAGTATGATGTTTTTTTTTTTTATCTAGTTTTCTGTTCCTCCATTTAGTATGATTTTGAGAAGCCCTCTTATTACTATTTTTTACCAGCATTTAATATTTTTTTTAATAAAATAGTTTTGTTTCTTTTTTCTAAATTCGTAGATTTACATCAATGACAAAACTCTGGAAAAGGATCAACCAGTCGGCTTCACCGTGGTACGTAGCACTTATCTATACTAATATTATAAAGCTAAAGAGTTTGTTTGTTTGAACGCGCTAATCTCAACAA